>CM038724.1:30703097-31190597 GCA_021613375.1 Megaleporinus macrocephalus
TCATAGTCTCTCTGTCTCTCTGCTTCTGTCACTCTGTATCTCTCTCATAGTCTCTCTGTCTCTCTGCTTCTGTCACTCTGTATCTCGCTCATAGTCTCTCTGTCTCTCTCTGTTTCAGACAGAGCTGTGTTTGTTTTGGCTGGGTTGTTAAAGGCTCTGATTAAACATGTTCAATCAATCCGTGTCACAGCGCCTTCCACCCATCATTCATTCTCTATTCTTCTCTTCCAACCTCTCTCTCTCCCTCCCCCTCCCTCCCCCTCTCCCCACTCTCTGTGTTCTCAGACTGACAGAGGGAGCATGCTAACTCTACAGTAATGTTAATGTACTATGGCTGAGGCTGGCAGTGCTGTGCAGGGAAGAGCCTTTCACTCTGAGGTTGATTAATTACAGCGGCCGATTCAAACCTTGGCGGAAAAATGCAAATGTAGCCGCGAGCGAGCGAGCGAGCGCCTCCAGGAGAACCGACAACAGGATAATGAACAAGGGAACACAGAAAAGAAGAAAAAGAGAGAGGAAAAAAAAGACAATAGAACCTCTCTCTCCCCCGAGACAAGCGCTGGACGGCAACTATTGTCCCAGTGTAGTCTTTAGGCGTGCGTACAGACAGGAAATGAGAGCAGTCGCAGAGCGGCGTGCTGATTTGGGTCGTATGGCTGGACTGTGTTTGCGTTACCTGAGCGATGATTCCTTTCCTGCTTCGTCGTGCGTGATGAAAACGCTTTATGAACAAGGCCAGAAACTGCTGTCTGATGAGGGGCCAGCCGGTGATAACGGAGGAGCCTTTACCGTTCAGGCACACAAAGCGCTGGTTGTCTACAAAACACATTCATTTGTTCTTAGTACAGCTTTCCGTGCATTAAAGAGCCCATATCCAACATTTAACTGTCCAAAATATCTTTATTCTTTAGGATTCAACAGGCTAGTTTTGGTTTTTATATGTATTTAATATGTAAATGACCTCTGTTCTAATTGGCTGTCCTGTATTGTGCCTGGCTCTGAAAAAACTTGTCTTTATATGGCACTAATGGCTAAGAACAACAGTTTGTTACTGTTTTTGCAGCTGTTTGGGGGATATTTTAATTTACAGTGATTTACAGTGGTTGTTCCAGGTGGTTGCTAAAGTATTGCAAGAGGCAACTCAGCAGCACAGTGTCGGTTTGGTATAGAACAAAGCAATAACTGAAACTTTTCAAAGCATGTTAAACGAAACATTAATTCTTTTTATCTTTACAATTTAAAGACAATGCTGTAGTGACAACAAATGAAAGCTGAAATCTAAATCTCATTAGATGAGTCATTGGCTAAAGGGGCTATGTGGTGTCCATCTATATACAGAAATACAAATACACAGTGAGAAACATATTGGAGGATGACACACTACATACCTTCGACACGATTTAAAAACCTTCCCTTTTTGTCCACTGCAGGCAGAGAAAGAGAAACAGAAAGATTAGGCCTTATTCACAGATAGCTGGCTGTTAAAAAAAATGGTTTTTGGTTTTAAAAATATTTAAAATCATTGTATACACCAACAGCATTTACCAAAAAAATAATCTGTCCATTCACGAACATACAAATGCTTCAAAAATGGTCTGCACAGTGGGGGTGGGTAATATCTCTCATGTTTTGAAGTCAGGCACGTCAAGAAGAACATGGTAAATGCGAGCGAGAAACAGAAATTTTGTAACAGTGGACTGATTTGCAGGTGATCAGACCTTAATTCAATATTCTGCACAGATTCAGATTTCTGCAAGTCTACTACTTCCTGCCAAGGGATTGTTTATGTTGACATGGCTATGCTACAGTCTATGAAACACTCATACAGTCCTGCTCAGATTAAACAATGTCCAACAATGTGTGAACATGGCCTGAGAGACAAGAAGCACATTGATCTGTTTTAAAGTGCTGAGTGAAAGTGGCCTTCTGCTGTTGTTACAGGAGTCTTTGCATGTATGGGTGCACAGGTTTGTAGGTGTGTGTACCATGTTTAGAAGCTTCAGTCTTTCGCTGCTCCATGGCAGAACTGATGCTGCGTGTTCTGGACTCTCTAGAGCTCCTCTTCCAGTCTCGCTCCAGCATTTCGTTCTTATCTAACCAAGCACACAGCACGGTTCAGAGGTTTGTCGTATTGGAATGTTTTAAATGCAAAGCAACTCACTCACCTAGACACCCGCCAAGGCATCCTCCCACCCACCAAGGCATCCTCTCACCCACCCAAGACCTCTACACACCCGCATAGACATCCAAATTTACCCACCTACACTCAAACACACCCACCTAAACATCTAAACTCACCCACCCAGACATCCAAGTTTACCCACCTACACCCAAACGCACCCACCTAGACACCCAATTTTACCCACCTACACCCAAACACACCCACCTACACATCCAAAGTCACACACCCATCCACTCATCCACCCTGCACTCCTGCTCTATGGTCACAGAAAACGAGAGAAAAGGACAGAAAAACAACAGTTGTTTACCAGTGGTTTCCACATCAACGCCAGTCTCCTCTGCCACTTTTAGGAATATCTTAAAAAAAAAAAAAAAAGGAAATGATAAACAGTTACTCAATGTTCATAGCAGCACAAAAGCATTCTTTGAAAAAGTATCAACACTTTCAAGTACTTTCAAGTAGTTTGTTATTATTTATAACATCTAAACAGAGTTATCACATTAAGCCAATAAAGCTTGATAAAGGTGATTTATAATTAAATTAATTAATTACATACACACATGTGTATATACTAGTATAATATTACCCTGCGGGTTGTATTTTAAGCCCATCCATTTCAGTTTTCAAAACCAGATAACTATGAACATATGAGCATATAAAATAATTTTTTTATTATTATCCATCTTCATATTCATATTTATAATTTATTTTATTGTTAGTTGGGGCTGTTGTGGGCTAGAGGTTAGGGAACTAGCTTAATGATCAGAAGGTCACAACCTACTTTTACCTTTACTCTTCAAGTCAAACAGAACTTTAGACTTGAACAGCAACCAGAAAACACTATATATCATTATAGCAGCAAGAATCAGAACTCCAACAGCAAACAGAGTGATTCACAGTGATTCAGTCAACTCTGGTTTTGGGAATTGGTTTAGAAGTGCTTATATACTAGGTGTTTATACCCACAGATAAGATGACTTGCCAGCCTTACTGCATTGATGTTTGAAGCTTGATGCTGGTTAGTTGCTGATCACATGACTATGACACTAACAACATAGACCCCTCTGAGAACAGGCAAGTCTGGTGATGTTGGGGTCTGTATCTCTGGTTTAATAAAAGCTAGCAATGCAATCCAAGGCTCGTCTGAAAGAGCATGTTACTATACTGTATACTATACTGACCTATTTGCTTTCGTTTCAACATTTCTTATCAGTTATCAAACCCTATCTCTGGTTTCCCAAAGGCTACAATGAAAATTTGTGTGGTTGGAGAGGGGACAAAATGTCCTATAATCTGTGTTTTTGCTTTACAGTTACGATGCTCTAAATTCTTCAGGCTTTCTGGACCTCCTCCGCCTGCAACCTTAGCAAAGCCATTCAAGCTGGAAACAAATTTGTAAGATTTCAGGGTCTGTATCTCCAGTTCTCTGGAGGATAGCAATGCGATCTATGGCTGCATCATGGGTTTTAGTAAAGCATCATCAGTGATTAGTCAACATACAGGTGTTTTTGTGTGCGGCGGATGAACGACATGCCAGAATCGAAGCAGTGAAGTTCCTCTGACTGCAGGAGCGTGCCTGCATGCTTAACATGTCCAACTGTTAATGTATTGTGCTAGAATTGGTAGGACACTCCACTTCAAACGTCAGTTATGGGGAGGCCAATGACCCCCGGAAGTTGATATGTATGTGTGTGGGTTTGCATGTGTTCTCTGTGTGTGTATACCTCCTCCAGGCTGGTATCTGAAATGCCAAAGCTGCTGATGCCCAGCCTCTCTTTCTCCAGGTCCAGCTCTTTGAATAGGGAAGCGAAGCTGCCGTCTTTAGAGCCGCTGTAGGGGAGAACATACACCAGCTCCTGACCTATGGCCTCTACGAACTCCGCCTCTGAAACATGCCTCCGCACCAGACTACTCACGTCCGCTACGTCTGAACAGAGAGAGTGTCTGATAAGTTTGTGCAGTGATGTCAGTAGTATGTGTTTGTGTAAGGTGTCTGAGAGTGACCTGACCTGCCGGCTCCATGCTGTTGATACTGGCCGAGCCGATTCCTTCATCGAGACTGTAGACGTCGCTCTGCTGGACAACACACAACCCACATAAACACACAGAGCAGTGGTAGTCTTAGCTAGGTCAGCTACAAACATACTTGTGTATGTCATAGCTCAGGTGCGTCCTAACAGTGTGACCCTTCACATCTATTCAAATTACAGTATTCCAGCTGGTTGTTAGGGTCTTGCTATGTGTTTTTTGAGGTATTCCAGCTGGTTGTTAGGGTCTTGCTACGCGGCGTTGTGGTACTCCAGCTGTAGGTTAGGGTGTAGCTATGCAGTTGCTGTGGCATTCCAGCTAGTTGTTAGAGTATCGCTTGCCGATTGCTAAGTCACCCCTATGGTATTGACAGTTTGTTGGAAAGGTGTTCTCAATATATCCAAGGTGGATGCTAGCATGCCCCTAGGTGCTGACTAAAGCATTTCAGGAGGTTGCTGGGATGTTGCTAGATGGTTTCTATGTCATATGAGGTAGTTTGTTGGTATGTGGTAGCTATGGCTTTGGAGATTGTTTTGCTGGGGTGACCACTAAGGTACTGTTATATGGTAGTAAGGCTATTCCAGGTGGTTGTTAGGCAGAGGCTTAGGTATCTCTGATGGTGATTACAGTTTTTTTAATACAGCTGCTATGATACAGTAGGTGACCATGTGCTCTAATGTTGCATGGGGGTTGCTAATTGTTTATCATGCTGTTCTAGGTGGTTGATTGAGTCCTGCCAAGTGCCTGCTTTGGAATCTGCGCTGGTTCCTAGAAAGATATCAGGTGATTGCTACAGATATGGAGGTGACTTTGAGAGTGGGGTTACTATGGACCTGTTGCAAAACCTAGTGAGTGTCTACATAGACAGCATTTTAGTATGCACTCCCGACATAAGACCCTCCCAATTCTTAGACACCTTAAACATGCTCTCTCCTGGGGAACCTTCCTTAGGAGGAATTGTTAGAAAGCTTTGGACGGTTCATTAGGCGCTAAGGCAATCCGATGATGTAACGCAAGGGGAGCTACTCCGCCAGCTAGACAGTTGTGGGAATTGACAATGACTACATTCTCTCTCTCTCTCTCTCTCTCTCTCTCTTGCGCTGTCTCTCTCCTTCTATGAGGATGAGGTCACCTGTGTGTCAGGGTTATCTGTATTTTTCTTATCATTGACTTCAACTCCATCTCTTAATCAATAGCGAGTTAGTCATTAGTCATGATGTAGGAGCAGCTAAATGTCAATAGGAATCTATCAAGCCGGTGCTTAATTGCATTCAGATAATAAGAAGCTTTACATCATTGTGTTGCCTGAGATGTTTCATTACGGTTTATATTATTGGAGTATCGGTCTCTAGATGTTGCTTTGTGCAACTGCTGAGGAAACTTTTCTGGGTGAAAAGAAAGTTGCTGTAAGTTTATGTTCTCAGTCTGCAAATTGCTGGCTGGGTTTTAGCACTGCAATAACAAAATCTAATGGAGTACATAGTGTTTCAGGCATTCTGAAACTTGTGAAAGGATAACCCCACTAAAAACAGTAATATGTGCCAGATTTTAAGAGCGCAGTGCAGACGTATTAAACATTACCAAGATAAGATACAGGACAGCAGTAAAGCAGCTATCTGCACACATGATGTGGATCTTTTTAATTATTAAAACTCAGACATCTATGGTGACTACATTTAAAAAGCATATAAAACAAGCTTATTTACAGCACCAGCATTTTTTTAGCACCTGCTGTTCTTTTTAGGTGGTCCTTCATCTATCCTTCATATAAAGCCATCATTTACTTATAAACAATTTTAATAGTTTTGATTTTTATTGTATTTCTTATATTGTATTTCTTTTTTACTTCCTATGTGATATCATACATTTGTTTGCATAATTAAGAGTCAAGAGGAAAGCAAAGTAATTCAGTGGGGTTTAATTGTGAAACGCCCTGTTCTAGAAAAATTTAGTCAGATTTGTTCACTGTGATGGGAACCAGATGCCTGAAGTAATTCCTCTAAATGCTCCAACAAAGAAAGTCATTACATGAAATAGTTGCGAATAGACTGCCTGATACCTGATACCACTGTTTTATATAGCAGAAGAACAATGAGAAGGTTTTGACCTAAATCATTGGTTTTAAATCATTTATGGTGGAGAGGTAAATGCAGGACACTGTAAAGCAAAACCACCCCCAAACAAAACTCTTCTCTGCTATTTTAACACCATCATCAAAACATATAGAAACTCAGATTTAGGTTCACTGGTGGTTTAGGATAGAAAATAAAATGGCTAGATTTGTGTTGTAGATATTGTGACCCCTGGTTACCATCAGCACCACTGGAAAGAAATCAGACTTTCTCTAAAAGAACCATTTCTCATTAAACTACTCTGAATGACTATTTACATTTCATAATAATAATAATAATAATAATAATAATAATGACAGTTACTAATAATGATAATACTATTATTCCTACGACTACTACTACTTATAATAATAATAATAATAATAATAATAATAATAATAATAATAATAATAATGACAGTTACTAATAATGATAATACTATTATTCCTACTACTACTCCTACTACTACTACTACTAATAATAATAATAATAATATGACTATTACTAATAATGATAATACTATTATTTCTACTACTACTACTACTACTACTAATACTACTACTACTACTACTACTACTACTACTACTAATAATAATAATAATAATAATATGACTATTACTAATAATGATACTATTATTTGAAGTACTAATACTACTACTAATACTAATAATAATAATAATACCATTACTAATAATGATAATACTATTATTCCTAGTACTACTACTACTACTACTACTACTACTACTACTAATAATAATAATAATAATAATAATAATAATAATACTATTGCTTATAACAGTAATATCAGCAATAAGCAGATTCAAAGTCCCATTTAGGACACCTGCACTGTCCTACCGGCTGGTCCAGGTTGGTGACGTTGGCCTGGTTATTCCGTGCGAGGGTGAGGTAATATCCACTGCCGTAGCTTTTCTTCAGGAAGAGGGAGGAGCCACAGCAGCGCACACGACCGTGAGAGATGATCGCAATACGGTCACCCAGAATATCTGCCTCGTCCATGTGGTGCGTGGACAGGATAATGGTCCGGCCTGGAGGACAGAAAGAGAGAAAAGAGAGACAAAGAAAATAAAACGGTGGAGAAACATATTGAGAAAATAAGTGGTACACAAAGGGACGGGGACAAAAAAGAAAGACAGACAGGAAGAGAGAGCAACCGTTACACAGACTGGTGTGGAGTTTGTTGTACACATTTAAGTGAGGTGTTTATGCTTTACGGAGGGGGTGGAAGAGCAGAGAGTGGACGGGACATCTTTTTAATCTTTATGATGGATGGTGAAAGGATCACGTGACCTGAACTAGAAAAATAGCTGTGGACGTCAAACGTACACCCGGACATGTTCAGGGTCTCAAGAAGCTCATTCATCTTAAACAGGGTTCACAAAACCTAATGAACGTAGACCAGGGTAATGTGTTGGTGGTTAACAACGCTGCGTCCCATCCGGACCTCAGAATTTTTAATGATTTTTGTGGGCAAACATTCTCAATTCGGCAGCAGAGTTTCTCAATATTTGAAGGTGTAAACATAAATTGAAGGTTTTGTATATGTGAGAAACAAGGAAACTATCAACATGCTAACTTTAAAATCTCTTCCTTAAATTCTTAAAGTTAGTTTTTATTATATATGGAAGAGATGCAATGAAAACACTTACTAATTTAGTACTACATATTTTATAGTGCTACAGTACTACAGTCAAATATTCAGAAAAGACAATAAAAAGAAGCAAAATTAGATTCTCAAACTTATTTTGTAGAACAATGGTTCTCAAACCAGCCCTCAGATTATTTCCTTCATCGCTAAGTAACCACACTTGTACAACATCCAGTAGTCAGGTGGGTCTCTGAGGTTGGTGTGGGAATATCTAAGAATAAATATCACAATATTTTCATTGCGTTCAAAGTAGGTACATGTGTTAATTAGATGGTGGGGTTCTATTTATAAAGCCTATAATTAAGCACATTCTATGTATATAGAAAAAAAGAAAGAGAGCAAAAAAGGAATCCACAGGCCAGAGGTTAAAGAAATGGCTACACAATTTTCCACTTACTCCAGACGCATTTCATCAGTAATGACATGTTTACTGTCCAAACTGAGTGCTCAGCTGTGAGGCTTATGTAGCCACTCAAACTAATGTGATCTACTGCAAACTATCACAATGAACAAAACTTCACTTCGTAGCTAAATTCCATCATCAAATACTTTAGATACCAGGTACTTAATATGACTCCTCTTTGTGTTCACACAGGCGTATGAACGCTAGATGTGGTTTTTGTCTTGTCTATGTTTCTATCATAAAGGTAACACATGCCTAAATTAAAGGATAGAAACAAATAAGCTATACGAAAGAAATGTAAGTTATAGAGTGCATCCCATATCATTAATACTTCACCGTAAGAGATGTGTAAGTAATGCAAGACACAATCCTTATCTTTATATATATATATATATATATATATATATATATATATATATATATATATATATATATATATATATATATATATATAAGCATATATAATCAGATTCTTAAACTTATTTTGTAGAACAGTGGTTCTCAACCCAGCCCTCCTTAGTAAACACACTTGTACAACATCCAATAGTCATGAGGGTCTCTGAGGTTGGTGTGGCCAATATCTATATATAAATAGAATAAATATCACAATATTTTCATAGCGATGAAAGTAGGTACATGTGTTAATTAGTTGGTGATGTTCTATTTGTAAAGCTTATGATTAAGCACATTCTATGTATATAGAACAAGAAAGTTTAAAGTATCTGTTCATGGAATGTACTATACATATATATATATGAAAAATGTTGATTTTGAGTTTTCTACATCAATTGAAAATAATCGTTTTCATTGTGTGATCCATTTCATGATTAAAGGACCAATAGAAGTGCTCAAAAACAGCTTGGAAAAAAATCTGGTTCCATTGAAAGTAAAGTATGTGTTTGGTCTCTACTGTAAAGTTGCAATTTTGTAAATACTTATTTTTTACTGAACAGCAACGATTTATAAAAGATAAACAATTGAGGTGAACAGCAGACTTCTAAGTCAATGTAATGTGATCTACATCCACCAGATCAAGCAATCCCAAAAGTTCTCCAAGTGGTTTTGGAATCAGCTTGTTTTGTAAAAGCAGGGAGGAGGAAGAACGGTGTTTGGCATTCACAGCATGTCAGTTTCTACATACTGAACCCTCTTTATTCAACTGTGCTGATATAAATACAGTCTTACATTCCATTTAGTGAACGTCAAAATCTGTAGCGTGTGTGGGCGGCTACAGGTGGCATGTAACGCATCTTCATTACTTCACAAATATGACTAAGTATTAGCCGACTGCGCTACTCAGCGTCCACATAATTACCTCGTATGAGGACATATTTTAGCTCATTAGCATCACTCAGTTTAAAACTGAATTTATATTTCACCTCCTTCAGAATAAACAATCTGCTAAACTTTTCAGACGTCAGCACTTATCCTCATAATGCCAAATGCTTACGATGCTTACACAAGTCAAAATAACCAGCGTTGTTGTTTGTTTATGTTAAATTGTTTATTATAATTTAAAATACTGCAATGTTATGATAATCTAAGTAACCGGAACTGAAACACATTAGGAGCTGCAGCTGTGGCTTTAAACAACCAAACAGGCATTTCTTTGAATTTGACAAATATTTGAATGTTAAATTTTAGTAAAAAGTAAAAAGACTTCCGACACACACACACACACACACACACAAACAGGTGTACAAGAGGTGTGTATCGTGCTCCATTTAGCGAGTTATTCATGCTCACTGTACTGATCCCCTCTGTGACATTCATACATATACCTACTTCGACAGGGAAAACACCCCTCCAGAGAGAGAGAGAGAGAGAGAGAGAGAGAGAGAGAGAGAGAGAGAGAGAGAGAGAGAGAGAGAGAGAGAGAGAGAGAGTGTGGTTAGCAAGTTTGATTTATGATATGTTATATCAGAGAGCACAGTGATCGATCATGGACAGACGAGACACTGCACAGCTTTTTGGCCTTATACACACACACACACACACACACACACACACACACACACACACACACACACACACCTGTTTCCATGAATGACGCAATGTTTTCCAAAGCTGTGACTCAAGGTAAAGAAAAAAAGACGGGGGCTCTCAGTCTGAAATTCTGGACACCTTGATGTTATGCATGAGCCTGCTGCCTCACCTCATTTCACTGTGCTGAACCCATCACTACATGAACTTGCCAGATTTTTCCAGAAGCACTGTACTTACTTAGCAAGCTGTGAGGATGAACACAGTCTGCTTATCCTTCAACAGAATGTACGTGTTCGCACATACCCTAATGCATTACCTACATTACGAATGCAGCTGTTAATGTAAATGAGTGCAATGCATCTTAACAGTAAATGGTGCAAATCTAGCTGGTTTGAAACGACATGCATTAGTTAGCTATGCAACATTAGTTAACTTGGATGGAGCCGCGCTCTAATTGAGAAGGAAGAGGTTTGTCCCACGTTAGGAAAGTGAATGTAAATTATGTTTTATAGTTTTGATCTTCGTTGGTTTCTTTCAACGGCAGCATACTGTAGCACAGAGACAGCAGGAATCACACCCGAGGCTAATGTGAGGAGCTTACTTGAGGAATTTTACATCTTGTTCGAGTCTTTTTGGCTGGTTGAGCTCTAGTTGAATGTCCTCCAAAGTCACTGTGCGATTCTCAAAATCTCAGCGACTCATCACATGTTTGAACAGACCCTCTTGCATGGACAAAGCCGATCTATATGCGAAAACACTTGGTCTGACTGACATGCTATATGAGACACAGCCTCTATAAAAGACTCCTTTTCCAATCAAGCTGTTTCATTAAAAAAAACATGCTCATGGAGCGCTGAACAAACTCCACTGAGCAGCTCGGCTAACCACACTGCACATGGAAATATTCTTAGTAGAACAAAACTGTCCTTCCATGGTCAAGCAGTCAAGCAGAGTAAACAGAATAAAGTATATAGTATATATGGACGTTGGTAGCAAAAAAATAAAACTTTTTCATATTTGTTTCTAATGTATCTCTGCTTGCATTTGGGAAGTGGTTGTGATTGTGTGTGTTTAAAAGCAGGGCAGAACTGCACAGTGAGTTCCTGGCAGGAGTATCCCAAGGCAGACTGTTTAAAGTGACCAGTACTTGGCACCTGACTGCCACAACGTCAGAAACACTTCTCTGTGTCTGCAAACGCTTGTTCACTGGCAGAGTAAGGCCCTTGTTCATTAGCAGGGCAACAAACATTAGGCTTACGCCACATAGACTCAGGTTTTAGTGCTGGTATCAATGCATTAATGCTTCCCCAACACAGTCATATGCAGAAGTTTCTGTTTAGCTGAACACATTGAAAAAAGAAATATATATATACATAAAATGTGCCATAACTTTTGCAAAGGTCACATTTTCTAAATAAATATACGTTAACTAACGTTCACTCAGAAAATCAATTAAAGATGTTATTTGATGAAGGCACTCAAACTCTTGCTTACAATTTTATGACTAACATCACAGCCTATCATAGCCGTTCAAAGAAAAACATGTATTTTCATTTTTGTCCATGTAAACACAGCAGCTGTTGTTTACATTGGGTGAAGATGTCATGATAAATGGACCAATGAAAATGCTCCAATCCATCTTGACTTACATTGAAAGTAAAGTAGGTTTTTGTCCTCTCCTGTAAAGTTAACATTTTCGGCATATTTTTTTTTCTTTGGAAATTTTTCAACTGACCAATAAACTGAACTGTTTTTGTACAGTAATGGACAGATGCAACTAGGACATGATTTCATTTGAATACCCATTAAGTTATTAAAAAAAAATATTAAAATAAATTTTTAACCTTGTTTTTTCTGTCAGTTTTGCTGCGTTCAAATGCCACTCTTCTGCACCTTATAGGACCATCTGTTTCTATATGGTTACAAATAAAGAGCCTTTTAAAGTTATGATAATGATAATTGAAGAAAAGGGGTAAAACAACTTGAAATGTCTGGTTAGTATGTAGCCTGGACAGCAAGTGTGCTAGATAGCACAACAGCTCATTTGTAGAAATGTTGAAGTATTCTAGATATAGTTTGTGCACTATTGCACTTGTTAGCTAGCTTATGTATTGTACAAACTATACAATCAATCACTTCTTCTCTTTAAACACTGCATGTACTGTAGCTAGTGCTTCAGTCGACTCTTTTAGTGCTAATGTCACTGAAGGCTTTTTTTCTCTTTGACTTTATTCAGCAGAGACTCTGTGGTGTGCAGGAAAAGGTAACACCAACATTCTTCAGACTTGCATCTGCACACAACGAAGTTGTTGCTGGAGTTACACTTTATGACAAGTGAACTTTGTTAAGTGCCTGTAATATAAATACTGCATTAGTCTTACAAAACACTACACTTAGCAGACCTTAAGCGGCAGCAACCAGCGGAGATCAGTTAACTTGTATAACTAGTGGGTGCATCGGGGAAAAAAAGACATAAATGCCTCCAAACACAACCACGTTCTGTTACTGCTAGATAAGTGCAGCAACTAAAAATAGCATATCCTGGTATATAGAGGTGTTGGAGAAAGAGTTTGGCCAAAAATTTAACTTGTAGTCTATGTAGTCAATCAGTTATTTCATGCCTGATGACCAGAAAACCTCCATCACACAGTCATTTCTGATAAGCAAGGTATTACTCGGTCTAGTAATTTGGTGAACAACAACTGCTTAGAACGTATT
This sequence comes from Megaleporinus macrocephalus, assembly GCA_021613375.1. NCBI lineage: Eukaryota > Metazoa > Chordata > Actinopteri > Characiformes > Anostomidae > Megaleporinus > Megaleporinus macrocephalus. The sequence goes on from CM038724.1 coordinate 30,716,192, forward strand.
TGCATTAGACTTTACATTAAAATTAAGGTGAGCCAGCAACTGGAAGGTTACAGCTTCAAATCTCAGGATAGACTGGGATATCTGGTTGTGTCCTTGGGCAAGGCATTCAATACCCCCCACTGCCCAAGGCAATGCTGCTCTGTGAAACTGAAGCCTGTATTGTGAACTGAGGCTGTAAGCTAAATCATTAACTCACTGGAGGTTGAGCGTTACAGTGATTTAATCACATGTGAAGGGGTTTAACACCCTTATGCTTGATAAAACCACTGATGAAGCTAACACAAATAACGTAAGCTTATATACAGCACTAAGCCTTGTGCAAATGTTATATATAAACCATTAAATAATCTCAAACAGATTTGCTTATGTGGTTTCCAGCACGGTATGAATGAAAAAATGAAGTATGTAGAAAAGCTAAAAATGCTAGCCATCTTAAAGACTAATATCTCAATAGACAATATTAAGTCTTACGACATCTGAAACCACTAAAGCCTACGCTTGATTTAGGCTCACAGTTAGCGTCTACTATACTTGAGGAAGAAGGTGGAACAACTATGTTTAAAATATAAATATGTTTTCTTTATCTCCCTGAACAATAGCTTTTAAGACAAATGGCCAGCTTTGAATTTAGCCAGGTTCAACCTGATCGTGTTGAATTAGCAGAGACGAGACGAGTTTCATGATTATCTTATCAGCGAGCAGGAATGTGTTCATTATTAATTCAGAGCGGTGTAATGTATTAAGGTACGGGTGATTAGGCTGAGTCCGCACTGCCCTTCTCATTATCTGGCCACTTACTCTTCCTTCATGGCCGAAATTGTGGCCGGAGCTTCAATAACGGCCGGCTTTCTTGAAGCTGATGGATTTCCGCCCCTGTTTTGGGCTGGATTTTCAATGGGAGCTCCTGGACAGATCGTCATCGGTGGAGTAAATTAGCCACCGTGTGGAAAAACATGTCCACGGAGCGCGATCTTAATTTGCTTATCGACTTTTAAACACAACTGCCACACGGGGGTTTGCAGTACGTCTCTTTAATGTGAAATGATACCAATCATCGCTTGGATGTTTTCGCAGCTTGCTGCCCGCATTGACTCGGCAAACGATCTCCCGTGAACTGCGGCAGTCAACAGGGTGGAAATCCATAGATTCATTAGGAGCAGATTGAGAGTTTAGAAGCATTATCTTTGGTGGCTTTCTGAAGAAATCAGCTAGAGCTGCTGAAACTAGCAATCTGCTAAACAGCCTGTTAAAAATATGCCCGTCATTCTCTCGTAGGGGCGCTATTGATTTCCCTGGTACTGATACGTTCTCCTGAAGAACAACTTGGAACCTTATTGCCTTATTGTGGAAAGAAATCTGCACAGTGTTATTTTTGGGACGGTGATTGAAAAGCAGCGGTCTTCCTAAATTAAACTCAATCGTAGCACCACAGTTGCCTCCAAATAAACAAAGACATTTTTAATTTAAACGCATGTTGATGTAAGATTATTGAAAGCAAAAGGGCAGCTGGTGTTTTCAAAGTCAGGAAAACTTGCTTTCTAGACATGTAACTGCATTTTGGCCGAGAGTTTTCTTCACATACAAAGTTCGCACTTGTCACAATAATCAGCTTTTCTTCTAGAATTTGAAAAGTCTTACACTGAGCATATAGACGTCTTACACAGAGAAAAGTATTGAAAAGGAATTAATAAAACAGAAGTAGTGGGGAACTAACTACTGTGGGGTAACATTTAACATGGATATTTTATGCAGTTGAACACACTTTCACTAAAGTCCTCAAAGAAATGTTTGTTCACTTGGTGGCCATCTTTGCCAAGCAGTTATTTAGTGGAGTTACCACGTAACTTAGCTGGACCACAACCTGATTACCTCTACTTACTATATATACACCCCCATTTTCACTCCATTCCCGTGCTAAACAGCATCGCACCCACCACCTCCCCATCTACTTCCTACATTTCCTCTTTATCCCAAACAACGGAGGTGGGGGCACTGTTCACACACAAGCACCAAGCCACACGGAACTCCAGCCCAAGCCCTCTGAGTTCCCACCCCCCCTTTTCGGCTCACTTCTGATCATGGTCCATGCTAGCAAAAAGCCATACAAGACTAAACTCCAATCTCCAACCAAACGGCACAAAATACTGAAAATACTCACTGAAAAAATCTGACTAAAACCTTCTAAATGGTTTGTAGCATTTGAATATAATGCACAAAAAAATTGTGAAAAATAGTGTTTGGTCAGCTTGTTATGCGCAAATCTCAAGAATGAGAGAGTCTTTTCTCGCTAGTGACGCAGTAACGGCAACCATTCTCTGCTGATACCATAACCAGAAAGCTGAATGAGCCTTTTTCTTAAACAGAAATAATATAATTCAACCAGATACAGGCCTCTGCATTCAAAACATCTCTGCTTTAGCCCATGTTCTCGCATCCCCTACGCAATATCATCAAACTCTGCCAACAATCAGGCAGAAATCTCTCATGACTTACCATTTGCATCAGAAGTGTATTCGATTACTGTGTAGTGTGTTTTAGTCACACAACATTGGGCTTTTTTATTCTGATCACCCTCTTTTTAAGGCTAGGTGAGCTAGTACAGCCTCCACACAGTGCAGTTAGTTTAAACACAGTGTTAAAACTGGGTTGTCCACCAACCAAGTCTACATGAACTCAAAACTGTCAACTATTTATTTACAGATTCATCAGCGTTATCGTGCTGTGTGTCCTTCTGCTTGGTCATAAAAAATAGATTTACCATATTCAGCATAGCCTTTTATTCCTAATAATTGATTACCCTGACCCTGATTACCTCCCCAACTCCTTATATGGGGTTAAGCCATAATAACCCTATTGGGGATCTTTCACTAGTTGCACAAGTTTCTTTTCAGCATATCATTTGTTTTACTTGCTGTATTTTCCTCTTCAGTGCTCTCAGTTTTTATTGGCTGTTGGAGAAGTACATTTAGATTAAGTCGCAGACTTATATATACTACTAAATTACATTTAGATACATTTGATATACTCCGACTGGGCTGAAACGTGACGGGGAAGCAAAACGTCTGTCGCCCTCGTGGCTGCTTGATTCACGAAACCAAAATGCAATATTCCTCACTTTATAATCCCAGGTTTTTTACAGGGTTGCACATGGAATACGAAGCACAGCAGTGTCTACTGTGAGCTGAGAAGGTGCTTAGGCCAGGAAGGCCAAGATCATGCTCAATGCGAGTACACAAAGAAGACTGATAACACCGCACTTCAGCACAAACTCAGCACGTGTTCCTGCATTACTGTGGTATGTTAAACACTTAGTACTCACAGAGCCAATAGAGGACAGATGAGAAGATCTACTGCTGAAACTGGCTGTAGCACACCCTGGTGCAATTCTGCAAATGGGGCTTGAGAATGCACAGAAGCACCAGCTATTAAAGACATTGCTAAAGTTGTACATATACAAGTGACATGGTTTGGAACAGGGGTGCACCAATAACAGTTTTTCCTTACAGATACCGAAACCTGATACTTAAGTATGGACGAACACCAAATACCAGTACCATTACTAAGTGTATCTAAGCTAACTATCCTACAAATCCTGATATTTATATCATCTACTGCTGTTCTACTATGAGCACTTTTATGCTGCAACTATGTTTTAGTGTCAGCACACATTACGATATCGGTATGCCAATACAGCATCAGTATTAGTGAAACCACAGTTTGGAAATGAAACTCCGAACAAATGCAATAACTGTCATGTAATGTGGCCTGGGGCGATATTAACTTGAAGCTAAGAGTTCTGATCTAACAATGCATATGAATAAATACGATTAGGGAGAAGTGAATATAAAGGCAGAGGCTTACTCTTAGAATATATGCACAGTGAGCATGGATGATGCCCGTGGATTTATCTAACATAAATCCATATTTAAACTAAAGTAAGCCCTGGGAACTGTCTAATTACAAACCAATGAAACACTGAAGTCATCTGCCAGCTGTGCTCTGAATGCACCACCCATTTTATTAAAAATGCCATGATGAATGGGGGTCAGTGAGGCTAACAAACAGCGCCGGACAACAGATGAGTGACAGTTATTGTATACCTATAAGGCAGATGGAGCTCATAAAGTGGATGGTGAGAATATATTAAATTGCAGTTAAAGCTGGTGATTAGCAGTGCACTGATTGCACCTTATCCTGTCCATAGATACAGAGACCTGATCCTGAAGTACTGACCAACAACAAGTAACACTGATGCAATCTAACCTGACATTCTATGACTGACAGAATGACATGTACTTGGTGAATTATGTGTAAATGTGTGTGTAAAACTATTTTAGAGACTTTAGAAAGCTATTTTTCTAAGTGTATTCATTTACTTAACATATTTACTATTATATAATTAGTATCAAGCTCCTGATTTAAACCCTTCAGTAAAAGTATATCTCATTGCACAAATGGTTTAAAACACATCTGAACAATATACAGATAAACTTGTGAGGTCAAGACAAAAGCATGAAGCAGCTTATCTGGCTCAGCAAAAACTCTATTTCAAATGCTGTTTACCTCAAAACTATGAGTGTTTCATACACTGGTGCTTACATCTCTGACTCAAGAAAACAGTGAAGTCTTTCACACTGTCAGTAGACACTGTTTTTAGTGGATTTATGGGACTGACTGACAGAACAGGCAGCGCACACATTAGCCCAGCACTGCTAAAGGCTAAACCAAGCCTAAAGACTACCACAAACCCAAGAGATCAGTGGATCCTAGGGCTAGCGGGGTGTCTTATGTAAAGAAAAGTGCCAAATGGCCCGGTTTAACCAAGTCTGTGACCTTAGACAACATTGCTAAATACATGGTCCCTGTTACAACAATGGACTGCAAAGGACCACTGATCCAAAATATCAGTGCACAGCTGCAGCTATTTAATATATATCATTTTTCATTTACATGTCAAAGGAAATGCTCTGTAGAAAATCAAGTATTTCTAAAATGGCAACTTTACAGGAGAGGCCAAAAACCGTCTTTGCTTTCAATGTAAGTTAACAGAACCAGAAGTTTTCCAAGAGTTTTGGGAGCCTTTACATTGGACCCATCATCATGAAACTTTCACAGGATATAAGAGACAGCGGTCATGTTCAAGTGATGCAGAAAAATGTACATGTTTACATCAACATGTTTATCTTTAGACAGCAATGATACAGCGTTAATAAAATTAGCTTGTGGCTTTGTCTTATAACTGAACATGTATTTGTGGTCTACCGGTGAGATGAATTCCTTACAAAGAATTCTACTTGGTATGTCATCCACTACCACTGCCAAAATACTTCTGTTACAAATTCTTACTGCTGCTTGGCGCCACACACTGCTGACATTTTATTAAGTTTGTCTACCGGTGTGCATATGCACGAGATATTGGTAATTGAATTTGATTATAGACATGACTGTCCCTTATTGAGAGCAATAGCAGGTAGAATTAAACTTTCTTCCCACTTGTATCTGTTTGAAATGTACAGAGCTCTGTAAAAAGTGTTTGTAATCATTGAGGTAGTCTGTTGAATAACTATGCAATGAATTACGGAACTGTGGAACTACATATAATCTAAACCGTGTAGTAAAACTAAAGTAAACAACCTTGGATTTGAAACAGCAGCATGTATATGAATGTATAAGAACTCTGTGATTGGCTACAGATAAGCGTTCGTATGCACTTCTATAATGACCTTTCTTATATTTAAGCAGCAGCTCCCAGATTCCTCTCCTGGCATACGGATCCACTCCAGCCGTGGGTTCATCCAGGATTACCACATTGGACTCGCCCACGAATGCTATGGCAACCGACAACTTCCTCTGCATCCCACCTGTCCATAAACAAAGCAGACAAAACAGACGAAAACTTGAAAAGGTTGCTTCATTTAACCCCATGGAACCGAGCGTCTCGCCAGGAATCCATTGGGAGAGTTTGCCAGCGGCCCCTTTAACACGTTTAAACCTGCTGTGCGCACTGGCCACAGGAAATGGCATCAGAGGGTTTTCTATGGCTTAAAAAACTGATGCACGTCCTTTAACGCTGCATGATCACCTGTGAATGCACAAGGTCACTCACAGCGCACTTCAGATCAGTAAGAACTTTGTTTTTGTTGAATACATTTTCAAGTGTGCTTGTTGAAAAATGCAGTTTGTGACAGAAACGAAATAAAAGTCTTATGAACTTATGAAGAGCCATAAGAGATCACATCGTTAACAGAATAGAAGTGATTAAATCCCAGCAAGAGTCATGAAATTCTGTCTTTCTGGCTCACCAAACTATTACTGAAGGGCAATTCCACCCAAGTGTCTACATTTCTACAGTGTCTATGTGTTTCCAAGCATTAGGCTGTAAACAGAGTCAATCAGATGGGTTGATAGAAAGACACTCACATTTCTTTACAGTGCTAGGCAAGGAAACCAGGGGTTGCGATGACTACAACCCAACATTTAGATTTTATTTATGACGGAAATACACCAGTAACCCACAATACATGTTCTCTGAGTGTGAAATACAGATGAATCAGAAAAAAAGTTGGGACACGACTTTGCCTTGTAACATAGCTGCATGTAGCTCTCTGGCAGGCGTGGATTTGAATAAATTAAGATTCAGGCAAAAAGCTTATCGCAACTTAAACACAAAGTCAAGGACATCGGGTCGTGTATTTGTGACTGCTGTATGGATTAACACCAGCATGTGAACAATCCAGACTCTACATTTCCCTACAATGACTAATGACTTTATATCTTAATGATTTAATTAAGTAGCAATAAAAAAAAAACATCCCCTCTAGTTGTTTTTCCTTCAGTTCAGTTTCCGTCAGAAGCCCAACAGCTTTCTGTTTACTATGCTAAATTATTGCAAAGCCACAAAGAATAGCCAGCAAACTTTCTCCATTACTCATTCATATAGACACAGGTTCGCGCAGGCGCTGCCCTACCTGAAAGGTTCTTGGCAAGCTCCTTGCGTTTGTGCGGCAGTCCCAAGTCTTTGATCATCTGATCTATCTCCTGTTTTACCTCCTTGGAGCTGCGTCCCTTCAGACGGGCGTAGAAGTAGATGTGCTCCTCCACGGTCAGCCTGGAAAACACACATCCATCACGGAGTCGGCGGGGCATTATGGTTCGGACGGCTCGTATCAGCATCCGTCTTCATAAAGCATTCCGCGCGCGTTGCTACAAATCGAATGCGTCTCATGCAGCGGCATAATGCATAACGCGCGCCAGGTTTTTTGTCTGACTGCAACAAATGAGCCGTGAATCCAATAAGCATTCACAATTTCGCTCATTAAATAATGGCTTCTCCAAGCTGTATGTCAAGCGTGTAATAATAAAGGAATCCTGACACTCGCCGTAATTGAAATGTACTGTTTCGGTGAAGTTTATGAAGGCATCACAAACGCATTGGCAAATGAGATTTAACCCTTAGAAGTCCAGAGTTATTATCCTACATCCCTACTTTAACCCCAAGAGCCTGTTTGAGGCCCAAACTTCAACTCTATTAAATTTCAAGTTTCTTTGTCATTTGCACGTCAGGACATAATATGCATTGAAATGTTTGGGGTGAGGCTCAGATATAACTCTACAGCAGGGCAGCAATTATATATATTAGTAAAAACAGTGCAAACATACAATAAATAGATAATAATGAAGTAAAATAAGCTAGAATATATACATTTAGTAATAACTGAATTATACAATGGAATAAACAAAAAATACACAAGATATATACATAAGATATATCTAAGAAGAATAATCTATTTAAAGTGACTTAGTGATATTGTCCATAGCAGCGATATCAGAATAAATAATATAATAGTATAATATAATGTAATATAGTAATATTATACAAATGTATGGAACAACTGAAGCAAATCAGAAATGATTGTAACATTTTATTTTAAGCTCTACTATCTCACAATTAATTTATTATTAGCAAGTTATTAATACTAAGTTATTAAACATAAACGTTATAAGGAAATGCATTATAAATAAACTTGTATCATGTACTCATTAGATCTCCTCAACATGAGTTATTAACTGTTGGTTGAAAGCCCAACAGCTTTTAGTTTACTACTTGCTTGGACCCATTACACTTGTTCAGTTTTTTCCTGTGTCGCTTGTTGTGCATGTAAACAGTCTATAAGGCTCACAGTACACGGCAGAAAAAATAATTTCTGCAAAAAACGCTTTCCTTAGTGGCCTAAAACGCCTCAGCCCATTTCTCTGTGACATGGTGAGATAATTTCGCCACATTCTCCACCAAGGGGCAGACTTAGCAAACCCTCACACGACATGCAGCAGCTACTGGAGGCTGGGAAGAGCGAGTGGAGTTTTGTAGCCATGTCGAGAAGATGCCGTGTTCTGCCTTTGAGGGGAAATTTGCATGCTCTTTTCAGAAGTAGTAGAAGAACAGTCAGTGGCTGAAATTCATTTTCACCCTCCACAGTTCCCTCAACTATGCCAAATATTTTACTGAGTGCCTGGTGCATCACAGAGGGTAGTTCTTCCAAAAGCGTGCACAATTTGATCTTGTGAATTAACGACAGGGCAGCTGCGAGTGGAAATTAAAGATCACAACCTGTACTTGTACAGAGTTATTTGTGGATTGGTGGTGTTTTAAACAAACAAGGTAGCCAATATGAGTGTTCAGTACTCATACTATGACTAATGTCTTGTTCTGTTATAATGGTTTTGCTATTTCGCTGCTATTAAGTTCTGCTCGCCTGTGGAGAACTACATGTTCCTTATACAGGGCAGCTAATAAACGTTTTTATGGCTTAAAGTCCAGCTTGAAAATAAAATCTGTTCCCACAAAAACCCAAAATAAATAAAAAAAAAGTGTTAGCTGATGGAAGAGCATGCTAATTATCAGTCTAATCAGTCCATCTGCAGTATGAACTCCAGACAATTTATTATCTTTGGTAAACCTACCAATATAAATTAGCATAAAGGTCCCCTTTAACACACAATATACACAGACTTTGTAGCATGTGCTTGCTTACAATGCATACATTTCAATTTATTACTTGCTAATAGTTAACTTGTTATGAAGCAGAGCATAAACTATATTGTTTCCAATTTCTTTTGTGGGCGAAACCGTAAAAAAAGTATCAGTAGTACTTTCTAGCACTAAAGGGATACTTGGTTTACTACTCTTACACTTAAAGTGTACTTAAAGTATACTTTTAAAAACTAGAAATGGGCCAATTTAGTCCCAAGAAGTATTAAAATAGTACATATACAAGTGTACTACTAGTACAATGACATTAGTATAGTAACTGCATAAAGTATACTTAATAAAATGAACTTTAAGTATACTTATTTTCTGTAAGGGTTATTCTGTGAGTTTATTGGCTGGCTGCAAAGCAGAAATCGGATTATTGCCTGACACGTGTAGACTCAGTGTTTTTCCATTACCTGATTACTCAAGCGTATGTAAACATAGTGAACAGATTAATGACTGTTTGCTTCTATGACAACAAGCTGAACTAAACTACTTCATAAACTACATCAGACTGCAGCTCACAGTATGCAAGCTAATGGAATTAGCATGTTTATCACTAGATGTACGTTCCGTTACCTTTGCCACATATCAGTTCAATGGTATGACAAAACTTCAACCCCCATTTCTGGATGCACCGGTATAATACGCACTACTACATATGTTTCTAAATAGCTTCAGTTTATGAATAAATAGTAAGTTCAACATTTTATCCACACAAAATCTTATTAGGCATGGAATTAAAAAAATTAAGTCTTCTGACCTGCTATATTCAGTTTAGGATTTAATTAAATTCTGTTTAGACCTTTGAAATGTTCATCTTTCTTGGAATTTCCGCTGCAGGTTCTATTGTTGTTAGTGAACTCAGTACTAGAGATGTTTCTTGCTCGGCTACTTTGACTTCTGGTCATGCTTTTGCTGAAGGAACAATGAGGTGACACATGTAGTTGTGCTGGTCCGTCCAGCATGAAGCTGACCTCGGATACTCACTCGTTAAATAGGACGTTGTGTTGCGGACACATGCCCAGTGTCTTCCTAATGCTGTCCATGTCTGTGCGGATGTTGAAGCCGTTAACGTAGGCCGTGCCAGATGTTGGAGTGAACAGCCCAGTCAGAATGGACCTAAGGGCAGCAAAGGCCAAAGCAGTAAAACAATCAGATGGTCAGCAAGGGTGCAAAGGCATGCTTCAACTACTCTCTAGCGGCAAACTCGCTATCCCTAATGAAAGTTTTAAAGAGTGAGATGAAAAAAGCTGCTTTAGTTCTCAGCGTTGACCCGAGTGCCACCGTTACTTACTTGCAAAATAGACAGACAGAAAAGAAAATCTTTCTTTTCTTTATATGCTGCTACTATAGCAACAGAGGGACAGAAAAGAGCTATCTCCAGGTAGCACTTTATTCGGATGATCGACTGTAGATGCTGTGCAGATGCTTACCTTGACATGAAATTACATGAAATTACATTTAAATCAAATTGCATTCAAACAAGTATCAACAATCATATCTGGACTCACTCTGAACACTTCAAAGACCAGTTCAGCATTTCCGCAGACGGACTGATACTGAACTGAAGTGTTCCCAATTCCCATCGATTGAATGGGGTTCCCTGTATTCCACAATACTATAAAATCAGGAGGGGTTAGCGAAGACGCGTGCTGTGCCACCTCATCTTTTAACACTAACATACCTTCATTACACTGCACAACACGCTTAGAGCCAGCCTATCCAGGCAGAGTGAGGTAAATGAAAGCAAGATTTTGAAGCCAATGAAGTACTCTTTGGACACTCCGCCATGGGTAGCTATGGCTTTGTTGGGTAGCAATCACCTGATGGTTGTTCACAGCCAACGTTTAGATAGTTACCCACAACAGATCCCCATTTTAACCTAGTCTAAACTGTCTGTATTGGCGCACGTCCATCAAAACGCCAGACCTTCCATCCTGCTGTTTACTTGTGTGTTGAGCGTTCATCAGTGAAGAGCAAACTCCATTCAAAGCATGCACTCCCACTGTGGAGCTGTTGTTAGTCCTGCAGTTGCTGTGCTGTATTGTGTCAGTGCTCATTTACTGGTTACTGGATGAGGCTTCCTCAAATTTTTCGGACAACCTTAGAACGTTGCAGTATCAAAATTTTGCCGGTAGATGACAATATTTGACCGTTCTGCAAAGTCAAGAGCGCAATAATGAAAATAACAGGATGTTGAGCATGTTGGCTGGATCTAAACGACCAGACATCACACCAATTATTTAAAGTGGGTTAAAAGAAAAAGGAACCATCGTCTACTGGCTAGTCAGTTTACTGTAAATTACAGTCGGCCAGGTAAAAGCTTTTAATGTCGCTTCTTTTTTCTGGGTGGTATTATATCTACAAAGAATCAAACCTATGTCATGACATGGAAAAGGAAGAAATTAATTTGGAATACCAAATTTTCACCAGTGTTTGAGTTCTGTGGTCTGAGAGCCCTGATAAAATAGCGCTAGCTCACTGATCACCATTCAAAATTTGAATGTAGCCTTCAGCACCCAAAGCACCCACCCCTTCAGCCAATCAAAAGAGGGCATGATTATACAGAGTCCTCTGGAAAGCACAATGGGAATTATCCACTTATCCTAATATAATGCAAATGAGTTTGCTTAAATGTTAGTCTTTAAATGCAAAATACCGGCAGGGACATGTCCCTTCTGTCCATCTGCAAACCTGTGCCCTTGAGATGAGTTCACTCATCAGAGGGTTAATTAACAATTTGAGCATCTGCATTACACAGCATGGCGTGTCTCAGTGTTCAGCTCAGTGTGCTGTAACTCACATTGTGGTCGTCTTTCCGGCTCCGTTGTGTCCCAAGAATGAAGTGATTTGGTCCTGATAGAAGTCCAGACTGAGCTTATCCACAGCCAGTTTTTTCCCTGTTTTGTAGACCTTCACCAGATTTCTAATAGAAACACCAGCCTTCATTTCAGGAGAGGCCTTCTCCAGATAACCTGCAGCACACGCACAGTAACATGACCATTCAAACACCCAGAAACACTGCATTTTGTATCTGCACTGGTGTAGGACTATTTATATATAAATATATAAAAATATATAGCTAAAAAACTACTGGAGGGAACAATTCATCCAACACCTGGCTTAGTTAATCAAATCTTTTACATTATGATTATGTTTCTATGATAATAAGTGCACTAGTGTTGGGTACAAGTCGATGTGAAAGCTGATGGCATCAAGGAGACGTCTGGAATTTGCTCTTATCCAAGCTATGTGTACTCGCTGTCCAAAGAAAACCATTCATCTCCATTTTCTATACAACTTGAACAGCTGCTTTTTATATTCTGTAGAAGTTTCATGATGAATGGACCAATAGAAATGCTCCAAAATCACCTGGAATAAAATCTCTTTACATTCATTTACACTAAAAGTGAAGTATGTTGTTGTCCTCTCCTGTAAATGTACTACTGTAGAGATGATAGTTTTTCTTTGGCTAGCGATAACACATTGGTGCATTCTGTAGATCTACTTTGTTGGTCCATCTTGTCCATCCTATAGTCCTCCACTAGTGCACACAGGATACTGTTGGCTGGATATAACTCTGGTTGGTGGACTATTATCAGACCAGCAGTGACACTGAGGTGTTTAAACTCCAGCAGTACAGCTGTGTCTGATCCACTTACACCAGCACAAAACACACTAACACACCACCACCCATCGGGTTCACTGCAGTGCTAAGAATAATCCATAACCTGCTCTGTGGTGTACCTAACAGAGCAGAGTGTAGATGCAACGTGTGTAGATGCGTTTTGCTCGGGCAGAACTGCAGGTTTAGGTCTGTGTGTACCGTTTTGATCTTCCAGTGCATCTAGAGGGTCCGGCTCACTGTCAGAGCCCACTGGAGTTCCACACCAGTATGAGGAAGTGAAAGGAAAATACCACGGTTTGGGTATGCCGTACTGCCCTGGGAAAGAAGAAAGAAAGAAACAGGGGTATCAGTGTCCAGATTCATTTGTATGAATTATTTTAAAAATCAATTTTATGCCATTCTAAAAATCATTTATGCACCAAACCAAGGAAATAAACATTCTGTACCAGCCAAACCAGCATGATATGGATAAAAAAAGCTTCACTGCACAATGCAAACTCTTTCATTTGCTTATTTATCTTTCTGCTCTTACATATAATGACAGATGACAATCCATGGTAACTAAACTTAAATTAAACAAGTTTTGCTTTAAATTAGTCTTTTTCGGCTTTAAATTTCGTTTTTAGGAGAGTTTTATGTCACCCCAACAAACTGCAGGTAAATACTCAATTAGGGGAACTTTTCTGTCCTCTGGGGAGATTTACAAAGAAAAAAAATGCAGAAAAGAAAAAGTATGTGTTTTTAATGTTGAGTAATAGGAGCGTTACATTTTCTTTTTATTGCGCCTCATTAGTGACAGTTTGTATTGAACAGTACACAAGTCTCAGAATTGTATTATTTATTATTTTAAGCCTACTTAAATGTTTTTACTCTGTTTCTTTAATACATTATTACCAAGTTTTGCATTCACTAAAACATGTGTGGTTTAGAACACAGTATGACTCACTATAAACCATAAAAACAGAAAAACCTGTCTGCAGAGCTGAATAAAGGTATAACTGAAGTCATTTTTTTCTAAGCAGAAAACAATTCAATGCAAGACGACCAAACAGAAGGGAATTCATGACGCAGGTGTACCATAGTGTAACATATGTTGGGAAGCTAAGCGTATGAAGAACACATACCCAGAGATTTTACATGCATGGCTCATGTGCTAGTTTGCAGCAACGCAGCCACATGCAGACTGTGGCTTTTGGCAATGTACTAGATTACTCAGACTTCCCTGCTCTGTGTTTGCAGAAAAAAAAGCAAAACCTCATCATGTGATAAATATAACTTCTGACTCTCCTACATCAAGCAAACCGTACGTGTCACTATGCTAATGCTATGTATTTACATAGTAAAGTGTTAGAACACCGCTTATCAGAAAACAGAACTTTATAGCATCGCTGTCCAGTGAAAAACAAGTGTCTTCAAAATGGCAGCTTTACACTTTCAACGTAAGTGAATGGAACCAGAATTATTTCCAAACTATTTTGGAGCACTTCTATTGGTCCACTCAACATGAAACTTTCACACTATGTAAACAACAGCTGCTGTGTTTAATGGACGTACAAAAATAGAAAGTGACAAAAGTGGAGATGCATGTTTTTCATTGGACAGCGATGATATGGAGAATGTGACTGAAGTTTCGGCTTTAATGTGTCCAGCCAATTTTACAAACAAGCTCTTATGTATTGATTGATCAACTACATTCACGGTAAGGTGGCAAATCATACAAATTAGATATTTTTAGGAAATTCAAACTATTCCTTATAATTCAGAAGAAAAATATAAATACAATGTCCAAAGAAAAATAATTCTCTCCAAAGAGAGAATTACCCTAAACCTAACCCTAGCTTTATAGAAGAGTCCAAAATTACACTTTACTTAATGCAAGTTAATGGAGCCAGAAGTTTTCCAAACTGTTTTGGAGCACTTCTGTTGCTCCACAAACCACAAAGCTTTTACACTTATGTAAATGGCAGCTGATGCTAAATGATGTGATAATTAAATAATAAAAATCAAAATAAAATACAAAAACAAAAACAGAAAGGCATGTTTTTCTTTAGACTGTGGCAATATATTAATGCTTGCTGCATGACAGCTTTCCAGCTGCGTTTGAACATACGAGAAAAAAACCTTCTTCAAAAATTGAGAATGTTCATCAGGCAACTGTTGTCAATGGTAAAAACAATAATTGTGGTTTTACACAATTATTACACATTATTTTCTTAACGTTTCATGGATCACAGCATGAAACACAAGAAATATTATCATGATTCTAATATTAGGTGTTACATTCAACACCTAGAAAAGTTTGAATAATATTACACAGCTTAGAAATCACTGATTAGACAAATCTGAAAACTGTCCAGGCCAGCATTTCAACCTGCTTGACGTCCCAGGTTTCCAACAACACTAAACCAGAACCACACACAACAGTGCGAGCGGGAGGAATGAGGAATGGGCTCTATATATAAAGGCTAGGCTGTGTTACAGACTCCAGTGTGTCCACTCACTAAATTCCCCAGTTTTTATGTGAAGGCATTCTTATTCACTTTACTGCCGGATGTGCATCAAGGGAATTCTGGCATGGTCGGATGGATGAACAGACAGAAAGATTAACCAGACAGCGCGTGGCTGGAGAGACGGATGTATAGATGTACATTCAGATAAAGTGGGTCTAAGACCACCTACTGAGGTGCTTTAAATGAATGTGTTTGTTTTAAACGCATCTCGGGTGCATTTATACTTCCCCTGGTTTATTACATTCTAAAGTTTATTATGCAGTAACTGCTACATGTTGTTTGTCACATACGAAGCAGGCTGGAAAGTCTTAGTGTTATGAAAAGGAACCATTTAGATGAATAAACACCTAACAATGAGTTAATTAGATCATCTAACTAAAGTTTAAACTATAAACTAAACTATAATAGCGTAACTGAACTTTTAATAAATACATTCAAATACATTTATATCTTTAATACATTCATGACATTCAGCACTAAGAGGCTGAGGCGCTGCTGAAAGTTTAGTCAAACACGCCACTAATCTGTGTGTTTCTTCCTGTAAATATCCTGAAAGTTTTCTTGTCTGTGGAAATGCTGGTACCTGGAAACACATTCTCGATGTACCAGGTGAGAATCCAGTAGATCAGAGTATCGATCAGCATCATGATGATGGAGACGATGAAGCTGTAGGGGTCGTCCTCCTGAGAGCTGACCCCGATGTTGCTCCACTGGATGCCCACACCCTGCTCCTCATAACGGGCGAAATTCTCACAGCCGTAACCAAACGCCACACACGACAGCAGGCTCTGAGGAAGGCACACACACACACAGTCTGTAAAAACTAGCAGGCAGTAATGTTTGAATTTCAGTATATATATATATATATATATATATATATATATATATATATACACATATACATACACACACACACACACAGTCTGTAAAAACTAGCAGGCAGTAATGTTTGAATTTCAGTATATATATATATATATATATATATATATATATATATATATATATATATATATATACATACACACACACACACAGTCTGTAAAAACTAGCAGGCAGTAATGTTTGAATTTCAGTATATATATATATATATATATATATATATATATATATATATATATATATATATATATATATATATATATATATACATACACACACACACACACAGTCTGTAAAAACTAGCAGGCAGTAATGTTTGAATTTCAGTATATATATATATATATATATATATATATATATACACACACACACACAATCTGTAATAAGTAGCAAGTAGTAATGTTTGAATTTCAGTATATTTACACATACACACACCCTGCAAGATAACTTTGGGTTATAACACATTTTGTAGATATTCTTTGACATTTTATTGCACAATAACTGTTTATTTTATTGCCGAACATACTGTAAAAAAAAGCAGTTCAGGGGAAAACAGATAAAATAATGAATGATAAATGAAAAATCTCATTAATAAACTCACCACAGAGTATGTGAAATATGAAAAGTCATTCACCCTCTTAGGGGATTGCGGGTGTGCATGTGACAAAATAGCTATGTGGCAGGCAGTGGTGGGGCACTGGGACACTTTGTTGTTCTACAATTTGTTATTAATCTGCTTCTCTGTATACTTTGTTACCCTGTTCTTCAATGATCAGGACAGGGGGTGCTGATCTTGGGTGGTGCCTCGCATTACGTGCTGGTGTGAGTGGATCAGACACAGCAGTGCTGCTGGAGTGTTTAAACACTGTGCCCACTCACTGTCCACTCTATTAGACACTCCTACTTGCTGGTCCACCTTGTAGATGTAAAGTCAGAGAAAGTAGCTCATCTGCTGCTGCACAGTTTGTGTTGGAGATCATTTATACCTGCATCAGCGGTCACAGGAGGGTCACCGCTAGACTGAGAATCTTCCACCAACCAAAACTATGTGATCTATGTTTTTGAACTATGGGAACATTGTGTGTTGTGAACACTGATACGGGTCTAGAGGAACACAAACTGTGCAGCAGCAGATGAGCTGCTATCTCTGACTTTACATCTACACGACGGACCAGCAAGGTAGGCGTGTCTAATAGAGTGGACAGTGAGTGGACACAGTGTTTAAACACTAAAGCAGCACTGCTGTGTCTGGTTTACTCTCTCTAGCGCAACACACACCAGGACAACACCAACGCAGCAGAGTCACTGCCGTGCCCAGATAATACCTGCTCTGTGGTGGTCCTGTGGGGGTCCTGACCACTAAAGAACAGGGTAAAAATGAACAAATTAACACACACGCTGCACAAAGGTAATGCGACACATTCAGTTAAACAGGGTGTAAAGATACACAGAGAAACACCAGCTAAAACAATAAACGCCTTCTGTCCATCAAATTAAACAGCATAAGAAGGTAGATCCCAAGGGCAACACACACAAACCCACACACACACACACAGGTGACAGATGTGTAATTGTGTTTGGGATGCCAGCGGTGTTCTTTCTCTGACACAAGCACACACACACACACACACCGTCTCTCTCCAAGGAGACAGCGTCATTAATATAAATGTAAATGATTCCCCTCATTGAAATACAGTTTTATGAATATGATCAAAAACAATAGCAGAGCTGTGTCTTTCCCTTCACAACACACACACACACATCCCCAGGTATATAAAGAGAGACAGAGAGAGAGAAAGAGAAAGACAGAAAAACAGGTGTGCTTGTCTCACTGATGATTCTCTATGACACATTTATCTAACACTATCAGAATGCTAACACCAGACGCGTGCCAGTACTCGGTAATTCGGTATACAGTGATATTAAATACGCCCGGTAACGTTAGAGCGGACACTTTAAATCAGTCACTGCAAGCTGCTGTTTCACTAGAGATTTCTTAGACACGCAGATCAGCTGTGCTTTCACAAACTGCTTTTTCATTTTTATCACCATCACATCACGTGATACGCCTCCTCCTCTGGCTGGATCAGAGACACCAGTACACAATCACATCGTGCGGCTACAGCAGAGGAAGCAGAGCTGCTATAATGTTTATCTCTATTTATAAAAGCTGAGAACTGATGTGGAGCTCAGCACAACCTTAGGAATGCTTGCATGTGTGCCAACATAAAGGTCCAGAAACTACATACCCTCCATACAACATTCAGCAGACTGCCAAAAGGCTAACCCAGTATATTCGGACAAAAGACACGTGTCCATTCGGAAAAGATCGCCTTCGCCGAATGCTGGGCTCCAGAACTTTATGCAACCGCACATGAGTGAGGCCGTTGTGGGCATTCAGCTGGAAAAGGTAGACAGGGTAATACTCTCAAGGCACAAAGGGGCAATAATGCCTTCATTTCTCTTCTTTAAATCCAAAACCGTCTAAAATAATAATGAAAAAAACATCTGGTTCCAAGTTGCAGGTGGATGCCTACCATTAGGCTTTAAGTTAGGGGCATAGCTACAGGCATTTTAGGAACTGGGGGATATCACAAACAGGAAGATCTGTCCCACCCAAAAATGAAAGCACAGAAAAAGCAGAAACTGTTTAAAAAACTTTTATTTTAAAAGTGTGTTTTGGCAGCCTTTGCAATTCACGCGCTGTGTTTGTTATTAGCAACGGGCTCTGGTTGTTACTGCAATAAAACAGCTTTAGTATAATGTGTTGTTATGGTAACAGACTAGGAGGGTTTGGGTTAGCTAACGTTTATATTAACTTTAGTCAGAAAGCACTCTGAAATGTAAAGTTACATTACTCTCTGGCCACGTTCCAAACTGCAGACTGCTAACTACACCATACACGTAAAAATTAAAATATAATAAATATAATAAGATAAATAAATAAATGAATAAATAAAAGGTCACCATTGTTAAAAGTGCTTTCAGTAGTGCAGTATGTAATGTTTCAGAGAGTGCTGTTTGGGACACAGCCTTGCTGTCTAACATTAATGTTAATCTTGTCTAGTCAGGAAACCTTAACATACATTTCTTTATTATTTCATTTCAGCACTACGCCAGCAAAGAATATATATATTTTGGTTATATGTGTATATAATCCAGACATTGTACGCATAATTTAAAGGTTTTCTGCTAACAGTGCCATGAAATGTGGAGTATCTTGTTTAGTTTGTAAAATGATCTTTAATTAGATTTCTCTAATAATAAACAGAAGTACAGATAATGTTGTGTTTTGTTAGTAGTTTAGTAATTTACTGTAATTCCACAAACGTGGGGATAGGGTGGGCTTTAACCTATATTAGCAAATGTGTCATCCCCAATGTCAGACCCGCTCCTATGCCCTTGGCTACAGGCAGTCAATGCTTAGTAGTCATTAGTACACTGTAACACCTAACTGCACATCTTAATGAAAGAATAAAATTACATCTTAAATGCTAAAGAATAGCTGAAAAATTCTAACTAACTTAATAATTTAAGTTATTTTAATTAAGATAAAATATTAACACATTTTTTTAGCTCATCAGGGCTAATCAAGCTAAGGTACTAAGATCCCACCTGTGAAGTTCCCACTTTGTGGCCACAGTGTCTACTTCTGCACTCTCGGCTGAGCTGTCAGCATTAAGGTTAAACTGGATATTAGATGTTGTTACCGCCAGCATATATTATCAAACATCTGCAACACAGTACGAATGTGTTATAATTCTAACCTAGCTTAGCCTAGCAGTAAATTAAATTGACATTTTTAAATTCAAACTTAGTCAGTTAAAGTCTGAAATACTTAATCAGTTTCAAATTAGCTAAATGAATGGATGTACTTAGTTTACTTAAGTGTATACAACAATATGCAAGACAATCGGTTCCCTCATTTTACTTCCGTGAAATGTTTAAGTTGTTTGAAATACTAATTCTGAGTAGTCTATAATACATCAGAAGTATATTTAAAGTAAATTATCAAGTGCTGTATACAGATTTTAATTAAACTCCACTGTAACTACACTAAATGCACACAGTTTGGAACAACCTTCAATGCCAATGGAAACTGTTTGCATACTTTCCTTTAAGCAAGGTTAACTATTATAATTTATAGTGTATCCACCACTGCCTCAAGTCCTCAGACTGTTCTACATGCCGGTGTTGGAAATAATTTGGAGAATGAGATTTCATCCTGTAAAGTATATGTATTTCTACCCATCCGAAGTCAAGAAACCAATGTACTAATGTTGTCGTCATTGGACCATACGTACACGTATTTCATGCCCATCATGAACATGCGCTTTAGTCTATGATAATTAAGTTTTGTTGCCTTGTTTTTCTATGTTTTCGCAAGTTCCTTATCTTTACATGCTGTGTGCATTGAGCAAATGGGCCTGGCAAGTGGACACAGGTTTTGTAGTGAAGGGTGTTCAACAGGCATTGTTGGTTGTGTTTATGTGAATTCAGCAGTCTGATCAATTGCTATCGCTTTGTATCTTTATATAGCAGAGCTGTGTTGGAATAGGTAGGCTGATGATTGCATTGCTGTCAGGAATATAATATAATACAGCCTTTGCAGGATATTGCACTGCATTTGGAAACAGTATCTATAATTTGAGGGGCTTGCCCACGTTTTCACAGGCCTAACCGAGCAGGTATGTCTGCCTATGCCACGGCTTTAAATGTTTACTTAAAGACTCACTGCAAAACTGGACCATACACAATCAAAATTCAACTGTCAGTCCAAAACTTTAAATACCTTCAGAGCTGTGTTATTCGAAACTGTTAACTTGTTGCTATGTGAACACATTTAAAACCAATAAGACACTAGTGGATACTAGAGTTGCTGTAGGGATGGATAAACAAACATTACCTATAAGGTGCAGACTTTCAACATAAGCACTGTTCTCTTATGATATGAGTGGCTAATACAAGTTTATGATTATATGATTTAAAAAGGTCTAGAAATGGCTGGTATATCAGCTTCTAAAGCTTTGCTATCCAGATCTCAAACAGAGACTCTTTTCTTTGGTATTTAGTTTATTAAACTGTAAATACTGTTTGACCAGAGGAGGATGGGTCTTGGTTCCTCCCAAGGTTTCTTCCTCCAGTCTGAGAGAGTTTGTTCTTGCCACTGTTGCCTCTGGCTTACTCACAGGAGGATATATATGTTGTAACTGTCTGTTTTCAAACTCCTGTAAAGCTGCTTTGTGACAACATCGATGTAAAAAGCGCTACACAAATAAACCTGAATTGAATTGAATTGTATCCACTGCTTTGGCTTTATGTTGTAGTGCCTTCATAGTTCAGAAAAGGATACAGCACCCTCCAGCTGGGTTCTTAACTCCAGTCGTAACTGTAAATAAGCCTTTGTGATAATTATACATAATTCAATTAGGCAGCATCAATACGAGTTGGTCTTGTTTTTTTAATGACTATTATTTGGTACCTATTGTACGTGTATATACAACCACCTACATAGTACAGCTATTTCAAAAAACACAGATAATATAATTTGTTGATGTGGTTATTTTAAAAATATATATTAATAAACTGGCTTACCGTTTCTAATTAATTCATGTAATAAAAAGTATACAAAAGCACGTGCCTAACAAACACTTAATTCTTATTTTTTATACTTTCCATCTACATCTAGAAAAACGCACAAAATACTTGTGAAACCTACTAAGAGTGAATCTGACAGCAGAGAATAAGCAGGGATTTTTTCTTATTCAGAAGAGCAATGACTCACTCAGATTAACACAGAACGGTGAGCACAGTCACACCACCCTTTCACACACACACACACACACACACACAAAAGCAGGTATATATGTTGTATAAATATGCACGTGTGTGATGTCAGTGTAGAATATGGCCACGCCCTCCGCACATCCATGGCCAACTGAGCCGGTAGCAGGATGATACATTGCTCACTGTTTTAAAAAATCACTGTTCATGCAAGTTTGAGCAAAGCCCCTGGGGACACCCTATACCCCTTTCGCAGTCATAGAAGAGTGTCTGTCCCAATGAACATATACATCGTAGACACACACTCTTGGACCCATAGGCTGCCAATCCTGTTACCCAAAAGCCCCACACAGGAGAGACTGAGCACCTCCCGCCTCCCCAGCACGACAGATCTCCTGCAGTTTGCAGCGCCAGTGTTCGCTTTATTCCGTCTCCGCTCTCTGCCTTCCACACCATGCCAAAGATGCCAGTGAGACCGCTAGCTGCGTCTACTGAGCTTCAACCCTCTGCCACGCATGCCTCTGTCTCTGGCCAGCCTTGTTGTGGAGTCTTGCCAGACTGTCTTTCAGCTGGGTTCTACTGTTCTCATTGTATGCCTCTCCAAGCCGTCTTCTCTTTCACACTACTTGACCTGGTGCAGTTCTCTGAGTTCACCATTACCCTACAACCCAGAATGGGGTGATTCGCAACAGGGCTCAGTTCCAACAATAGTGCAGTGTCGCCATAGACTACTTTACACGATAGCTTAAAAGCAGTTTATTGCCTCTCCTGTAAAGATACTATTACTAAGATTTTTCTTGGACAGCAACAAGAAGAAATTACATCATTGCATAAAAAGTTGAGCACTTGCCTTTTCTTTAAGGCTTGCTGACAAAAACACTTAATTTCTGCTTGTTGTCAGAAACAGTACTTTTGATTGATTGTTGTAAATACTTCAGTTTTATCTTATCCGGCAGCTTAAAGCTCAGTCTTTAAGCCTATTTATCTTACTTACATTGTAAAGAAAGAGCAGGAAGGTTTATTAAGAGCACTCTGGAGAAGGGAACATATACTTTAAAAAAATATATAAAAACATAACTGAGGTTGTTTATAACTAAGAGGTGTTTTTCACAGACTAAACCTTCCAAGTCAAACAAACAGCAACTCAAAGTTAATGGAACTTCCAATGCAGCTACCAAATGAGCCTACAAGTTCTATGCAAAATGTCAAACTCATTGAAACAACCCCTATTCGAAAAATATCTTTTATATATAACATTGTTACCTTTTCATACATTTAGATATCTAATGTGTAGTGAATGACTTACATTACTGAGCTAATTAGCTCAGCCTCAAGATATTAATTCTCCTTCAGTTCATGCACACGCCTGAGAAACAGTGGAAAGCATGTATGTTGCTTGCCCCAAAAAAACAATTACCTATATTATTAAATCTTTTCTAAATCAATTTCTTAAGCAACTTTCACTCCTAAAATGGCACTCCGTTGCATTCTAGCCCAGTTCCAACCCGGTATAAGCACTTAAAGTACTAAATGGTCCATATGCATTATACATCTTGTCAGTGTCCAAGAAAAACGAACCTTTAAAATAGTATCTTTACAGGACAACAAGTCAATTAATACAAAGAGGGTTTATCCCAAGTGGTTCTGGGGCATTTCTATTGCTCCATTCGTCATGAACATCCCACGCTATTTCCCAAGCAACCGTTTAAATGGAGAAACATTTTATTAAAGTGACAGTATGTAAGTACTTACATATGAAATTAATATACCCCATATGTAAGTAAAGGTAATTTATGGCAAGCTATACATACACGCACTCTGTGGTTCTACAATAAATACAGATAAAATACAGACTGTAGTATATCTGTTTCTTTAATAATCCCATGTAAGGACCACCACAGATCAGGTATTATATGGGTGGTGGATCATTCTCAGCACGGCAGCGACACTGCCATGTTGGTGGGGTGTTTGTGTGTGCTGTGCCGGTGTGAGTGGATCAAACACAGCAGTGCTGCTGGAGTTTTAAACGCCTCAGAGTCACTCCTACACTGAGGACAGTCCACCAACCAGCAACATCCAGCCAACAGCATCCTCTGGGCAGCGTCCTGTTACCGTGAAGGACTGGAGGATGACCAGCACAACCTGTGCAGCATCTACACTTAAACCTGACCTTCACTTTTTCTGCTCGATTTCCTTACATGTGCAAAACATGGTCTCATCACTGTGAGGATGCATGTGGTCCTCACAGGGACAGCAAGACTAGCACAGACTTACACAGCTATATTTTACCTCTGCCATTTTAAACCAATGAAAACAAACTGATATACCCTCAAAAACCATACAAACACACACACACACATTTCCTGTGGTCATTGTCAGTAGCACACAGAGCATCATTAGACGACAGAGTGATAAATCCGCACTGCCGTAACGAGGGTGATGTGTCAGTCTTAATACAACACAATAGAAATCTTCTGACGAGCGCACACACACACAGTCTTATCTGTCTGAAGGCATGCAGTGATGAAGATTAAAACTCTCTCTCTCTCTCTCTCTCTCTCTCTCTCTCTCTCTAAAGGACACTCCACAGGATGAATAAGCAGTACATGAGATAAAGGTCACTTCAATGAGTGGCAGAGAGAGAAAAGCCACTATGCACCATTTATTACTGTTCTCCGTCTCAAAGGGCAAAACACTTCCATATTACTCTTTATTTTGAACAATAGCCTCAGGGCTGAGCACGCACGCAGAAGTCACTACAGGATTTCTCTTCTGCTCTGCCGTTACACTGACATATAAACCCTTACAGGCACTATGCATTTCCACAACAGACAAAAAACACCCGAATCTAACTTCATTCAGTATTCCATTCTGAATACGGATGACCTATACACACATATGGACAAATTGTTCTTTTCTAGGACTGTGTATTGGCAAGAAGCCGGAGATATGTATCAGTAAACGATATATTGCGATATAAATATTTTATATATAAATATATTGGGTTTTATAATGTTTTAAGCCTAATTTTAGGAAAAATGTTATGGAACAAAGAACACAGATTTACTAAAGCTAACAGCAGCGGTGCACTCTTACACTATTTGTTTACATTGGAGTGGAGGAGTCTAATGGCTGAAGACCGATTACAACACAGCTATGTAGTGATCGGGGGTTTAGAAACAACAAAACAATTAACCACTGTTGGCTTCCAACTACTGTATGTAAACTTTAATAAACATTAATAAAAAATTTATATATTTTTTTAATCGTATCAGTGCTTAAATATCGCATGCACAGGTTGGTGATGCACTGTCCTACGCACTAGGATAAATAAATCTTATAAACGGTAACCTTTCCCCACTTTTCGCTCCATGAACCTATTCCATCGGTTCGCCATGCTTTTTTTGGAAAATGATGCAACATGTATAATCCTTACTCCAAACAATAGGGAGCAACGTATCACCAGAAAGTTGGGGTGTTCACTCCTTATCGTAAGAAACAAGCCCAGTCCTTCCTCCTCAACGCTTGCATTAACAGCTGTTTACTTACTTTTACTCGCTAAGAAGGTTTCTAGCCCTGGAAAGCAGCACCCATGTTAACTCTTGGTTTGCTCCTATTTATATCATTTCTTTTGTTTGCTGCTGATGGAGGATTCAAGGCGAGACTCTTCCTCTCATTGGCTACCTGGCCTTAAATGATCTAGCCAAGAGCAGAACCTTCTACATGATATACAGGAGGTTAGAATACACTGGTCAGGGAGGTGCTGCTTCCTTATCCTCTTAAGATAGACCGACAGCTCGATGTTATAGTGACTCACTTTCACCTCCTGAGGTACAAAGTGGTATTACGACTCAAAACTTGCACGCTAACTTCAGTAGATCTGAGCAACAGGATACATAAACGTCTTTCACATCAAACCTGCTATTGTTGTATATGTATGGAATCAGAACACATGCCAAATCTAGCCTAGAGTGAGGCAAAAAAGAGAAAAAAACATTTCTTTTTAGCTTAGTTTTACCAAGAATGCCACCCAGCGTCACCCTCAAGCCCACACAGCAGCAAGAAAAATTTGGTTAATTTGAAAGAAACTTAAACTGGAGTTAGCAATATGACATTTTTAAAAACGGAAGAGTTTTTCACCATATCTGTATTCAACACTGTAGAGAACACCACCAGAACTGTAGAGAATAATGGGGCAGGTCATTACCAGAGCCAGCGGGCCAGTGGAACCACCCTCTGCTTTTCTGATACCACAGGCAAAATTAGTGATACGAGCACAAAGGTGGACTGAAATTGTAATTTGCCTGACTCCTCTGGTGCACGAGAAGATGGATAAGTGAAATTCAATTGCGAATTTGAGGGGGGCATATCCGTGGCGATTTCATATTGCTGCACACTATTGCACATTTTCAAAATCACCCACTGATTGTATGTGCAAGTAAAGCTACATTTCATTGCTGTCAGATTGCATCTCCCAGAAAAATCTACTAATCTACTAATCATATTAGGATAAACAGTCCCTTTAGGCCTTCTGAAGTTCTAGATACGTCCGTTGTTAGAAAGGTTAAACAGCCACAGTACCTCTACTGAGTACTCAGAGTACATACTCAAGCTAAAATATATGTTCTTATCTTTAACAAGCTTAACTAAAATACATGGTCTAATTCAAAGATATCCTATGATATTCCTTGATGTTGATTAGTAGGAGGCTAGAGTGCTCTCTGGCACACACACACGTCCTTCAAACTGTGCAAACAATACCTCTGCTTTTTTATCATTTCCAAAGAGAAAAGCAGTTTACAAACAGTGAACCTGGCAGGTAGCTATAATTATGAATGCTCTTTAGGGCTAGAAAGCCTTGCAGAACAGCTCAGTCTTGGTTCAGATTCTTTATAGTTTACAGTCTTTTAGTTCTTTAGTTTAACTGCTAATGAAAAATTATCAGTAGATTAAAGTTTGGTGTTCCACAAGACTCTGTTTTAGGACCTTTACTGTTGGCTTTATATATGCTTCCACTGGGTACTGTAAACATGACACTGTTTACACTGTAAGACTGGTCAGTAACAGTGACTGATTTTTAGATAGATATTTGTTACACTGATACAGCCATCAAATACCTTGGGTTACACTAAATCAGAGGTGGCAAGCCAAGGCCCACTATTTTCCTGCTCGAACACACATGACAAAATGTATATTTTAGTCCAAGACTGCAGTTTGCCTCATATTTTTATGGACAAGTATTATTTTGTAGTTTTTTTTATAAAAAAATACAAAATTCTATATTAATTGTAAAATCACATTAAATGGATACTGATTTTGTTGTGTTACTGTAAAGTCAACCAGAGAAAGGTGGGTTTCCCCGTTGATTCTTGCCTCCTGTTGACTGGATTTGTAGAGGATGTGTTAACATAGTCAGACAGAAAATCAACTAAACATAATTACAAACTTGTGCATAGAACTGTGCACGGCTGGGTGGATGGATGGATGGACACTGGAAGAACGGACACATAGATAGGTCACACATATGCTCTGTAACTCACTCACCGTAGCTAGTTTGACCCTGAAGGTGATGACATCTTTCCAGGCGTAACACAGCACGTACGGCAGGTAGAGCAGGAAGTAGATGAGTCCTCCGCAGGCGGCTGCCAGATTAGCCCGCGAGAAAAACACACTGATGAAGAAGCACTGCATTACTGTAGCCATACAGAAGACCAGCAGAAAGACAAATATCACTGACGGATCACTGTACTTCAGTATCTTTCCGTACTGTAGAGAGAGAGAGAGAGAGAGAGAGAGAGAGAGAGAGAGAGATAGAGAGAGAGAGAGAGAGAGAGAGAGAGAGAGAGAGAGAGAGAGAGAGAGAGAGAGAGAGAGAGAGAGAGAGATAGAGAGAGAGAGAGAGAGACCAAGATAAAGAGAGAGAAATTAAGAATGTACAAGAAAGAATGCAGAAAGGAAAAAAAGAGTGAGAATGAGAAAGAAACAAAGAGATAAATACATGTATAGAAACAAATATGTCCAGATGTTGACACACCACTGTTACAGAATACCTGTTGGAGGAAGGTTAAATGCTAAAAGGTAAAGTGACTGACCTGGTAGATGAAAGGAGTGTAACACACACACACACACACACACTTACTTCTGTGAATTGTGGACCATTACACAGACTTCAATTCATTTCCTCTGAACCATAACCTATACCAGAACTACTACTAGCCTGACCCTAATGATTAACTTAACCTAGCCTTAACCAGAACTCTAAACTCAACTTTAACCCTAATCTTAGCCTTAAAAAGAACTACTACTAGACTAACCTTAACTCTAACCTTAACCAGAACTACTACTGTTTCTAACTCTAACCTAACCCTAACCCTAACCCTAACCTTAACCCTAATGCTAATTTAATCTTTACCTTAACTTTACCCTAACCTTAACTCTAACCTTAACCAGAACTACTACTGTCTCTAACCCTAACCCTAACCTTAACCCTAATGCTAATTTAATCTTTACCTTAACTTTACCCTAACCTTAACTCTAACCTTAACCAGAACTACTACTGTCTCTAACCCTAACCCTAACCTTAACCCTAATGCTAATCTAATCTTTACCTTAACTTTACCCTAACCTTAACCAGAACTACTGCTACACTAACTCTAACCCTAACTTTAAACTTACTTTATCCGTATCCGAAACTACTATTAGACTAACCCTACCTCTAATTTTAACCCTAACTACTGCCAGACTAACTCTAAACTCAACCTTAACCCCAATCTTAACTTTAAAAAAACTACTACTAGACTAACTAACTACTGCTTGTCTAATCACAACCTTATCCTAACCGTAACCTTAAACAGAACCTTAATATACCTTAAAATCTACTGCTTTACAAGCCCCCCAAAATGTGAGTATATGAACAAATTCCCACAATGTGGCATTAACCTGCTCTTCCATACTCTTTCTCTCTCTCTCTCTCACACACACACACACACACACACACACACATACACATACACATACACACACACACAGTAAATTATAATAATTCTGCTGAAGAGGACCAGGGTCTCCTAATGAAGACTGGAGTGTTTTGAGCCAACATTCATATGATAAAGACCCTCAACACAACACAATTACACCACCAAACAAAACTACTGATTACTACTAAACACAGGGCTGAGAGAGAGAACAGAGAGAGAGAGAGAGACAGGGAGGAGGGGGTCTTGATTAAAAAGACTCATTAGAGATGATTAGATAAGATCTTGGCGTGGTGACTCTGGAAGGGGAGGATGTGAACAGCTTGAGCTTGTGTGAATGTGAACATTATCAGTGTGGTCTCGGCTCTCATGTGCCCATGTCTCTGCTTCAGCTCATTAACCTCCCCATTACAGAGTCACCGGCCACTTACAACACTGGAGCTCTGCTGCGGCGGCCCTGCGTGAATCTGACCCCGGAACAGCTGGATAGTCATGAGGCCAGCAGGGTGTAGAGGAACTGCCACTGATCCTAGAACAGGTGCTGGCTTTCGAGTGTACTATCCATCAAAAGTTCGGCTGGCTTCTCAAATTATTTTTATTAAATTAGCGTGGAAGCTAGCTGACTTGCTACATTACGTAATGGTTTGGCGCAAATGCACCTTAAATATACTAGCTTGTGTGGTTTTTAACTGTCAAAAATGGGAAACATTCGTAACACAACTAAAAACAGTACTAGAAGCCTCATTAGTTGTATTAGAAACACTAGCTCCAAGCACATTTCTCTGTGGTATAAATGAATAGTGTTTTTGGAAATAATATATTTAACTAGAAGTAGATTCTCTATATTACAAGGTCATTAAGAAGTCAAACTATGACTCTTGGAACGTAATGCTAACACTGTTGCGCACTAAACTAACCTCGTAAGGCTGGCAAATCATTATTCATTATTAGTCATGCACAATTCCAGAGTTTTCTCTCGACTACTGCGGCTGAAATCAATGGAGTCGACTCCTTGACCCCACTTACTTTTAACCAAGATAGCGTCGGAGCTAATAAAGAAAGGGTTAGATGAAGATATCGGAAGATACTAAACTCAGTTTAGTTACAGATTATAATGATATAATAAAAATTTGTGCATTAAATTGAACACATGACGTAAAATTAAATATATACACGCCATCAGATTGCCTATTTTACGTCAGGCTGCAGACGGGAGCTCAAGCTTGAGGTTACAAGCTTAGTTCTTTCAGGTTAACTCTTTGAAAATGATTTATTATTAACCAGTTCGCTTCATCCTCTCTTCAAAGCTCTACAAAAAATATTGGTTTTGGTTTGTGATGTTTCAAATTGCCAGGTATTGCAATACTACATTTTTTCCACTGCAAATGGGGAATGGTGCAGAGAGGTGTTGCGCTAAGTTAGGGCCTACAGTGGCTGGTAAGCAGCACTGGTAATTTAACTCATACTATTTATGTATCACACATGAGTAAAACATAACTGTCAAGCGATTACAATAAGAAGCAGTCCATCAAAGAATTAACTCCAAGCATGAAGAAGAAATTAATAAGTCAAAGAATCTACTCTTTTGGAATCAACCTCCCATCACTAGTTCAAGGACTACATTAGACTAAATGCGTCCATGCGACATCATTTCAGAGTGGAGGGGCGTTAGCTTGTAGCGATATTTCTAATTGGGCTTTGCACTGACCTTGTAATAAAAGAATCCCGTCACAAAAATGTAGAACTGGTTCAGAACATTTTCTGAAGAATTTTGAAGAATAGAAGTTATTTTTGAAAACGTACTTCCATGTTTCCATTGAAAAATCCTGCTTAGACCTTCATGATTGTTGCATGAGGTGGAAGATTTAGAAAGAGCAAGGGGTGCCAAACTTCTGAAGGGCAGTGCAATCTAGACCCTGAATTATTCTCGCTCTAGTATGTGCAAAACCGAATATGCCAGACTGGGCTGATGTGTTCTATGATATCTAAATGCTGAGGTTGTTTGATTACTAACTACATCTCGAATGACTTTGATGCACGACATTGTCTGCTCTGTTGTTTGTGAGCCAGTTCTTGCCTGCAGTGCTCCAGTGTTTTGAAAATGGCTGCCGTGAATCAGAGTGAATCAGTGTTAATCACCTTGAGGATGAGCGTGAGGAGGAGTACGCTGATGCTGAGCGGGAGGAAGCTGCTGATGAACCAGCTCAGCCAGTAGGTGCTGCTCTTCAGGCCCATAATCCGTATGCTCTCCTTCAGACGCGCTTCCTTCTCCTGAACAACGGCCTTCACTATCACCGCTACCGAGTAAATCCACGCTAAAGTCATGTACATTGACAGCGAGCGTGACAGCGAGCGCATGAACCTACACACACAAGCAAACACACACAAACACCTGTTTCTATTGAGGAGATTAAAGCTAACATAGGGAACAAGTCATAGGCCCATGCACATAGGCAATGCTTATAAGATACACAGAAAACAAGACTGTGTAGGACCTGGTAGACCATCATATCATCATTATCATTATCATAATATGTGACTACAATATCAGTGGCTGGAAAATTTATTTCAGGGCTGGCGGCACTGTGGCAATGCAAACCAACCAGTGATTAAAAATTGTATTGTCTCTGAGGCATTGGAGATTTCTTGTGGTGATGACCAATTCACTGTCCCCTTAAAGGCCCTACACCCCTACAGTCTTCAGTTTCAATGAAAGTCAAAGGAACCAGAACATTTTCCAAGCTATCTTGGAGCATTTCTATTGGTCCACTCATCATTAACTTTCTGCTGTAAAGCCTGGAAGATGTAAAGCGTGGACGCACTACCGAAAAACACAATAGAGCGATAGGAGCTGAACAGCCATGAAGCCACAAAAATGGAACCCATTTGTTGAGGGGGATGTGGTTGAAGCACAGGAGCAGAACTGAACTGAATCTCTGATGAGCTGAATCAGGTGCGTCTGAGCGAGAAAATCACCAAACCGTGTGGAAATCTGGCCCTCCAAGGCTGGAGCTCCCCATACCTGGTTTAGAGGCTATCCATCAGCACTTTTTATCGCATCCAATAGATTCCATGAAGATTCCCTTTTCCACCAAATTACAGTTGCGGCGCTCAGCTCTGTTGGCCAATCATGCAAACCAAAGACGCTGGGGCTCCACTCTGGAGCGCTCGGGCCCAATTTGATCCCTGCATACAATATAATGATAGCACTCATAGAGGGAGTCAGAGCTGGTGGGTGTTCCAGTTTAACACCGCCCAGACACAATAACACTCCAAATCAGCATGAAATTGTCATTTAGAAGTAGCTCATCACACACATACACACATGCTAAGTTCAGAGCCGGCACGCTAACTCAATTTAGACTGATTAATGTTTATAAACGGCTGATTGGCTGGCGAGGCCCATCATGCTGATGAGGGCATTATCATTCCTTCCACCACAGAGATATGAATTATATTTACTGCAGCTTTCTCCAATTAAGCTGTGTAGAATTGATTTAGCGATCCAAACGAGGGACCGTTTCTCTATTTTATTCCAGTTACAGAAGCATTTGATAATTCATTAGATTGCTTATTTAATGAAAGAGAAGAATAGCATGTCCTCGGCGGAGGGGAATCGAATAGCGTCAATGTTTCAGACGGACGTGCCACCAGAAAGATGCGTTCTGATAAACAGCTTAAATGGCTGAAGAAAAATTTGAGAAAACAATCAATGGGCTAATGTAACCCTAGGCTTAGAAAGCGGATGTGGATTTAAACCCAGCTTGTCACTTCCTGTAGTCTTCACAAACGTGCTACAGAGTGATTATGACCTTGTGCTCGAAGAGAAAGAAGAAAATCCAATACACCTGTGAAAAATGTATTCAAGTAACAAAAATGATCTCTGAATAGGGATTGAAAAGCTGCTTTGGAGAAGGATAATAAGATTCCAATGCAGGAAACGCCTGCAGTACTGCTAATCATTAATTTTACATTTTACAGAACTAAAACTTACTATGAAACAATAAAGCAGAACTGCAGTCGTTGATATTAATCAAGTGTAGGACCTACTGCTGACAATACTGATGCAAATCAGTAACAATCAATGGCCACACAAACCACTTTTTAAAACCACATAAAAGAAAGCATGGTCATTTTTCATTTTTCTATCAGCTAGTTAAGCTGTGACGTGTTGACCTTCATGTCCAAGTCCAGGCCTCTACTGCACTGGCATAAGCTATAGGTACTTATATAGACCTCCAAAATGACTACTCAACTGCCACAAGAGGAAATGGCTGCAGGTAATAAGGTAAGTTACAACTCTTAAATGAATGAAGAAGATCCTAGTTAAGCTTAGCACCTCCTGGCAAAAGCCAAACTGGCCCCTTGCACCTCTATACAGTGCACGTCAGGGCTATTTAATTAGAATTCAGTAAGGTCCAGTTAAGAGGAAATTTCCTCAGGCCACGGTCCGGACCCTCGTAATTTCTAACTTGTGTTATGATTCAGTGCTATATCCTGTATAGTGGAGTAGCCTAATACCAGCATTTTTCATCAGCAACTGAAAGACAGACACATTACAAATACCATTCAGTATATTTTAATAATATTTATTGTTTTAAATGCTGAACTGAATTATTTATAAAACTTTTAATAAATGTTTTTTGTCACTTCAACTAAAAACAAGGGCTACATTAAAAATGCTTGTGAAATTATTATTTAGAGAAAAGTAAATAAAAAGTCTTCTTGTTAACTCTTCTAAAATCTTAACAGTTTATCTCTCTCTTGTATTCCTCCATACTTTCTCTTGTTTAGTGAGAGAAGTGAGCTTTTGGTTGTCCAGCCATAGACTTTTCTTTTTTTTCAGAGCACGCCGTCTGAACGAGCCTTTCTCTTCGACTCGCTTTACTCTCCTACTGTGGCTTCTCGCTTCGTACCTCGCCTGTGTGCGCTCCACACTCCTGAATCTGCTCAGATCTGATTGGTTGAGGAGTGCCTTTGGCGATCTTACAACGCACATGATTGGTCTGTGAGTTTACGGCACCGCAAAGCCCGTATACCGTAAAGACACGTAAAGTGCTGCCGCTTAAAATAAACACTGTCAAAAATTAAATCCTTCTCAGTGGATTATCGCTTTGGGTCCGCATTGGACAATGTGTGGATCTGGACACAGACCGTGGTCCGCCTATTAGTGACCTCTGATCTACGAGTTTTGTAGGGTGTGAAGCCACATCTTTCTGTTTTGGTGTAAAGCCTGTTGCTTGCTTGACGAAGTTAGCTAGCTAGCTCAGGCTAACTAAACTGGGCAGCACAGAAAAAAAATTATAAGAACCGAAACTCAGAGATGTAGGTTAATCGCAAGAAACACCCTACAACACCGGCAGCCTATATCAGGGGTATCCACAAAGAGCCAGGTTGGTAACTCATCAACAACTTATCAACTGTGCACCACAAAACCCATACATGCCAGTTAGCTACAAACCTTTCATGGCCTGCATGTTTTGTTTATCTCCCAGTCAGATGGATGACCTTCTCATTAAAAAAGTCTCTTCTTCTTGAGTTAGTTTGCCCCTTTCTGACGACTTGAGCAGTGGCTTGTTCATTTAATTAATTCATTAATTCATTCATTCATTCATTTAGTTTCTAAACCACTTATCCCTTTGGGACCCTACATGGTGTGGGGTGGTGGTCATGCTGGAGTTTATCTCAGTATGGAAGAAAACACTCTGGACAGGCCACCAGTCCATCACAGGGCAGACACACAAAGACATACAGATTCACACACACTTTGGTAGCAATTTAGCATCTCTAGTTAACCTGATGGCATCTCTTTGGAC
Source organism: Megaleporinus macrocephalus (assembly GCA_021613375.1). NCBI lineage: Eukaryota > Metazoa > Chordata > Actinopteri > Characiformes > Anostomidae > Megaleporinus > Megaleporinus macrocephalus. The sequence continues at coordinate 30,750,817 of CM038724.1, forward strand.
TGTGGGAGGAAACAGGATCGCATGGAGAAAGTCCACGCAGCCACGAGAAGAACATGGTGAGAACACATGGAAACTCCACACAGAAAGGACGCTGGACAGGAACCCAGGCCCTCCTTGCTGTGAGGTGGCAGCGCTACCCACGGCACCACCATGCAGCCATTTCCCAGATTACAGATTTTTAAAATTGACGTTCTTTTGTTCTTGCATCCTTGTGGACTCGCATGACGTCAACCTCTCCTGCCTGAGTGACAGTTCAATATGCATAACACTGTCACGAGTAATAGCTATAGTGTGTTCAATGTATGACAAGAAGTGAGAGAAGCTTCAGACGTGGTGCTCCTCCCCATATTTCATAATTATTTCACAACTATTTTAGGTTATCACGGTGAAGAACAGGACATCTTAAACTCCCATTAGCGTGTTCCCTGTATCTGTGTGCTTTTGTTTACCACATTCTTCTCAAGTATCGAAAAACACCCTAACAGAGCCTGAGCAGGACTTATGCTGAGGACTTTACTCTTGTTGTATTCACAAGCAAAGTGCAAGTGCAAATATATTAGACTACTGGATCTCTAATTATAAAGCAAAAACATAACCCTTCATAATGCTTCTACATAGACAATACGTCATTCCACACTCTATTCATCTCTCTCTCTCTCTTTCTCTTTCGCTCTCTCTTTCTCTTAGCATGATGAACTTTTTTCAGGCACAACAGCAGCTCCATTGCAGCTATTTGCCACTTGGAAAGAGCACAATCCTTTAAAGAAGAGGAAATAAAAAGGCTTTTAGAGGAGCCACAGAGGGCGAGGAGGAGGAAGAGGAGGAGGGAGGTTGGGGGAGACGGGCAGGCGGGCAGGCAAGATTTCTGAAGGGGGGGGCTGAACACAAATGGGCTGTAAATGCCTTAATGCCACGCATAATCAATTAGCATAATTACCCAATTCAGAAATCAAAGTTCAGCCGGTTCGGGCCTGATTCGTTGCAATTCCGCATTAATGTTTTCCGTAATTATTTCCTCCGAGAAACAGGAGCAACAAACCCACAAAGCACTGCCACTTCATGAATTTATGACTGCTCAACCTGAACGCTTATTATTTTCCCCCCGACGATATTAAAAACGTCATCTATTATTCGCTCTCTGAAACAATACCAATCTGATGAATTCCAATTACCCTCCATTGAGTGTTGCTGACGAACACATTATCCTTTTGTCTGAACTAAAAAACAGGGCTCGCTTCTGTTTTGAAAACCAGCGTCCAGGAGCGGGTCACAATGCTCTGTGGTCAGCACTCGGTTTCTTGTTTACCAACCAATCTGATCTGATCTGATTGACCAAATCTGCAACTGATTACTTGATTTATTCTTGATTTTTGATGACTTGCTGACCGATCAATCACATGACGGCCTTACAGATCAGCTGACTGATTATTTAAGTTCTTGGTTGATTAACTCGATTAAGCTCTTGACTGATTGATCAATCATCGATCATCGACGGCCCAACTGACCTTGAGCAGCACGCTAATGAGTGCGCAAGGAATGCTTAGCAGCACCATGTTCTCTGTCAACCAGGAGATCCACAGTGATCCGTTCCGCACGCCCACCACACGCAGAATCTCCTTCAGGCGCAGCTCCTTCTGTAGCACCAGGTCTTTGATGATATAGCTTACCGACTCTATGAAGGCCAGCACCAGGAACATGGGCAGGATGGAGGCGATGGATGACGCAAAGCTGTTGGAGTGGGAGCATCAGTGGGAGTTACTGCTGACTAGTTTGGCTTTGAGAAATGCAATGTTAAAAGCCAGGACATGATAAAGAAAGCTGATTCTAGATCAGGTGAAATAGTGTATCTGATGCTGAAACATATACGCAGAGTATGATAGATGAACAGTGTACAGCACAATATCTGTTTCCCACAGTGGGTGGGGTTCAGGGTCCACCTGTACAATTTAGTTCCAAACTGCATTTAAACTGCTGCTCCACACTTAATACCTCAATCAGCATAAAGTATTACATTAGCTGGAGCAGGTGTAGCAGACTATGGATAGAACCAGACACTTTAGAAAGGTGGCTCTTCAGGACCAAGGTTGGAAACCACTTATTCTGAAGTGGTCCATCATTTCTCTATGACCTAAATCAATGGCATCATGTACAGTGGGAGAGAAAATTGTTTAAAAAGTTTGTTTATCAGCTAAAACACGAACAATGCTACATACATCATGCAAGAACTCTGAAATGACATAAAATAAACCCAAAACTAAAACCTGCTTCATACCAACATCTAAAACTATAATCTACTACAACTACAGCTATCTACCTACCATGGTTGACAGAGCCTGTTGGTTTGTGTCTTATAAAGTCAGTTCAGTGCACAGCGGTGTTAGTGTCCATGTAGAAATAGTCATATTTCAGGTGCTTAATGGCCTTGCAATTCAGAGAATCCAGTGACATTTGGAGGAAAAATGTCAGATGTTTGAAAAACAGTATTCAATTTTGTTATATCAGAAAACAGCTTCGACCTAGAGTTTCTAATACAGGCAAGACACTGTCTACAGACTTCAAACACAACCGAGGTCTATAGATTACAACTGAAGCAATAATTTCTTGTCTTTTCAGAGAAAGCATTCCCCCACCCAATGTAAAAAATGTTTCTACAAATGTAAGCAGCAAACGGTCACCTTCTCTGCAGACCAGGCAGAAAGAAAATCACTGCAAAGAGAGGGCAACCCTGCAATATTACCCAATAGTAAATTACTTTATAGTGACTGTGCTCTAAAGATTGTACTTCCTTGTCAAAATCTTGTGCCGTAGCACATTTTGTAGGTAGCTCTGTATACCAAACTCTGGGTAGAATGCTTTAGTTTAAATAGTTTAAAACTCACCAGCATTCAAACTACAAAGTAAGCTTTTTATCTGTCTTGTTCAACATCCCTGTTCCACCTTAAACGATGCAGCAGTTATTATAACTCCTCAGAAAAATAAAAATAATAAAGAGCATAAAAAGAATAATTTCCATAAAGTCCATAATGAAAGCCTCAATTAGCTCTAATTAATATTAAGATGAGTCTGTACTGAATTAACATTAAAAAATATTTTTATTATTTATAAATATACCCCCGCTGTCCAAAGAAGAACAAGCATCTCCAAAATCGCAACTTTATTATCAATGTAAGTCAATGGAATCAGAACATTTTCCAACATATTCTATTGGCCCATTCATCATGAAACTTTTACAGGTTATAATCGACAAAAATAAAGATACACGTTTTTCTTTGGACAGTGACGATATATTATTATTATTATTATTATTAAAGTATAATAATGCTGATGCAAAGACAAAGTTCATAGTGTTGCTAATATAAAACGGAAATGATTTCAGTTTATGCATCATTTCAGACCATTTCATCTCCAGTCAGAGGTTCTACTCTGCTGGGTATAATAAAGAAAACAGAAGGATTACTGCAGCCAGCTGCGGGCAGCAGAAAATGCAACGGTATCACATGGAAAGCATTGCAGGAAGCACTGGTAAACAAGCTCCAGCTCATTTTACACTCCATGCTGATAGACTTTCTGCTGTAAAACTTGTAAGCTGCTGTTACCTCACTACCTCACTACCTCCTTGAGCTACAAGTTATGAGGTGAAATTTGATGGGGCTGGAGACCAACATTTGCTGAGAGGACAGTAAATGAGTGTTTACCCTAAATACTTTAGATCAGTTCAGTCTTATTCAGTAAAGGACACCTGATTCCTCTTGCTTATTCAATGGCTCTCAGATCATGTGTGCTCTTCTTTCGCTGGAAAGAAAGCCAGAAACCGGATGCGACTGGAGACCCCTGCTTTCAACTGTTTTACTTGCTGTAAATTTAAAGCCATATGTCATCTAGTCTGGCTTTTTATGGCCTGGATTTAATTTAATGGAGAGATGCGGTAATAGGGAGATGCCAAGTGGCACTCAGAGAAATAGAGCAGCGCTGGAAGTCACACAACCCAGTCCCAGACTTTTGGGATGGTGTTATTATCAGTGTTGAACCCCTTTTAAATTCAAACATACCCCTAATTTCTGATCTGAGCTTTTCTACATCAAACAACTGCAGCGCTTTACGACCTTCGTGGGTCCTCACTCTGTCTCTCTCTCTCTTTCTCTTTCACGTATGCACACAGTCAGCGCGGCTCCCCTGCGGCCCATGTTTCTCCGACGTGTATGATGTATGGTCCGATGTTGTTATGATACAATAACAGTAGATTAAACAGCCTTCATAAGGCCACTGAAATGTCATGTCAATAGCTGCACCGTGTCCTCTATAACAAAGTGCTGTCTCTGCTCAATTAGACGCCCGTGCACATATATCTCCCGCAGACGTGCGCACACATCCCGCCTGACAACTTCTGGATGTTTATAATGCTTACTCTTCATAAATAAAGAATAGGACCTCCGGCACACAGTGGGAGCAGTCAGCTGGGACACGTTTACTTTAGCGGTCTGCATGGACAGGAAATTAAAGCTAGAACCTTCACATACAACCTAACTAGGCCTGACTCGCACTGCTAAATTTAAAACCCCAATCTCCTGCCGCACTGAAGTTCCTCCCACTGATCAGCTGCTGACCCTGAAGTTTCTCTGGCTGATCAACTGTCAGCCCTACTATGCTTTAGCTCCTCTTGCTGATCAACTGTGGAAGCCACAGTTCCACAGGACCAACACAGAGCAGGTTCTATTAGTGAGGTGGATCATCCTCAGCTCTGCAGTGACACTGACATGATGGTGGTGCCTTAGTGTGTGTTGCGCTGGTGTGAGTGGATCAGACACAGCACTGCTGGAGTGTTTAAACGCCTTAGTGTTACTGCTGGACTGAGAATAGTCCACCAGCAACATCCAGCTGATGACCGCTGATGAAGTAATGAGAGGATGACCAACACAAACCACTGTGACTTGGCATCTACACAGTGGACCAGTGAGGTAGGCGTGTCTAATAGAGTGGACAGTGAGTGGACACCGTGTTTAAACACTGCTGTGTCTGTTCCACTCGCATTAGTAGAACATACACTAACACACCACCACCACGTCAATGTCACTGCAATGCTGGGAATGACCTGCCTCTCTAATAGTATCTGCTCTGTGGTGGTCCTGTGGGGGTTCTGACCATTAAAGACCTGTGTAAAAGCGGATAATCGATGTATGAGGTGAGTACAGTCTATGAGTGTAGAACTACAAAGTGCTCCTATATGGTAAGTGGAGCTGATATTATGGAGAATGCGTGCAGATATAAGAAGAAGGTGGTGAAGGAGTACATATGGAAGGCTGATCTGTTGTAAAGGAGGTTTGAATGTGGTCTCCAATCCCGAACACTGTACTCCAGTAGCAAAGCTACATCCTCATTTAGGCAGACGATGTTAAAATAACACAGGCCTTGGGCTTTACTGGACACTTCCTTCACCTCTATGTGTTACCCATTAATTACTCCATTCTTCTTTATTATGGAATCATTAATTACTGCTTTATGTGTAACTAATAAATTTCATTACTAAGAGCGGCCTATAAACACTCCACTGTGAATCACAGCAGAAATGTATTTGAAAATACTGGTTAGGCTTAACTTTATATTTAGCAAACAGCTTCTCTTATAGGCAACAGAAGGAATAATATCTGCCCTACCCATACTGACGATATTTGTCATACTATTATGTTCATATTTTTAATTTAAAGGTGCCAGAAGAAATCTTTTTAGAGTGATATCATGGAAACCAATCTCAGATTCTTAACAATCTGTCAGTGGATTATGCAAATTTTGAGACCTTGTTTAAGGTTAATACACAACTAAATTGCTTGGTTTATTGTGTAGAATCTTTTCAAATAACTTGATGAATTAATTGATAAGGTATGTATATTTTCAGTTTGTAGTAAACACAATCAATAAATCAACAGGATTAACACTTAAGTACTAGTCAGTTTTCATGGTACCTGATTATATGTATATATAATTCTCTTATCAGTTCATTAGCAGTGCTATAATCAGCAGTTATTACACAATTAATAAGTAAATAGGATGTGGACTAATCAGTTAATCTCTAATGCTTAATGAGCAGTTTCTATATGCAATCAGTAATTAATTAACACATTATTAACAAAGTTATAAACAAATAGTTAGCAATTATTAACATTTATTTGCAACACTTAATGTAAAGTGCTACTTATGTTTTCTGTTTCTGGTTCAGACGTACACAGTGTCATTCAGATTGGTGCTGGTGGGCACCAGGGGTTTATGAAAAAACAGCACATCAATTCTACATCATTTGTGGTGTGAGATGAATGGGCCAATAGAAATGCTCCAAAAGAGCTTTTAAAAATTCTGGTTCTATTGACTTACACTGAAAGTCTCTCCTGTGAATCTGCCATTTTGAAAAGACTTGTTTTTCTTTCAGACGGACTTGGCCTTAGTGAGGGTCTCTACAACATCCTCTTTCCTTCTAATCACCAGGATACTGAACAAAGCCCCCCATAAAGAAGCAGTACGAGCAGCGCAGAGCACGTTTACTGCGGGACGCTAAGGATGAACCGCATGTTCATGCTGCTGATGCGCAGCTTCACGCGGAGAAGAGTTTAAGACGTGCAGGAAAAGCAATGAGAGCCTCCTGCGTCTCAAATTACATTTAAAATTCAGATCAGACATTTTCTCACCTCAACAAAAAGAATCAGGCTGCATGTTTACCCAATGAGGCACGGAGAATATCACTGCACTCTCATTCACTCTCTCTCTCACTCCAGCCCTCGCCTCTCATCCCTCTTTTCTTTCTCTCCTTTAACTCCTCTCTCTGCACTTCCAGCCTTTCTCTCTCAACCCCTTTATTCTCTCTCTCGCTCCTCTTCCATGCTTCCTCTTCTCTCCTCCCTTCTTGTTCCCCTCTCTCTATTCACCTTCTCCCTTTTTCTTTTTCAATCATTCTTTTTTTTCTAACCCCTTTCTCTCTCTCTACCCATTTCCTTATTGTCTGTCTTCTTACTCTCTAGTCCTCCTCTTCGATCTATCCTTTTTTTCTTCCCTGTCTCTTTTCCTCCATGCCTCTGTCTCACCTTATCCCTCTTTTCTCCCTTTTTCTCTTCATCCCTTTTTCTTTCTCTCTCACCCCTCTTATCTCTATCTTCTCTCTCTCTATACTGTTCGTCTCTTCCTCTAGGTCTGTCTCTCTCTCATTCTTCACTCTCCTTTTCTTCATCACATTTTTCTCTCCATCCTTCTCTTTCTCCATCTTTTCGCTCCCTTACTCTATCCATCCCTCTCACTCCATATCTTCCTTCAACCCTGATTTCTTCCTTTTCCTCTTCATCCCTTTTTCCTCCTTTCTCTTTACTGTTTCTCTCTTCCTTCTTAGTCTTTCTTATTTATCCACCTGTCTATTCTCTCTCCACACCGCTTCTTTCTCCCTCTTTTCATTCATTTCTCTCTTTCTTCATCTTCCTTCTCTCTACCGCACATCTCTCTATCCATCTTTTTTTCCCTTTGTCTCTCCATCCCTATTGCCGCCCCCCCCCTCTCCTTTGTGTATAATTTATGAATGGAGGGGCTGTTTTGGAGCGTTAATAATTGATGCGGGTCCGGCTGCGTCCGTCGGGACACGGGGAGAAAATGGCTGAGGGAGCAGGAGGATTGTTGGGTTTTATGCCCTCTATTCATCTCCTTTGATCTCTCTCTCTCTTTCTCTCGCTCTCTCTCTCATACAGAGGATCAAGGTGACTGTTGTTTCGGCGTGTCCAGTAAATGAAGAAGGCCGAAAGAACACAGCGAGAAGGGAGAGATTTGTTCTTCATTATCCGTCTATCCATCCCTCGCTTTTTCTCATTATTTTTCCATATCTCTCGCCCTCCCTCTCTCTCTCTGTCTCTCTGGGGAGGTGGTGTTCTGAAATAACTCAAATGGCACGAAACAGCTGAGATTATTCAGCACAAGCAAGTGAGTAATGCTGACAGCGGCTGTTGGCAGATACGGTGTTATTTGAGTGGGGCTGCTCGATACGGGCTGAACATCACATCACGATATCGATTACTATATACACATTACTATAAATACATTTACATTATGAGTCTAACGCTTTAGGGAAACCATGCATGCTCCACCGCGTGGTTTAGAAAGCACGGTTAGGTCTGTTTTTACTACAACAGGATAAAAGCTAGTGAGCTCCAATGTTAGCTATGCTAACAGGCCATTTGCAGATACCCTTGATATCAGCTACAGGTTTTGTGGGGTGTTTCTTATCCACATTTTTATTCTGTCTGGCTTGTCGGTCAAAGAAGGGCTGACAAGGACAGCTAGCTATCTAGCTAAGGTGGAGACAGCTGGCTAAGGTTCTCTTCAGCTGAGCAGCACATAAAACAGCTAACTACTGGAACATTAAGATGTTGGTTTATAGCAAGAAACACCCTATAAAATCCATAGCTGATATAAAGAGTATCTGCAAAAGTTCAGTTTGGCTTTTGCCAGTAACTTTAGCTAGATTTGTTGGCAAGCTAACATTACAAAACGGATAGTTCCAGTCACAAAATCTGATTGGCTGAGCAGTTTTCAAAGCCATTGTAAAAAAAAGCAGCACGAGCCACAGGAGGCTGTGTGTTACTGAGACTTTGTTACAGGGAAGGGTGTTTGAGATACAACATGAAGTGTTTTTAGTCTGAAGCTCAAGAGGAGGGCTGGATTTTCAGGCAACAATGCTTACTACACTATGTGTTTTTTTGGGGGCATCATGTTAGGCCTTAAACCCCCATCCCCGTGACAAATCTCAGTAACGCATGGCCTCTCGTGGCTTACTGCTTTATTAGAGGCCAGTGGCACCAAGCGACTCTGAAAAAGTTTTGTGATTGTCATTTGATTTGGGGATCTGGACATCAGACTTCACAATCGGATAGGCTAGGACAGACGCAAGTGCAAGGTGCATATTGTTACATCTAGTGTTATATAGTAGATGAATTTCTATATCTAGTACATATGGGTGATGCCACTGAGCATGAGTTAGCATGTTCTATGTGTTTTAGCACACATACCCTACAACTGTTGAGTGATGCCAACACACCTCTTGCTCTCCACTACTGCCGTAGTTCATTGGGAACACAACATTTCCCCACATAGCTGATCTGAAAGTAGCAGGCAGGTCTCCTCGTACTCCCCATGGCGTGACTGACTCAGTCAGATCAGCTTGAGCTAAGCTTTACATGGCATGTTGCTAACAGCTAAAGGTGGAACTTGCACTTGAGAGACTTTGCTTTCATAAACATTCGGGACAGATACACATTTAGTATACATGGTACAAACTCAATTAACATTTGCGTATCTGTGAGAGTTCATAAATGGAAAACTGCGTAAGCGAAAAGAAAAAAAAAGATTTTGGCATTGGATGGGTAACAGAATCTCCTCAGATGAGCTGATGTGAATTAATTTCACTGTTTCTGTGCCTAGATTACATCAGGTCCACTAACTAGCCTAGTTAAGGATCCAGTCCTCTCGTCCTTAACTGCACTTAAAGCCTACTTGCTAAAATGCTCACGTTCAGGCGCTTGTGTTTCTGAGCAATAAAGTATAAGCTAACATACACGCAATTATGAGCAAAACCATCGTGTTCATTGAGTTTTTATCCTACTTATTTTCTTCATCTTCTCTTCACCCATGCAAGAACACACAAACAACAACTGGGAGCACGCCACTCAAAATGTATTGCACGTGGCACAGACATACTAAACTAAGTCAGAACGAAATTCCACACAGTTTTCCCAAGAAAAACAAAAGCTTAAACTAAAAATAAAAGACCAATCTCTCCGCGTGGGCTTGTTCAGGTTGCCAGGGCCACTGAAAGCTATATTATTTCTAGCTTTTCACTTTATTTCATTTTAATAGCTTTTTAATCGGCATTTGATTAATGATCATCATGCCAACCGATTTAATTAGAAAGAAAGCACACAGCACACAGAAACCAGCAACGAATGCTATACACAAGTTAACGGCGTGATAGAGTTTTAAAAAAAAGCATCCACATAAAAAACTGCAAGCAAAGTTTACTTAAGTCACCTGCAGCCTTAACTGAATAGACCTTAACAACAGACCCAAACTCTGTATAGGTTAGTTTGTTGGTTGTTTGTATTGTTATACAAATAACTGGTCACAATGGAAATGAAGGCATTTGTTATTTGTCTTGTTGAAGAGTAGATGTTTATGTAATAAAGTTCAAGGACATAGTGGTTGTACATGCATTTGACCACTATGCCCTATTTATTAACTTAGTATGCCACCATCCTGCCCCAAGTGTCCTTTTCTATTTAAAACCAACAAACAACCAAAATCTACGGGTACAGCAGCCCCCTCAGGCCCACAGCTTCCTGTGTCCGTGTCATTCAGTTCATTTCTCTTTGTTAAGAAGCTCTAGGCTAGATGTATTATAGCACAGCGCATGCCTTCGGTAAAAACTTCAGGATATTGGTTACAAATTGCCCTCGGAGAGCAAAGCTTTTCAAACGTAAACCTTGCAGGTGAACAAAAGTAGAACTACTACTGTTGTCAAGTGGCTAGTTGCTAAGCAGCTTGTTGCTAGCCAGAAACAAGGACTTGCAGACAGGCATTTCACTTCATTTTAGTTTATACAACCATCAATCACTTAAAAGTTTATTTCTCTAGGTTAAAACTTTTTTTGGACAGGTATAAACAGGCTAATGATATCAGATATCAGTTCCAAACAGACGAGTCTGAAACTTCACTCTTCTGATGAAAAGTTGGTCAAAGACTATCCAAGCGCAAACCTTGACGATGAACAAAAGTAGAGTTAGCAATACTGTCAAATGGCTAGCTGCTCAGCATCCTACTGGCATTTATTGGACTTAATCCCCATTGAGGCCTGTTTCGATGTCTTCTTACGTAATTCTCCCGGTTAGGAACTTGTTGGCTGGATATAAGCAGGCAGAATCCCACCAAGCAAATAGTCTTAGCTATCCTAGATATTGGTTTTAAACTTGTGTGTCTTGGGAGTGTAAATGAAACTTTCTGCCTTATGAGTGGGCTGAGACCAATCAGATTCTACTCCATCCTGTTTCGGTTTGAGCCCGCTTTGTTCTCAGACATCATTGAGAGGCTCATGACAGCTGTAGCTGAGACCACCAGAAATGAGGTATGGGGCAAATTAGTCTCGACTCATTTGGATCCAGTACAATTTCGCTGCGGAAGAGAGCGGCGCAAATCCATTTGCTTATGCGCAACATGAATAATTGAAGGAGGCCCGACTCAGAGCACTGGAGCCTACCTTGTTACTGTTACTCGATTCAGCAGAAGGAAATGACTTGACTTTAAGGGGCCCGTATCCTATATTTGTCTCGCAATTTGGGTCTACTCGTGATACGTGTTTGAGATTAGGTACCAATAACAGCATTCATTTCATTCGACCATTTCCAAACTTCCTAACACAAGCTGTTACGACTGCTGCGCCTTTACTGATACGGACTAAATGTGTGGCCGAGGCACATATATGAGCTTGTTGGACGTCCCGTTCTGAAACCATGGGCGCTGATATGAAGTTGGCCCCCACTTTGGAGCTGTAACTGCTTCCAGCTCTCTGGCCAGCCATTTCTGGAGTGTGCCCATTCAGTCAGAAAAGCATTTGTGAGGTCAGGCATTGATGTTGGAGGGAAAGGTATGGCTCACGTTAACAAGGCTGAGGTCAGGCCTCTACGCAGGCCACTGTAGCTCCTACATACCCAACTCACTTTGTGCGAGGTGGCAAAGTCATGCTGGAACAGGAATGAGTCTCCCAAACTGCTGCCCACATAATTGTCTACAATGTGTGTATATGCTGTAGCAGTAACATTAGCCAGCACTTAAACAGCCCCAGACCATTATCCCTCCTCCTCCACCGTACTTTACTGTTGGCACTATGCATTATCATAGGTAGCTCTCTCCTGGCATGCCCCAAACTCAGATTCATCCATCAGACTGCCAGATAATGAAGTGTGATTCATCACTCCAGAGAACATGTTCCCACTGCTAAACGCTTGGCATTGCACATAGTAATCTTAGGCTGCAGCTGCTCGGCGATGGAAACCATTCGAAGATGTTCCTGAAACAAAAGTTATTGGGCCGATGTTTCTTCCAGAGACAGTTTCAAACTATGGAACAGAACATAGACGACATTATCCTGTTCCTAGAGATCTACAACCTCCAGCATTTATCTCTAACCCTCATTTAAAACTCCTGATTGAGGTCTTTAGGAGCAACTACAGTCAGATGTAATGAATCTGAACTCTCCAGAGTGGTAGATATCCAGGACTGAGCACTCTCATGCTACATGGCTGAGACGTTGCTGCTCATAGATGCGTCCGTTCCACCTTAATGGCACTTAAAGTTGACCAGGGCAGATCTAGCAGGGTGCAAACGTAATGCTGCCCTATAACAGAGCCAGACTTAAAGTCACTGAGCTCTTCAGTTCGACTAATTCTACAGTCACCTGTTGGCAATGGGTGTTTCTAAAACACTGCATCCTATAGTAACTAATGCTGCACAGTCTGAACAGGTTGATGCATGGAAATCAAATTTAAAACATCAATGTAAACCTTAATATTCATTTGTCCACACGTTTCCATTTGTCCATTCAATCCTGTTTATATGCTACATCTAACATTCATTTCAAAAGATTCACACAAAGCTGGTTTTTCATGATATCAGCCCTTGACTTCTTCAGGGCCACCTCCATTTCAGCGGGGCACTGTGTCTGGAACATATCTGCTCTTAGGAATCAAGACTGGGGCGAAAAGCCATTGTGTGAGATCTATAAAACATGATGCCGAGCCCCAGCACGTTACAGCGTAATCAATAAACACATTATCGCCGGTGCCAGATGCAATGTGATCCTGTACTAATGTCTTAATGATGCCTCCCCGTCTCCAAGACAACCCGATGGAGCAACTGCTGCAGATGTGGGAAAAAAAAAAAAAAAAAATATATATATATATATATATATATACACATATATATATATATATATATATATATATATATATATATATATATATATATATATATAAATAAATAAAAAACTAAAAATCAACAACACACAATGGATCTTTGTTTCTTTTCAGGTGTAAATAGCATTCACAGCTTAAATTACTGTGACATTTGACTTAGTCGTGTATCAGAAAGCACACTGAGCTGTGACGAAGCGGTATTATTAAGCTTTAGCTGCAACGTGCCGCTGCGCTGTTTACCATGAGTGTTGCTCGTCCGCACTCCAAACACTTTACCATCAAACGCATTCAGCATTAAACTTTAATATTAACTACTGACATTTGTATAAGGCTCTAGTACACGGTAATAGCAGCGTCTAGGGTTTGTAATGGACAACGGAATTAGAGAGAGGGGGCGACGTCCACTGGGAAATTTGTCTCTTTAGTCAGAGCATGTCTCCAAGTGCCTGAATAGAAGAGATTTTATTGAGCTAATAAGTCAAACACCCACCCACACCCATCCAACAAAAAAGAAACACGCCGAGTGCACACTCACAACACCCGACACGCAGCTCTGTGTACTCACGCGTCGTCTACGTAGCACGGATAAGGCATCTGCTGTGCGTAGACGCCCAGAGTTTGCTGGACGCCGGTGTGGGTGCGTATAATCCCGCGGTCCAGCATGTCCTGCAGGTACACAAACCCCCCTCTCACGTAGCGCAGGTCATTGAAGGGGTTATCACGAGCAGACGGGACCCAGGACCTGAAAGAAAACAGCAAGACAGTTTTACTCTTACAGCATGCAACTGTAATGTTAGGTACTCCTTCTTTTCTCCACACTCAACTCCACTTACCATATAGGCAAACTTTGTAGTTCTATAATTACAGAATGAAGTTCATCTATTTCTCTGTATACGTTGTTACTCTGTTATTCAGTGGTCAGAACCCCCACAGGACCATTACAGAGCAGGTACTATTATTTTTTTTTCCCCAAACTCAGCAAATTAATATGAATTTTGCATCTAAATTTGCAAACTTTGCATATTCAAGTCTGTTCACTGTGCTGGGTGTGTTACTTTCACTAACATAACCAACCAGTGTTTAAACTCTTACATTAAACTGCAGGCTGTTGGCTACTAGAAAGATATTAAAGTATCTTTTTTACTTTATAATTCAGAAAGTAAACTGAGTTACCTGTTTAGACCTGTTTGGCCTATAATTTCTGATGACCAAAACTGAGTATTAGCGATTATTTAGATTATTCAACTCTTCTTTATCACTAATGCAAGACATGCCAAAGGTCTACAGCCTACAGGAATAAAAGCTGCCATTATACACTAATATTGCGTGTCTTTAAATATTACTCCACTCTCAGTAGTTTGCTAAGCAAGGTCAAAATTAAATGTGTGATTTGCAATATTACATCTACTAATGCTGTAACTAGTGATTTGCACATAACAGAATAAAGGAATTTCATAATTACACCAGCTATAACGAATAAAGCCCAGTGAACAGTGGATAAAACATTATGAAGTGCTTAATTCGAACTTTATCAACAAGACATGGACAAGACCTCAATTAATCCCCAATATGTGCTCCTTAAAAGTGCTGTCTGTTGATGGAGTTTGGTGTTAAGATTAACTGGTTCACAGTCTGTATTGATTTAATGTAAAAGTTCAATAGCCTGTGTGTGTGTCTCAAAGTAATGTAAAGGTTCATTTATCTAATTAAAGGTTCTTCTCATGGTTCTTTAAGGAAGCAAACATGGTTCTTCTATGGCACTGCTCAAATAGCTCTTTGTGGCAACTTTTTATTTATTTTATTCTTTCATTCGAGACATACACACTGATTCTAAAGGTTTGAATAGCAACTGTAAAGTCTTAAGCTTTAATTACAAACTTTTAAATGCTGATCCTAAACGTTTCCACATTTTTAAGCAACAGAAGACAAAATGACAATATGGCTGATTCAAAACTTTGGGTGATTGGAAAAGTACTGCACCTGTCTTTGATCTTGTCTGTCCTCTCTGTGTCCTCGACGTCCATGCGGAGCCTGTATCTGACCAGCGAGGGGGAGTCGAGGTCGGTGAAGACAACCCCGGCCCAAAACCTCTCTTCATCCAGCAGCTTCAGAGCACGCTTCACCAGCAACGACTCGCTAGAGACGGCTTCAAACTTATCCAGATCAAAACACTGCAACACACAAACACACACAGCTCTCAGAGGCAGTGTAAAACATGAAACATAGCAGAGGCTGAATAAAAACCACACCGCCAACAGAACAACAGCATGATGGGCAGAAAAGACAAGCAGTGGAAGGAACTCATGCTCAGGTATGACAGAGGAGACAGATGAACGGATGAACAGACAGATCAACAGATGAGGAAAGACATAGACAGACAATACAGTAGGGCAGATATGAATATATATATATAGCGGTTCTGTTCACATATCAACAATGGTTCTTGCCAACCTTGCACCTTTAATACTTATTAGCTTAATCTAATATTAAAGATGTGGTATACAGCAAGGGCGAACTTCTACAAATGGCTATTTATTTAAAGACTCGGAGATTGCCAACAATAATAAAAGCAGGGTTTAATTTGACACCAAATAGTTCTTTAGCCTACCTCATGTAAGGAAGTAGATGAACTGGATTTTTGCTTATAAAAGCAAAATTGGAAATGAGCAACATGGAAAATTTGCATTCTGTCAACTATATCTAATGTAAGTGGAATGTTTGAACGCGAAGGGTTACAAAGAGTCCGCAGCAACCAAAAACTTGTTCTAGCGCTGTTAGTAAGTTCTGCAACAGCATGACTACTTTGGTTAGCATAACAACACAATAATACTGAATCATAAACCGAAGTTGTAAAGTGACTAAGAAACAATGGGTGTCAATCATAATTTCCATGCAAGTTAGAAAAACCACAAAAGCTACAGTTTAGTTACGTTTAGTCTGTTGAGTACAGAAACTAATAAGAACCTTTTTAAGAACTGATTTTAAGGCAGACACAAAAAAGCCTATTTTTGTTATTCCAGGCACTGTCGTTGTTTACTGTACATTACAAAAAATGCAAACTGCTCCAGAACAGCTCCCTGTGCATCCAAGAAAACAGCAAGACCCATAGTTGACATATGTTTTACCCCTATAAGCATATTGGAAAACATGGAAACATACGGCTTCTGTTTTACATGCTGAAATTGAAAAAATGATGTTGCCAACAGCAATGTACACGCCGTGTAACTCCTCTGGAAGCAGACTTAAATAAATGCTTTTATTCCTCCTGCCTGGTTCCAGACCTGAAGGATTTATGTGGTTAAAATGGAAACCATATTTAATTGAATACAACGTTAGTGGTCATTTCAGTATTGTCATATCTTTTAGTTCAATGCAACAGCTTTCACTCAGCAGATGCAATTGTCTGATTACATTAATATTAGAGCAGAATCAAAGTTAAGAAGGCTTACATCAGTCTTAAATTAGGGATTTTGGTCTGAAATCAGATCATTTTCAAATTCTACATTCATGGCTGGATTGTCTGAGAGTAATAACAAACGTTATTGATAACAAACCGTAAAACTAAACAGCAGAAGCAGCCGACTTTGTTGTTGATCTTAAAAGACTGACCTTACAGGAACTTGTAGGAAAGGGTGAATAAAACAAACAGCGCAAGAGACAGAACACAGACGAACAGCATGATGGACAGAAAAGACAAGCAGTCTTGAGAGCACATGTTCAGGTATGGACAGACAGAATAACAGAGCGGATGGATGGACAGATAGGTGGACAGACAGATAGTCTGAGAGGAGAACAGATGAATGGAGAGAGCAGTAGTGCTCTGATTTGTAGGTCCATGGTCTAGTCTCATCTGTTTGCACCTTTGCCTCTCTCTGCTTTAATGAGCCGTCACAGCTGACAGGCCTGTGCTGGGGCACAGCAGTTGCAGTGTGTGTAATGAATATCAGACTGGACATAGTTTCACTAACACACACACACACACACACACACACACACACACACACAGCAGGCCACCAAATTACCCCCTACCTTCACTCAGAAAAGATCACAACACTACTTCACCTACGACTCCCTATATCATTGTTCACTAGTGTTGCATCTGATTTATATGGGGGCTGTATATGAGAGATTACTGTACAGTTACTGCGTTACTGTAAGTTATCACCAGCGTCAACTGGGATTTCTGAGGGGTACGTGGTGCTCAAGATGTATTTGAGTTTGTACTTGTACTTCCATTCAGTTGCCTCTGAACTGCACTTGATATGTATTCAATCAGTATTTGAGCTGTATCTGAGCTATATTAAATATATATATGATTTGCATTTAAGCTGTGTTTATGCTGCTCGAGTTACATTTGAGCTGCGTTTAATGTGTTCGAGTTGCATTTGAGCTGAGTTTATACTGTTTGAGTTGCAGTTGAGCTGAGTTTACGCTGTTAGAGTAGCATTTGAGCTGTGTTTACGCTGTTTGAGTTGCATTTAAGCTGAGTTTATACTGTTTGAGTTGCATTTTTACGGTGTTTGAGTTATCTTGACAATATTTAAGTTGCATCTAAGCTGTATTTGAGATATATTTGAGCTGCATTTGAACTGTGTATCAGCTGTACTTGAGCTGCGTTTTAGCTGTTTGAGTTGTATTTGAGCCGTTTTTACTGTGTTTGAGTTGTATTTAGGTCGCGTTTATGGAGTTGAAGTTGTCTTTAGCGCGTGTTTACGATGTTTGAGTTCTATTTAGGCTGTGATTAAGTTGCATCTGAGCTGTATTTGAGATATATTTGAGCTGCATATGAGCTGTATATCAGATGCATTTTATATACAGTGCTTACATTTGATTTGTATTTGGACTGTCTGAACTGCTTTGATTGTATTATTGATGAGTTGTGCTTAAAATAATGTATTTGAGCTGCATTGCAGCCAAATTTAAGGTGCATTTTAGTTGTATCCGGAAAGTTTTCAACATGTATTCAAAACACTGTATTCGAGCTGCATTTGCAATAGTTTTGGATGCAAGTTGTATCTGAGATGTGTTTGAGCTCCATTTGAGTTGTGTTTCATTTGCATTTTAACTAAAGCGCTTGAGCTGTATTTGAGCCAAGCTAGAGTTGTATTTGAGCTACACTTCAGCTGTCTTTGAGCTGTATTTGAGTTATGGTTAAGCTCCAGTAGTGCAAAGAGTTGAAAGAGTTTTCTACATATCTACATAATTATAACCTAAACCACAATCAGTCCTAAAAGTAAATAAGACAAATGAGACAAAAATATTATATTTGTTTATTCATTTAAAGAAAATTTAGCCAATATTACATCGGTGAGTGGCAAAAATATGTGAAACCCTAATTTTATTATCAGATGTGATAATTAGTCACAGCTGCAGCAACTAAACGTTTTCAGTAACAGTTAATCAGTTCTGCACATCAGCTTGGAGGAAATTTAGCCTATTCTTCTGTACAGAACAGCAACAACTATATGATGTTGGTGTTCCTTTTTATGAACTGCTAACTTTAAGTTCTTTCACAACATTTTTATAGGATTATGGACTTTTAAGGACATAATATTAACTGGATTCTTTTAAACCATTCTTTAATAGAATGGAGGGCAAGCGGTCTTGGCCCAAATGCAGTAAAACAGGTCCGGACCATAATACTACCACCACCATGTTTCACAGATGGGATACGGTTCTTATGCAAACATGCAATTCTTTTCTGTAACATTTTTCATTTAATCCAAAAAGTTGTATTTGGGTCTCATCCATCAACAAAACACTTTTCCAATAGCCTTCTGCCTGCATATTTGATCTTTAGCAAACTAGTAGAGAGCCTTGAATTCCTAAGGCCCTCAGAAATGTACTTTGTTTGTGCCATGTTACATTTCCACAAATGTATTAAAGAGATCTGACTCTGATATACAACAGGGTAGTCAGCAACAGTGCCATTGACTAAATACTCCTGATACTAATTTCACCTTCACATTAACTGCTGATCCTAGAGACTCTTGCCTCTCACAGATGTAATAATGAACATGTTGCCTTAAGAAAAAAAAGACCAAGTCAATTATTTGAGTTTTCTACTTTTGGGACTTTTGTGGAAGTCTGATTATGTTTTAACTCGTATTTATGTAGAAATATATAAACACATTCAAGGAGGTCATAAACTTTCAAGCACCACTGTATATTTAAGCTTTTTGCTAATGATTAAAGGTTTGCTCGAACTACCTCTATTGAATGTGTTAATATGTTTTTATCTGGGTTTATTTGTCCTTGAGTTTCATTTTAATATTCTTTTGTGAAGCATTTTACAACCTTGGTAGAGGAAAGTACTATATAAATAAAGATTATTCACTTCTCCTTGGATTTTTTTTTCATTTTGTACTTTCTATTCAATTCTCACACTTCAGGACTTCATTAAAACTACAGCTGGGTTCACAACTACAGCGTGCTGAACGCAGTTTGCTTTCCTCAGCCTGGAAGCACCAATAAAGCTTCACTGACCATATCAACCAGCATTTAATTAGTTTTTTTATTTTTTTCAAATACGTTTTTCTGTTTGTTCGGTCACACTCTCACAACATAGTTTCAATTCATTTTCTTTACTTTTCTTCTTTGTTTCAACTTTCTGCCAGGCGGCTCATACCAATTAATAAGTGTGGAACAATTACTTATTTTTCAGATTTGTATATTCGCTCACTTAATTATTTATTTTCATTAGACAGAGGTTAACAGCTGTTTTCAGGGTAAGACATCTACATTAACCCTTTGGAGTCACAGTCACGATCGGTGATAGGAAAAGTGCATTGTCATGTTATATTCATTCATTCATTCATTTATTAAACAAATGGAGAAACCAACTGTAAATGCAGATTCTAAGGTTCTTTAATCCACTATGTTTGTGTTTGTAAGTAGAAGAGGAGATATTTTATTATGATTTGATGATCATTTGATGACACTTCTTATGAATCCTGTATTTGTAAAGCTTTATAAAAGCTTTTAAAGCATTATTTGTGGTACATATTATATTACAATAGCAGGCAGTAAAACTATCCTAATAACATGCACAACATTTCACATTACATATATGAGAGTATATGCTAGGTTACATACCACATCTTATGTCAGCACTCATAGACACTATTAACACTTTGATGTACATCCTGTACATTTGCACTCCTGGACACTATTTAACACTATTTAACATTTACCTAATACAATCTTTGCACTTTTATTTATTTTTTCATAAATATCCCAGTACTGTCATATATCTTCTGGTATTTGCTTAATTAATAATCGAATCAATAATTAATCATTTCATTACCAAATTCATAATATGTAAGAAAGTTACATTTGGTTTTGTTCAGTTTTTATATATTATATGTTAGAAGTTGGTAGCTGTTGTGATGGCCAGGAGTGATAAACAGCAGCAACACAACAGAACCCTGCTACAGTGCATTACCTATATTTAATTTTACATTATGCAACCTAAAGCCTTAGAAAGTCATATAGTCTTGCTTATTTCTAACTACTTTTGAGCAACTATACACACTTGCAGTCATTATAAGGTATTACACATGTTCCATAATGCCTCACACGCATCTAATACTGTGGTTATGGGATTCATAGGAAATGCTTCATTATATAAACTGATTTCTGCTTGAATTCATGTCAGAAACTAAATAATTAAATGTTTGGTATCCCTTCCTTTTACACTGTATATCAAGTGTAAAAACTATAACTTATTAATAAGTATAAGTACAGTCTTCATTGTGATGCATAATCATAAGTCTTGAGTCATGAATTAGTCAACATCCAAGTAATTATAGATGCCTCTATCTGCATCTAAGACACAGGCAACGGTTTGAGCTGTAGAAAATATCAAAATCTTAGGTAACAGAAACTGGAGCTGTGCTTCTCTTCTTCTGTCCCCAGAGCTGAAGGTTACAGTTTTCTGGTGTTCGGTATTCGCTCAATATTAGTATCAAGTGAACCTGAACAGAGGCTGATTGAATAAGTACATGTGCCCTGAATTCTATAGTGACCTGTTAACCCTTTTATGCACAACCTGGGTCAAAAGGTACCTGACTAAGATTTTATTTTCTATTTCTTTGCAATAATTCAAGCTTTCCTGAATTCCTCAACTTACTAATTTTAATCATCACAAATCCTTATTTGAGTGTTCCTTTTTTTTTTTACTTAGTTAATAAAAATCTTTTTTGTGTTATTGACCTTCTAATGTACAACATAGGTCAGAATTAACTCCAGGGTATTCACTCTGGAATTTGATAGGAACTAATGACATTTGTAAACATTTGTAGTCAAGAACATATTTACAAACATGAAGTAAATGAATAAGAAATAAACTATTGATTTATGGTCAACAACAAGATTTTTAATGAACACTTGGAACATTAAATAATGAAATATACTGATTTCAGTACAGATACCACTAGAAGGTGCACTAGAAGGGGTTTGCTTAGCTTGTGCATAAAAGGGTTAAAAGGCCAGGACCCATCAGCAGATCCAGACTTCTAAAACTTAAGAATGACTCCATCAGCTTACATTGTTTTCGATGTAATTAGCGAACAATATGCCTTAGGATGTAATAGGTCTGGGACTTTGAGGAGCTAATGTACGGTGATACTTGTAACAGAAACAAACCTGCAATTAGGGATCAATTAGACAAGACAAGGTGCACCCATTACTCTGGTTGTGGGTTGCATTCATACTGCCAAGGAAACACTGTGTTAGTCCTGTTATTCATACTCGTCCTCCCAGGAGAGTAAGTGTAATGACCCGCAGTAACGTGTGAAATCAGACTGGGACCAGGCCGTGCTGCGAGACAATCACTCTCCGGAGGCACAAACACACGCACAGCAACACACGAAGCTCTGCGTCCCACCGGAGCGGCGAAGTTGCCTTCAACACACAATATTTGTTTTGGCAACCAGTGGGGGCAGAGCCTTGAGACGAGAGAGAGAGAGAGAGAGAGAGAGAGAGAGGGAGGGAGGGAGGGAGAGACAGAATGAATGGCTTCCAGACTAAAAACATCACAGGAAGCCAAAGAGTATCAGCAGGAGAGGTGTGATGTCACGATAATGGAGCAACGGCCGGATGCTGTGAGGCAGCACTGGTGTGATGAGCCGGCACCGTGTGGAGTGTGAGTGTTTTTTTCCACTGCTACCTGCGCGCAGGTAGACAACACTCGGTAAGCTTTTTCACTCTCTCAAAAATAAATGCACTGCTCTCTACAATACCACCCATAGTAGAGAGCGACCACTTGACTAAGTACACACACCTTGTATTGATACACTCACTATTCCTTTGACCAGCTCAGCCAATGCTAGTCATCCTCTAGTCCTTCATCACAGTGCTCACAGGACTTAGTCTACTGGATATTTCTGGTTGGTGGACGATTCCCGGTCCAGCAGTGACTCTGAGATGTTTACAAACTCCAGCAGCACTGCTGTGTCTGATTCACTCACACCAGCACAACACACACTAACACACCACCATCATGTCACTGCAGTGCTGAGAATGACCCACCTCTTTAATAGTACCTGCTCTGTGGTGTGGTGGTCCTGAACGGGAAGTATGCAGAGCAGTTGTAAAACTACAAGGAAGACCTACACGGCAAGCTCAGCTAAATAAAATGATGTAGATTCAAGGTGGTGTTTTAAAGTGATGGCTGATCAATGGAAAATTTGCCAAAGAAAGAAAGGATGACCTTGAAAAATACAGTTAAAGAAAAAGTGTAGCATCTTATAAAAACAGTACATTATTTCTTTTAAAATAAAACTGTTTTTCAAAGAAAGCGAGGTCATTTCACTCGTGTGTTTTCAGCGGTTTGCAGTTTTCAGAAGAACATTTTCGACAATAAGGGCTCTCTTTTATACTCCGCAGAGTATAAATTGCTATTCAGTTGGTAGACATGGTCGTAATAACAACAATAATTATTGCTTTCTAAATAGAATGCTCTCATTTCATCTGAAATTATCAGGGCCTTCAGTGGACAGGATCTAAAACCATGCATTCCACAAAAATTACAAAAAATAAAAAGCGAGATGGAAGGAAAAAGAGACGTAGAGAAAGAAGGAGAGACATGGGGAGGGAGACAGAAAGAGAGAGGAAATTAAAAAATGATCACATTCATATGACTCAGCATGCAGGGTGTTTTGATATCCAAAGAGCACGTACAGCATCAGCAGGAGGTCTAAGAGATGTGTGTAGCTGTGTGGATGGGGGTGTGTGTGTGTTTATGTGGGTGGACAATTGTGTGCTGGAATTGAACTTCAATTCAATTAGGCTCTTCTCATTTCCATAGCGTCCCCATGTTCCATGTTTGTAGCCGCACGCGGGGGGCCTGAGTGCTTCTTTTATTTCCGCCCGACGGCCATTCTTCAAGTGCCTAATGAATCACAGAGCTAGGCTGGTCCAGTAACGGCCTTTTTTTTGGTAAAAAATAAAAGCTGCAATTCAGAATGTTCACTGTGGCTAGTACATTGACTGGGAAGTTTGCAAGAACAACAGATATGAGACGAGAAAACTGGCAACGAAAAACATTCGCAAAAGGAGAGCAGCTGGGCTGATGCAAAGACAGATGCATAAGCGAACAGCTGGATGACTCCAGACGCATGTTGACCAGGGCTATGTTACTGAACTAACAGCACTGATTAAAAAACTAACCATAATAATAATAACAAATTTAATAAGTAATACAAATCATCGCTGTCCAATAAAAAAGTTGGACAATATCTCCAAAATTGCAACTGGTGAGAACAAAAAGAACAAAAACATACTTCACTTTCAATGTAAGTCCATGGAACCATCAGATTTAACATGGCTACAAATCATGCGCCTCATTATAGAAAACCCTTTCAGCCTGCTGTACAGCCTGACGTACTAAACACAGTAATAGGTATTTTGCAGTCCCATGATTCAGATGACCCTAAAGATCCAGATAAAGGTCAGAAAGCGAAGGACACAAAGAGCAACTGACCTCCATGATCTCCTGGATGTATCTGGCAGCCTGGCTGGTGGCATTGAAGATGTTTCTCCAGTCAAATTTTGGCATCCCTGCAGGCCGGTCCTCCTCATTCCCGTTAAACAGGAAGTTGGCGATCTGTCCTGAAGAGAATCGTGTTCCATTCAACTGCTGGTCCAAAGCTGCCGCAAACAGAGGGTTCTGCAGGAGAGTCTTTAGAACACAAAATAGAACATGCAAGTCATTAATTAGAAGAATCAAAGGAGCTTCCAATTTTTTACTCTTTCAATAATTCTTTAGTTTAGTTTAGTTTTACTGAAGCTAACAGTTAGCATAGCCTCAAACCATGTTTCTTTGTCCAATAATGAAAAAAAGCCCTCCATATGTGGTTTCTGACACTGTATAAGATGCTGTTTTCTTTAAAGAAAAGTAAAGACACTGCATGTCTCAAGATAACTGATGTAACTGATGTTACAGCCTTTATGTGTAGTATGTACTAACTGATGACAGTAGCTCATATAGTGTCAGTAAGTCTACTAAAGATTAGCAACTTCACATGTTTGGAGCCAAGTGTGGCCCTGTTTACACCTGCCACTCACATGGAACTAGGGTAATAAAACCATAACTGGGCAATGCTAAGTGCAAGTGGAAATGAGGTCTGGTGTGTCTTAGAGATGCACTGAAATGCTAAACAGTAAGTCAGTATTGCTGTTAAAGCACCCCAATGCGTTCCCCACAAGTCTTAAAACTCAGAGACCCTTTATTTCCAAACAAAGCAGCCAACAAATGTGAGTTACTGATTTTTCAGGAGACATTTCTAGGGAGATCAGTTACAACAAATATGACAAAAGATAAAACAAGCCCTATAAAACTCTCTGTAATGCTAAGGCTGGGTATTTTACTAATAAGTAAGTTAATGATGTTGGTTATTGGTTAGAACGAGCAGAGGTGTAAGTCAGCGGGGCGTTAAAAAAAGCTGCAGTACTTTGTTCACCAGTCTTCTTGTTAGTAGGTACCGCTGGTGACAAACCAGCACTCAGTCCGAAAGGGAAAGGAGAGGCAGACGCACAAGACTTGGCTGAAAGACTTTGCGAGAATTGTCCACTCACAGCAGTGGAGCGTACTCAGCTTTGGAGAGAATGAATTAATCTAAATATAAAATTATTGGTCACATATTATTGATCACATCTATATAATAAAGACCTCTACTATTAATTATATATTATTATTAGTCGTTGGAGCCAATCCCAGTGTAATCGGGTGTCATCTTTTCAGATCCAAACGAGCTCCATGTGAGTGAAGATGATCCTCGTCTAGGAGCTAAGGCGGTAGACTGTGAGGCTGGCGGTGTCTGAGTTTCTTACCCTGGAGCAGTGTGTTCACTCATTTTCAGCTTTAGGGCTTTTCTTTTGGCAGCTATGCTAGCTTTAGCCTATGCTAACACACCGTATGAGCACTCTCAATGCACACTCGCAACAGCCTGTTGAGGTGTTCTGTTGTTTCCCAGTCAGTAGCGTACTCGATAACACTCAATAAGTAGCGTATATATATATATATATATATATATATATATATATATATATATATATATATATATATATATATATATATATATATATAAAAAAAGGTTTTACAGATGTGGGAACAGAAAAGGGAACCGATGCATAATTTTTAAAACCTAGACAAGCGCATCGAAAAACTTTTACGCGAGCGCATTGATATGAATCTTACCTACCCAGGTTTAGCTCTCAACGAACACTTGTTGAGAAAAGAATCACCATCACAAATCAAACAAAGAAGCCACTGATGTTCTTTAAACAATAAACTGACCACCCTCCAGTCCAGACCTTAACATTATCAAATGTACTTGGGATTACTGGCAGAAAATGCAACTGACATCTTAGACTGAACCTTGGAGGTGTGAAAAAATATCCCTGTGGCTTTCTTTGAAGCACTGGAAGTGATTATAACACCTCTGACTGAAAATGAAATAAATGAAGGGTGGTCTCTGACTTTTCTGGCTTAAAAACCCATTCCAGTCTTTACACAGACTCTTTCAGGAAAAAAGGACTCTCTTGATTAAGCCAGAGAGAGAAAGAGAGAGAGAGAGCTCCAAATGACAATGCGGCGTAAAGAAGAAATAAATGGCTGCTCTGGAAGAATGAAAGCCCTTCCAGCGCTCCGCAATCCACCACCATTTTCAGTGTCATTAAAGTCTGTATGCTGCTTACCTTTCCCCCTCTCTCGCTCTCTCTGTAATCAATTAGGCACATTAAGCTAGATGGCACTGTTTCCCTTCAGCGCGGCAAGAAAGAAACAGCCCTGTGCGACAGCGAGCGCGCCCGCACTCCCGCTCTCTTTCTTTTGTAAATTCTGCTCCCTGTTCTCCCCATTATCATTCCACTTCGCTCGGGCTACAAGAAAACAACTGGATGCAGGGACGACAAGGATACGACGGGCGTCTCGTTCGCTCATGTGTACGTGCCCGCCTGTGCACTCGATTCGTGGCGCGGGCGCTCCAGCCGGCCGTGAATGAGTTAATGAAAAGATATGCTAATTTATATGCAAATTGTCCTGCTGTTTCAAGTGCGTGCCCCACAATATGAGCGATTGTGTCTGTGTGTCTGAATGAGCATAATCATGTAGAACAATGCCACCCTTACCTAATTGCTCCTCCCGCGCACACACATACGCACGGGCAGGCTTAATCACACAGGTGTGAAGGGAGTGCTCCTGTCAGTTCTGAGCTGATTAATGATGCCTCGGGCTGATCCATTATGAATGTGATCGCGTTATGAGATGACATCATGCTGAAGTGTGCGCAAGATGCCCAATCAGTAGCTCCACAGAGATATAACAGAATACCAGACATGAGGCAGATCATACCTATAATAATATCAACAACATACATTTATCTCTGCATGCTTTGTTAAACCCTGATCTTCAATGGTTCCCATAGGACCACCACAGAGCAGATATTATTCGGGTGGCAGATCAATGACAATCCCACCTCGTTGGTCCATCTTGTAAAGTCAGCGACGATGTTGGCTGGACAGCTTTAGTTGGTGGACTATTCTCAGTCCAGCTGGGAATAGAGGATGTTGGCTGGACAGCTTTCGTTGGTGGACTATTCTCAGCCCAGCAGTGGCACTGAGGTGTTTAAACACTGTCACTGCAAAGCTGAGAATAATCAGCATGTGGGGGTTTCCTGTGGAGGTCCTGACCTTTGAAGAACAGGGTGAAATGGGATTACACAAGTATGCAGAGAAACAGATGGACTATAGTCTGCAACTGGTTTTTACTGCATACATTTATAAATTCCCATTTATTCTGTCCTTCAAAAGGTCAGGACCCCCATTCTTAGCACTGCTGTGACACTGACATGGTGGTGGTGTGTTAGTGTGTGTTGTGCTGGTATAAGTGGATCAGACACAGCAGTGCTTTTGGAGTGCTTAAACACCTCAGTGCCACTGCTGGACTGACATCCAGCCAACAGCGATATATCAGATAAACTACAGTCTGTAAGTGTAGAACTACAAAGTGTATCTATATGATAGGTGGATTAAATTCTTCAGTGAAATCCAATAACCATTAGACAGGGTCCGGCCTTGCTTTAATTAAAGTAGAAGACTTTGATGTATTATTTAAACATGCAAACACATGCAAGTTTTCTTCTCTTTCGTCTATTTCCTTTTCTCAGTAAGGGCTTCTCTACAGCTACACATCCTTATAGACTGATATCATTCAGCATATATATCATTCTCACAGGAAGGAGGGGCAGAAACAGCTGTGGATGTTTTCAGATCGGAAGCAAGAGTGGAACTTGATTTTCTCCTCTCTCTCTCAGAGAAGAAAGCTTTAAGGACTGTTTATCTGATACTGACAGTTTATGTGGTCTACCAGGTAGGCCTTGGAGATATTCGTATATCACACACAAATACACACACACACGTCTTACTATACTTGTAAGGTCTTCCATAGGTTTCTGCTGATCTTTGTATTAATGTAGCTAAGTAATACTACATCTACACCCAACCCCTCACCCTAACCTCAGTATCCAAAATACTATTGTGTTGAAAACATGTGCTTAAGAGAGGACCAGCAAAATTATTTTGAGCAACGGTAACAATGTAAATCTCAGGCATTTTGCAAGCATATAATAGCTGCTTTTTGCACCATAACAATTAAGGGGTGGGACATCATTTGCAAACAACCTATTGCACAGTGTTTTTCTATAAGCTAGTTTTTTATTTATGTACAAAAACTATTTTTACTACTTTTTTAAGTACAGAATGTCTGATATGATGAAAGTAACTGACCTTACATAATAGGATGTATGCTGGGTTTATAATGTTTATAATTATCTTTTACTATTATTGTTAGCATATTTGCTAGTATTTTAAATATTATTTAGATATTTAAATGGATGCATACTTTTTTTGGTGTTACAAATAACAACTGATACTTTAACATCATACTTTCTTAGCGTTTTCATCATATATATCGGCATTTCTTTTAAATCTATCAATATTTTTTCGTGTCAACTATGGAGTTTTTGTGTCAAATTGCCCAGCCCTACTACCAGGTCTTGCATGCTGGTTAGAAGAGTCATTTTTTGATATTCTGTTCCGGGAACTCCTGCCTTGCATCCTCCTTCATAGTCTTTTGACATTTATCTGCTTTATGCCAGTGTATTATCTTATATCTGGTCAGTAATTTCTCCTTTAATCAGTGAGATCTTTATGGAACAGCCTTTGTTGGAAGGTTGCAGCTCTAACTGGCTGGATTAAAGACTGGAAGGATGCAAGAGAGAGTCGACAAATTTAATACAGATAGATTTGCTATTATATTTAGCATCTACATTATTTTCTATTAAAGCTGCACTATGTGAGATTTGGGGATTTGGAGACCTCTCTGATGGAAACATGCAATTGCATGCAAACAGAACAAAGGATGTGTGTTGTGAAGATGTGGGGTAATTATCTACTACTGTTCTCATATTTTCATCAGTAGTCGATTTTGCATTCGAGAAATAAAAAATAAGCCTGTGCACGACGTTAATAAGAAAAAAATGTATGACAGGGTCCAAAAAATCTAATCCAACATCCTTTCTTTAAACTTTTTACTTTTTACTAAACATAAAATTCAAGTGTTACAGTGTGATTTATAGGTTTTTGTATGTGTCTTTTTAACAGTAATGCTACTGCCTCAATTTTAACAAAGCTAAATACATACCGTGCAAATGACTACCTCCTCTATAATGGTTATTTTGACTGGAAATGAAATAAACATTACGGTGGTCTCTGACTTTTGCACAGAACCTGTCTGGAAATCTGTGATAAGGTCACATTAAAAAGGGTGCACAACTCCTCTCAACTCATTCCCTGATAAGTGCGGACCTGCAGACCACATATTTCATTTCTCCGCCGGGAGTTTAAAGGATTTGGTTAAAAGTATGAAAATGGCTACATTTAGTAATGTTAATCTCCATTCATTAACACGGCAAAGAGTGCGAGATTGCTGGTGGAAAATTCATCCGTTAAACATTCCATTATTCTTTCGTAACAGCGGGGAGGGAAAATACGCTTCTATCAAATATCAAACACGGTTTTATTACTGCGGGCAGAGCTACCTGCAGAACTGCCCAAAATAATTAAACCACTCTGAGAGAGAGAGAGAGAGAGAGAGGGAGGAATATTCACAGGAGAAAATTACAACAGAGGGAATAGTCTCACACATCTGTGTAAAGGTTATGCTGAGGGTAATGAGTAGCCGGGCGATGAGCACAGATGACCATGTTGTCATTGGAAGAGAAGGACAGCAGCCTCACTATGAGACATTACAGCCAATGAGACATCTGCGTGATCATCATGTGACCATTCTGAGGCATTAGCTTAACGTCCTCTTTCAACCCTGCTCATCAGCGTTGTATGGAGAAGATGTAACAGCTTCATACACAGAGCAGCCTCTGTTCTGCCCGCTGAGATAGTGGACGAAGCTATGAAACTGTGAATAGGACTCACTATTCAATTCTACGACGTCCACTTTATTAGCAGCACCCCGTAGTTAAGCCCTGCCGGTGTGGAGACTGTAGCTCGTCTGTTGATGTACAGTTTGAGTTAGTCATTCTCTAGACCTTTATCAGCGGTCAGTTTATTTTTGGGCGGCTCTGAACCTAGCAGTGATGTCCTCACCTCCAGCAACACTGCTGTATCTACATCTATACCAGCAGTGTCAGTGTCGCTGCTGTGCTGAGATTCCCACACCTCTGCACTGTGGTCAGAAACTAAGCAATGATTAGTCCAAGGCAGAGCTTTTACTGGGCCTAACAGGTACTGAAGAACTAACTGCCCAAACCACACCATCAAATTCTGACTGAGCTCTTAACCTACAGCCTAACAGCACTACCAGCTGATGCTGATATAGATAAAGATGTATAGTCGTCCTGTTTAATCCCAAAGCACTTCATACAGAACTTACTAGAGAGAAACACTGAGCTGGTTTACATCAAATAAACAGCCTAGTCTGATTTTCTTAGATCAGATGAAGGCCAGAAAAATCTGATCAGGAAGTTTGATATCGCCTGGATCTTAGCTCAGTGATCACATGTATTTACTTCCTCTGATTTCTTTCCTTTTTCTCAGTCTGTGTAAAAACTGAACATTGCATTGGAAATAAGCAAGCAGTGTTTACCACAGCACCCATGAGATGGCAACACATCTGTGTGAAGCTGAAACCAACTACATGCTTGAAGGATATTCATATTTTCTGAATAAGTGGGTCGAGTTTGAGTTTACTTGATGCTTGCAAAGCAGAAATCTGATTAGCACAGAGTTTTGCCATCATCTGATTACTCAAATGAACGTAAACATGTTGATGGGACAAAATGTGATTTCCTAAAGTTATCGGATTATTAAGTGCATGTAACTCCGTACTGACTAAACATATTTTGTCCCGACTATCCATTTTTTCTTCCACCAGCCATCACGTTCCTTCGTTCTTGTTAATGGTGTTTGCAGCTGTAATCGTTACTAATGTTTCAGCTGTAATCATTACTACTGTGCAGGCTGAAACATTAAGACTATTATGAAGCTTCGAGTCAATACAGTGCTTTATGAGTAGGATGAGACTCGCATTGTTCACTACTCTGTGTTTCACGTTTACCTCATTTTGAGCTATTTGTGCCATACACGGTGTTTTTGTGTGGACAAACAAATTAAGCATCAATGTCTGTCTGGCTGCACTAAACTGTCCTCTGCTGAATCGATCTGCGTTTTTATTTACCTCACATCCATTTCAATTCTCAGTGCTCACTGCATTCTCTGTGATAAACACAATACATGTGGGTGACGCCAGCATGCCAGATCAAAACAATGTTTCAAGGTAATGAAAGAGGAAAGAATAAAGTTTGGGCAAAAACTAAATCAGCGGAAACGGGGAATATCATCTGTTAGGAGGGCAGGCAGCGAGAACACAGGCGTGACACAGAGCCTGATACATATTTGAGAATGTAAGCAGGTGGGTCATGTCAGGTTTGGACATATAGTTAAAGCTTAAAAAACAATCTCTAACTGTATGGTGGATATATAAGGTAGGTGTTTCTAATAAAGTGGCCAGCGAATGGAAGCACAAGTTCAGTGTTTCTAACAAAGTGGCCAGCGAGTGGAAGCACAAGTTAGGTGTTTCAAATAAAGTGTCCAGTATGAGGAAGTACACGGCAAGTGTTTCTAATACAGTGGCCAGCGAGTGGAAGTACAAGTTGGATGTTTCTAATAAAGTGGCCAGTGAGTAGATGTACAAGTTAGGTGTTTTTAAAAAAACTGCCAGTGAGTGGAAGTATAGTGTAGGTGTTTCTAATAAAGTGGCCATAGAGTGGAAGCACAAGTTGGGTGTTTCTAATAAAGTGGCCAGTGAGTGGAAGTACAATGTAGGTGTTTCTAATGCCAGTGAGTAAAGGTAGAAGTTGGGTGTTTTTAATAAAGTGGCCAGTCACTGGACGTACAAGTTGGGTTTTTCTAATAAAGTGGCCAGTGAGTTGGATTAATAGTTGGGTGTTTCTAATAAAGTGGCCAGTCAGTGGATGTACAAGTATTATTTTGTAATGAAACTGTTATCACACAATACAGCTGTGAAGATCAACACCAGGATTAATTAAGCAAATGTTAAACACAAGAGGAAATCATTTATACACACCTGCGTATTCACACATGCACACTAACAATAACACACAAACAACGCTGCACTCCTGCTATTGGCCCAGACACAACTATCAAGCTGTGAGGAACAGGTGCTGTAATACTGCAGACCACTATAAACCCCTGTAATGAACGTGACCTCCAGCACTCAAACCAGCAGCTCTGAGCCAGCAGCTCTGAGTTCTGTGCTTAGCCAGAGTAAGAACACTTCTTCTTCTGTCAAAAAAAGCTAAGGATTATTTTTGGACTTCACATTAGGACAGACCCAGTGCAGGTACACCTGCAGACAAAACAGCTGGTGCTATCGCAATTTACTGTGGATATAAAGCCTATATGGAATAAGAGGAATAGAAATATCTGGCTTTGAATCTGTGAGCCATTTAATATGCTTAAGCTTTTTCAGGCAATCGATCAGTACACTAATAAAACATTTTAGTTTATCCATCAATGGACAAACTAAAAACCAGTCAGTATCTACTTTCATTTGTATGCATGTATCTAAAAATCCGATTGGAACATTTCATGTAGCAAAATCTGTATATGCTGACTGAATAAAAATATGTGGCAACTAAACAAATGAAAAATTTAAAATAATGTAAGCTCAAACATGGCCGGAGGACCAACCCATAAAGCTGGAATACCGACAGCTTTTTTGGCTTTGTACCTTTAAAAACAATTTATGATTTGGGCCAAGAAAGGAGCTCATACTTTATTTGAATATTATTAAAAGCTTTGCATCAGTGGACCGTGGTGGATAGATTTTCATCGTCAGCCTAAAGGAGATAAAGAGCAGCGGAGTGATTGTAATAGATCTTACCCTCAGGGTGTTGATCTGTGTGCCGTTCTGGAAGAAGTTCCAGATTTCATCCTCATTCTCCAGCCAGGTTTCAGCCAGCTGCTTCACTTTAGACAGAGCATCGAACGTGCTGTTGGACTGCACACAGACACAAATGAGTATGAATGAATGAATGTATAAATGAAAGCATGTACTTACATATACAAACACACAGCATTTCACTATTTTCCAGGGACTGTTTCGATTAATTATGCATTTCAATACAATTACATTTACTGTCAGAACAAAACCTCAAAACTTTACAGAAGAAGGAAAAACATTCCCTACATATAATAGAAGTCCTGTTGTAATATTTCTTTGGTCCATTCATCATGAAATTCTGTACACACTGTACAGAGCAGCTGGTGTTTACAAAAAAAAGATTTTCATGTGATTTTCACATATTTAATCATTTATTTAAATGAGCCAAATACTTAAGTACACTGCCTGGCCAAAAAACAAGTCACACATTAATACTTCTTTGGACTACAGTGCACACTCTCTGTGGCACTGTTTAGAAACCTCATGAGATCAGAGTTCTTGTATTGATGATGGGAGAGTGAAGTCACTCCATAAAGTCTTTCCCTAGCACATCCCATGACCTTAATATTGGGGGTTAACGTCAGGACTCAACTGATGTATGAAAACGATTCCTCCTGCTCCTCGAACAAACTCTTTCACGGTTTGCGTCTATTGAATCTCAATGTTGTCAACCAGGAATGTGCCAAAAGCTGCATTGATGGGATAACCTTGACATTCATTTGACCTTCAAATGATGCTTTCCCCATAATGTTGCTGAGCCTTGACCTGACCAACTGAAGCAACTCCAGATCATAACACTGCCTCCAGAGGCTTGTACAGGGGGAACTATGCATGATGGGTCAATCTGGACTCATCAGCCCATACAACCTTATCTTAGAGTTCAATCTTGATGCTCCCTAGCAAAGTAAGGTCTTTATTCTAATCAGTTTTACCAACTAATGGTTTTCTTATGTTCTTGTTGCAGTGTTCATGTGGTGATGCTCTAAAATTCAACATAGAGTTCTAGAGTTCTAGTGCTAATCATTTATTATTTAGCTTCACCAAGTGTTAATCTGATCTCAGTTATTTCAGCTTTTGTTTTGACCACATTTCTTTCATGAAGCTGGTGGTTCTCTACTATCCTTCCAGGTTTTTATACTGTGCTGGACAGTTTATAACCCATTTCCAATCATTTCAGCCTGTTTCTTAGTTGTTTTCTTTGCTTGACGGAGGACAAAAGCGTGAAACTCCTGAAATACAGTAACATATTTTCCACGACAACAGGATACATCTTCCCACGTGGCTGTTTAAGAAATGAGAAGCTAGTCACTGCATCAATTAGAGCTAATAAATTGTTGCTTGTGGAAACATAAATCACTGTAGTAACTATTCAATTAGCCTCTCAAGTATTTACTTATGCAAATACATGTTTTTAATCATCTTTTTAGGCCAGGCAATGTAGGATCCAAGTGCATAAATCAGAAAGCCATACTATCACCCAGTGAGAGACAAACTGTTAACAAAAATACACCAACAAAATACAGTGTACTGTAAGAAAGCATTCAAAGCATTCATTTGAAACCTCATACGTACACAGTTTAGTCTTTTCTGACACAACAAACTGCTTGAGCATCCAGTTTCTGGATTTATGTTTTACACCTGCATTTTCACAGAATTCCACATGAAGATCAGCACACACACTCACACACCCACATATCAGAGCTGATGGCTTGAACCTGCGTGTGTGCGCTGTTACAAGTGTGCGGTGTGAGCTGTGTTTCACAGCACGATGTGATAGAACATGTGGTGAATCAAACTCTCACTCCATCAGCACACTCAGCCTGAAACCTAATGCCAACTTAACAGCTACCTTTAAAGCGTGCCGGCTTGTTTGACTGTGACTAATCTGAAAGCATAACCACGAGCCACTGACTGACTTACTGACTTTACCCCCAGGGGAGCACCATCAGCCTACCTCGGAGGTATAAGTCATCTCTCTTTACACACACACGCACACACAAACACTTTCTGAGATATACAGTTGCTTAGCAGTAGGGGAATATACTCCTGCTCACTAGGTCTCAGATTTATAGCTTGCTAGTCTAACAGCCGGTGCGTGTGTTTGTGTATATGCAGCACATCTCCTTTCCCCTGCTTTACATTGAACAGAAAATTATTATATAGACGACTCAATGACTAAATACAATGCAATTTCTTTTACGATTTGGTGCATCCACTTTTTACCTATAGTAGAGCTCCTGTTATTTTCCACAAGGGCTTACAAGTAATTTTTCAAAGAAATCTGCCAGGATATTTATTCACACCTTCAAAGGTCAGTCTGGTTTTGCCTTACATATTTCATCTAACCCCAATTACAAATCTAAACCCATCGGTACCTAAACTCTACTTCACATCTCAGAGGTTCAGGATTTGGGTTCTAGGTCAAAGTGTTAATTTTCCCAATGACAGCTTCATCTTCTTATAACAATCAGAAGAAGAACATAAAAGAGAAAACCAAGCTATCTCAAAGATGAAAGCTTTAAGTACTGCACATCTGATAGGGACAGTTTTGGTGTACTCCAGGGTCTTTGGTTTGCTTA
Organism: Megaleporinus macrocephalus; assembly: GCA_021613375.1. Classification (NCBI taxonomy): domain Eukaryota; kingdom Metazoa; phylum Chordata; class Actinopteri; order Characiformes; family Anostomidae; genus Megaleporinus; species Megaleporinus macrocephalus. The sequence goes on from CM038724.1 coordinate 30,786,420, forward strand.
CTTTACTTTTGTTTTTTTTTGTTTACCTTAATGTTTTAAAGAATGAAAAAACTGTATTTACACTGGTGTAGTCGAATAAGTGAATAGTTTCCTATGCAGAACATATGACATACCATGAAACCATAAGTGCTGTTGTTCCTCCAAACAAATACAAATCCTGAATTTACTTGACGGACATAACAGTCTTGACCTTGAACAAAAATGGCTGCCTATGTTGAGAAATCTATCTTCCCAGACCACAAAAGCGAGGTCGGCACATTTCCTACCCTATAAAATGAGCCAAACTCTAAATGAACAAGCTTGATGTGCATCTTTAAATGAGGCAGAGAATGGCTTCCTATTTAGCTTCTTAACTAAATGTTCTGTTTCACTGGCATGTGCAGGAGGCCGAATGTAACTGCAGCACCATTTGAGGTTGGACAGAAAACAGGAAGCCAGCTTCAGCTCTTACATATTGATATGATTGAACTTTAAAGTTGTTGGTTTACGCTGGTTACACTACTCTGGACAGTTTTTATATCTTGGAAAAAAGTTGAGCAGCTTCATTCAGCATTTGACTCTGAAGAGACTGAATAGACAATCAGTTCCACATTTATCAGCATCACAACTCCAACAGGAACCATTAAGTAGCTGCCATGCTGTGTGTGTTTATCCACGTTTTGCTGGTTAAAGTAAATTAGCCTAAACTTTGAATCCTAAGTGATCCTAAGTTGTTAGTGAGCTAACAACTTTCATGCGTTTTGTGTTGTTATTAAGATCGAAAGCAAGTAGCTACTATAGGTACCTTTAGCTACTAGGAAGCCTGAAGTAACTAGTTTAAGCATAGCTAACTAAACAATATGACGACCAACTTATATACACCAGAGCTGACACAAGAAAGCTTAAATACTAATACATTTTAATTTCTGACAGCGTCATGTTATGTGATCACTGCAGCGTCTCGCTGTAAACCAGTCAATCAGAGCAAAGTACATCAAATTACTCATGAGCTCAAAGGAAAAGGAAGCTTGCTTTATTCTAAGACCAAACCAGAGGTCTGCAAATGGCTATGTAAATATACATTTGGGCTTTTTTTACCCCAACCAAAGTCACGTACCTGCCACGTAGATATCAGAGAACAACTTAAAATACTGTATAGCGGGCACCTTCAATCATTTTTAACCCTCAGTTTTGGAAACTTTTACGTTCTTCCACCTGATGCAGGTGTATTATGTTGTATCTAACTAGACTGAATAGACAAGCGGGTCCACATTTATCAGCATCAATACTCCAGCAGGAACCTATAAGTAGCTGCCATGCTGTGTGCTATTATCCACATTTTGCTGGTTTAAGTACATCATTCTAGACTATAAATCCTAAGTTTCATAGTGAGCTAACGACTTTCTTGTGTTTTGTGTTGTTATTAAGATCGAAAGCAAGTAGCTACTATAGGTACCTTTAGCTACTAGGAAGCCAGAAGTAACTAACATAAGCATAGCTAACTAAACAATATGATGACCAACTTATATACACCACAGAAGAAACAAGAAAGCTTAAATACAGAAGGCTTGCTTACACAATGTTCATTTTAATTTCTAACAGCATCATGTTATGTGATCACTGCAGTGTCTTGCTGTAAACCAGCTAATCAGAGCAAAGTACGTCAAATTACTTATGAGCTCAAGCTTGCTTTATTCTACAATGTCAATGAGATCTTGGTGGAGCAGCTTTTGTTGGGCGGCTGCAGCCGTAACTGACTGGTTTAAAGGTTTATGGTTTATATAATACACAGGAAATGCAATATTACCTGCGAGATAATTTGTCGTGTAAAGGGTGTGTCCGGTGTATACAGGATCCTTCCTTGGAGGAGTGGGCGGAGAGCGGCCCAGAAGAGACGCATGGACGGCGTGCCTTTTAATGTGTTAACCAGATTTTGACAGAATTCGCCTGCAGAGAGAAAGAGAAACCGAGAGACACCCTCTGAAAACTGCAAATGATGGGACAAAAACAGGGTCATCTGTTTGCATTGCATCGCCAAACAGTAACGGCAGCATGAAACTGAAGCACTGAAGTTAAAAGTTGTTTGGTCGTGAATAGCAGCAGTGACAGCAAAAGCAGAAAATTGCTCGAGAAAGAAAAGCACTCGCAAAGAAGTGCTGCAAGCAATGAATATGTGATGAATACGCGAATAAACTGAACAAGATCCAAAACATTTCCATCTGTGCCCACAAGTAGCACTTTTGATGCTGTTTTTTTTATTGTCTAAATACCAGTGCTTATGATTACAGTATCTCTGGCACCTCTCAGTGAGGATGAGAAGAAAGCGTCTCCGGTGCACTGTTTGTCCACGTATTACTGATATTTATGAGAACATTTACAATGCAAAGCTTCTTTCACCCTCAGGGTATAATTACAGGTTATACAAGAGAAACACTTTTGTCTATTTTGCATCATAAAACAAAAAAGGACTGACCTCAGACTGCACTCGTGCATCTGACAGCTTAGATTATTAGATGTCAAATACAGAACAATATCATGCATCAGTGTCAGAATGATGCGTCTGTATAATTGGAAAACAGACAAAGTAGACTTTGAATGGCCAACCTACACATAGCTGTCAGCTGAAGGTCTGACTGTGAGCAACTGCTTTCAAGCATTCAGAATCTGTACATATGGGCAGCGCATACGTTATCTGTGCGAAGAGGCTTATTAGAAGTACAGTACAAAAATTGGCTGTTTTATTTTATTGTGTTTCAATGATACATTTAATTACTTGGATGCCACAACATGTGCTCATGTTATATGAACAATTTAAATTAGAGGTCACTGCACACAAGACTCCTAAAGTACTATAAAGTACTATTCAAACACTGACATTACAATCATTAATTTCAATAACTGAAATTACTAGTATTATTTAAACACTAAAATTTTAATAATTTCAACAATTACTTTAATAATTTAAATTTCAATGTTCAGAATTACTAGTATTATTCAAACAGTAAAATTACTTTTAGTACACTTAAACAACTATAATTAACTTCCATACATTATCTGCAACGTAATCCCTCTAGTCAGGGTCACGGGGGGTGGAGGGGATGCAGTCACACCTACAGGCAATTTAGAGTGACTTATCAACCTCACATGCATATGTTTAGACTGTGGGAGGAAACCCACTCAAGCATGGGGAGAACATACACAATCCATACAGAACAGCCCAGACTGGGAATCCAACCCGGATCATCTTGCTGTGAGGAGACAGTGCTAACCACTACACCTCTGTGCCACCTAATTAGCTTCAGACACTCAAATTACTATTACTACTCAAACACTGATATCACAATTACTGTTTGGTTGCTGCCAGTTTGGCTTTTGCCAGTGGATTCTAAAGTTAGCTAGGTTTGCAATAGGGGTGTGCCATATCGTATCATAAGCAATAATATCGCCAACATTTTTAAATATCGTGAACGATATTATACCCTGAAATATCGTGCCATATCACCCATCCCTAATTATCACATCAGGGTACTACTTTTTACTGTTTTTAGCAAAAGAAACAATCACACTTTTCTCATTTCCCATTATATATCTACTAGAGACAGAATTTATCTGTCCAGTATCATTCATTTTATTTCAGTCCTGGATATATAGAGATATTTGGAGTGCATTATTTAGTATCGTGACATTATGGATCACTGACATCTGTTACAATCTGATAAAAATCAGATTATATATATATTTTTTTATCTCAGTTAGTGGTGTGCCATATCATATTATATGCAATAATAAAATTAAATTTTTAATTTATTGCAGTAGTGTATTCTTGAAATATATTTTTTTTATTCAATGTTTTGTCATATCGCCACTATTGTGGCAAAAATACCATGAAATATCGTGATATTATTGTAGGGCCATATCGCCCACCTCCAGTTCGCAAGCTAGGTGACATTACAGCCCAGTGGCAACAAACTTTGTTTTGCTTTATTGGTTTAGGAATTGTAACTCATCAGCTGCAGCTATTTAGTTTTCTCTTTCTCATGACAAAGAAAGAATGAAAACAGTAGCTGATTTATATCAAACACCGACTGTAACCCTAAATCACCCCAATGAAGCTTTGACTATTCACTTCTGATCGGTGCTGAATCTCCAGAGCCCCAAAAATGGCATTCAAGCCAGCCTTAGAATCGAGCAGTTTGCTGGTAAAACAAGCCCCATTATATACAATAAAGCATACTGGCAGATGTATGTGCTGCTAAACTTTAGCCTTCATAAAGCAGTGTTATCAAGACTCCAGCCTTCCATTCATTTTTAAATCTGCTCTTTCCTTTTACCGCAGTGCGCTGAATATCCGTTCACGTTCATCCGTTCATATCTCTTATGAATACTCAAATATCAAAATTAGTCCGAATGTGCATGCCTAATTAAGACTGCTCGGCGTTTATTGGGGATCTCAGGAGAAGTCTTGGTTGGCAGTTTAAAATGCCTTCTAATTACTCTGAAAGCTTCAGGCCCAGCATGACCTCCATATGTTTCTCAAGAGAATGCTGGTAGTGCTAATACAGCTATAAAAGCCTAGCATTAAGCAGAGCGCCCCCAGCACATTGGTGTGAGGATAAATGTGTTTGTTGTCATGAACTTGCTCTGTATTCTGGGGTGAAAGCTTTCTGCTCATAGCCATCTAGAGAGTGGGCTGACAGACATCATCATTTTCTTTATTCAAACATATTCCGAAACTCACATTGATTCCATGCTCCCCATCCACTTTGTGATTAAGTCCTGCTGTGGTGTAGAGTTTTTGTAAATCTACCTGATAGCCGTCCTCATCGGTGGTCAGTTTAAGAGCCACATTTCACTAGTACCAGCACCACACACACTACTATGTTTACTAATAGCTGTGTTGGATCTCCACTGAAATAATATCTGGTCATCAGCAGACCAGTCCAGTAGAGAGATTTATAGTGGACCTATAATGGAAGTACAAGGTGGTTATTTATTATTATAATAAATGGCCAGTGAGTGAAGGTACAAGGTAGGTGTATCTAATAAAGTGGCCATGAGTAGAAGTACAAGGTAGGTGTTTCTAATGAAGTGGTGTGTGAAAGTACAAGGTTGGTATTTTGATACACTGGGCAGTGAGTAGGTGTTTCTAACAAAGTGGAAAGAGTTTACTTCTAAAACAGTTGCCAGTGAGGCAACGCACAATGTAGGTGTTTCCAATAAATTGTCCAGTTAAGTCTACACTGTATGTCTTTGTAAGCAGGCTATTCAGAGTTCCTCAACTTTCTGAAAAGTTGGACTAGTCATTACTTTTCATACTGCACTCCAACGTGGTCACAGTACAGTACAGCAGGGGGACAAGCGTGACCACAGCAGATCCAGCATCTACGCATGGAAAATTCTGTTTATATGTTTACCGTCACCTCTCTGATTCACTGTGATTCGTAGCGGGTGTTTGTGTTTCCGTTCGCTGCCGTTGCGGCTGTGGCGCTGCGCGGGTTCTCTAGCGGAATATCTTTGGGATGGAGCTAATTAACGGCTATGCTATGCTGTTCTATTAATTACGTCTTCTCAGAAACTCTGATAAACAAACTTTCCTCTCGCTTCACAGTCTGCACTTTTGTCCTGAGGAGGATTTGTGCTGCTTGAGCTTCACAAATTAGCAAAACAATACTCCAGCAACACTCCATTCAGCCGCTTTCGGCCCTCGCAAGGGCCTCTCCTCGGTTTCCGGGCTAATAGTTTTCTGCCTTTTCTGCTAAATTACGGCACCCTGCATGAGTTCAGCTTGCGCGTTATCTGTTGGAGGGAACTAAAGAGGGAATGATTCGCCAGAGAAGGCGGGGTTGTGTTTGTATGTGGGCACACTAATACTCTAACAGCAGGAGACTGCTTCTTGAAATAGCACATGGCCTCACATTCCTTCCTGATGCTTCATGTTCCCTAAATCATTTTACAATCCTAATTAACTTCTGAATGGCATCATTAAATAAAATCAGACCTTAATTAGGGATGTTCTACGTTTTTTTTTTTTATGTTGAGTGTGGGCCAATGCCGATCCCATCCAGTCATAGTGTTTTCATGGATAATGCAGAAACATAATTTAGGTGGGATATGGTCACTGTCGTGATGAATGAACTCACAGAGATGCTCCATAATGACTTGAAATAGACTCATTTTGACTTCCTGATGATTCAGATACTTTAAAGGTACAGTTACTTGTAAACGCCTTGGTTACATGCTGCTTTTAAACACATTACTTATGCTAACTAGGGGTTAAAAAAGTGGTGAAAGTGGTGTGGGATAGATGTACTGGTTAAACAGAATGTTTGCTTTCTTGTCAAAAGCCAGGACTGTAGATGTTACACAATGTTATTTTCCACTTAAAACACTGCAGATACTGAAATCACTGCTGCTTATTGTGAGTAGTCTTTGCCCAATTGGTAAGATTTACTAAATTAACTAAATTATGAACAGAGTGTGATGTGCTAATGGTATGTCAAAGATGTCTATATACTGTGTTGCAGAGATATCTCTTAAAGTTACCAAGCTAACCAGCTAGCACTGTCCCGTCCAGTCTTGTAATATCACTACGCACCTTCAGAGGTGTCAAGTAACGAAGTACAAATACTTTGTTACCTTACTTAAGAATAGATTTTGGTTATTTATACTTTACTGTAGTAATTATTTTTACACTTTTTACGTCTACTCCTTACATTTACACTCCATTATCTGTACTTTCTATTCCTTACATTTACACTCCATTATCTGTACGTTCTACTCCTTACATTTTAAACATAGCCTCATTACTCCTATTTCATTTCAGCTTGTTTTCATTCATCTACATTTACATTCCAGTAAAGATTATTGATAACATGCCTTTGAAGTTTGACTTCATTACAATACTAGTGATCATATCTTCTGCTCCATGAAACACATGTTAATGTTCAGTAGTACACAGATATACTACTTTAATTTATTGACATTGTACTAAACTACATTCATGTTCAATGGGCGTATATGCGGCTGAAACAGGAAGCCTAGCGCATCCCAAATTTATCAACATCAACATTTTAATATAACATTATAGTCACTATGGCTTTTAGAAGAATGGGGTTTTTGGGGAGGTGGGCTAGTGCACTATAGACCCCTGTGGTGCGACTTAAGCTTTTGTCTTTAATAGCATTTTTTACCTTACATTACTTTTACATTTATACTTTAAGTAGTTCTGAAAGCAGTACTTTTACACTTTTACTGGAGTAAAAGCTTGAGTTGATACTTCAACTTCTACAGAAGTATTTTTAAACCCTACCTGAGTAATGAATGTGAATACTTTTGACATCTTTGTGCACCTTACGAAAGGGTGAGTAGTTGTAATGAAGTAGCGCTGCCTTAACGGTGTATTGTAACCTCTTGTCAATCATGTGTTCTCCCATTTCCAGACAGACAGGACAGGCAGCCAATGAAAAGAAGAGTAAACACTGTGATGGCTAAAGTTCAGAGCAAGAACTTCTTGGCAGCTCTTGCCAAGAAACCACGTTCGCCAGCAAAAAAGCAGTGATATAGGAGCAAAACAAAACTTATTGTTGGTGTTGCTTTCTATAGCTGGAGACGCTCTTTGTAAGTAAAGGGATGAACTCGTTTAGTCTAGCCTGGTAGGAACTGGCATGAATTGATGCCCTACTGTTTAGAATATGAATTTGACAGCACTTCTACGTATTAACACTGTAAATAAAATGCAAAAGAAACTGAGCTGGTGCTAATAACTTAATAACTTCAATGTTAATAACTTCAGCCATAGACTCAAACTCACCAAGCACTTTCTTAGAAACTCTTACCGTGTACAAGCTACAAGGTGAGTCGGTGAAGTTGCAATGGAAGCACAAAAACTGGCACAACAGCATTTACCTCAACTGTACAGAAACAGCAGACATACCCTCAGTTCTGTATTATAAACAGCAGCCCCTTTTTGGCAGTTGCTGTTGTAGCGTTGTGGTTTTAACAGATCCTCAGTTGTCACACTTCTCCAATTCAGCTAGCAGCACTTCCCAGCAGAAGCTTTCAAAGCTAATAAAAGCACAAACACCAGTTCGCTTCACAAGTACTTACTCGAGTTGCCCTGGGTTGAGTTTGAACTGAGCGCAGTTGTGGATTGAGATGGTAACCGAAAGCCCGGTCTGGAGCTGTTGCTGCTGCTGTTGTTGGAGCTGAAGCCTGAATCTTCACCACACATCAACAGAGTCAAACTGCCGAAGGGGTCCGAACGGAAGTCTAAAACATTAACTGTACTGAATAAAGTCGAGGTCCACAGTTTGGATATCTGAAAAGAAAAAAGAAAAAATCTGGTAGAAATGTAATAAAAACATGTTGAATATAAGGACAAGGTAACGTGCATATTAACAAAGTTTGAGTTTCCTAGATAGCTACACAGCTGTGTAATTATTTATGACGGTATGAGGGCCAAAAATGGAATAATGCTTGATGCATATGGGTCGCTTGTTTTGCAGCTTCCAGCATACATGTTAATTACACCAGTGCCTAGCTAGCCAATGTTAGTAAACTTACTGTACACAAGTGAGTAAATGATGATTTTTTATTTGGGAAATAGTCACTCCATAACAATACATGCTAATAACTAGGAATCTTGCATTTTTCCCCCTTATGAACATGGACTTTTGGTGGTTTCTCAGCTGAACTGATTTTGATTGACTGTAAACGATGTAATCTTTAGGCATTCTGAGAGTTTCTGATTACACTCCCTATGTGGAAAATCACTTCCCGCCTTCCAGCTACAGTCCGCACCATAGCAACGCAGTCGGGTGATGTCATTTGCAAGGAACTTATTAACCTTTAAACAATAGTCGAGCAGCACATTCCTCACTGACATATCCTTCACACTGTAGCGACTCACTACTGGCTGGTTTGGCCATGGACATGCCGTAGGCACAGCTATACCTGGAGACCACTGATAGAACACTGGACTCGCAGTGAGAGAGAGACTCCAAATCATGTAAATGGTGAAGGGAAGATGCCCACTGACTGGATCGCTCATCACATAAATAATCTGTAATGCTGATTAGAATGTTCCCTGGCTCCACAACGTCTGGGAACAGGATCATTGCCGCAAATGTGATGCAGCATGGATTTACACCTCTACTGCTACAAGTGTCTCTTTTTTCTCATCCCCCAAGACCTCCACAGTTAAATATCAAAAAAATGTCGAGGAGTTTCCTTCCCAAAACTTCCACCTATTGAGGGAACGGATTGCTAATGCCTGAAATGTAAAACTTCTGAACAAAAAATCCATTCCTAAATCCGAAGTCTTTAGGAGACAAGCGAAAACCATCCAAAACAAACTCTGTAGGCTTTCTTGAGCCAAAGTTACAACTAGTTGAAAGAACTGCCATGAAGCAACAGTGCCCTACGGTGCCCAGAACTGTTGGAGAACGCACCCGCTAATGTTAATTTCTTAAAAGCTTAAGGTCATCATGACATATGGCTGAATTTCCCTATTCTCTTCTCTTTTTCTCCTGACTCGTAGAGAAAGAATTCGTCACTAACGTTTACTTCTACCAAGTTACTGTGATCTAGTTGAGCAAACCGATTTTATCATAGAACCTGTATAGATTAATGATAGTATGTTAACTGATTCAAATAATCCGTAGTCACGTTGTCTTGCAGCAAGATTTTAGTTATTTTCCTAACCATGTCAGCAATAAATAGAAAAACCCGTGATATTGTAAGACTGTAGTGCTTTGGATACACATGAATGTGTTATTAATGCTGCCCTAAACTAGACCACTTGTGATATATCACAGGTATTTCTACTAAACATATATTAATATTTGTTTTCGTGTTTTTCTTTATTTCTCATGCTTAGGTGTGATGACTTAAAATATCAATAATCAATTTGCTGGTCTATGATGTTTTGAATTCTTATTCAGTTAAGCCAGTAGTTTAACTTGATTCTTCATTCTTAATGGGAAGAATTCATCAAGTTGATCTGGCACCACTTCTGAGAGTTTGCAGCCTCAAATTCGGAGAATCCTGAAATGCCTCGCTGCTGTAAGACAAAAGAACAGCAAACCTCGGATGCCAAGAGATTCACAAGTATTGTGACCTCTACCTCCAATAGAGGCCAAATCCTCTCGAAGCCTTTAGCCATAGCGTGCGGGCCTGCCGTTCGCCACTGCGAGTGAACTTGCTGTGGGAAGGCAGACAGCTCAGAGAAGCAACAGAAAGTGGCTTCCGATAGAACCACGTTTAAGCCCCTGCCGTTATTCTGAGACTGCAGCCTGAAAGGTCGCCCAGGGGAACTGTGCTCTCTGCTCCAGCTGCTCCACGGCACATGGACTGGGAAAGTCCATACATCCAACCACAGCTTTCCAGCTGCGACCGGCAACAAAGTAATCTCTTCATATGCTCAGAATGCTTTAAACAGTAACACTGCATAGATTTACATTTTTATGCATTAGGTGATTCGACACACTTGAATTGCTCTCGTCATCAGACTCTAGCACCCCAATGAAAGTAATGAACTAAAGTTTTTGCTGTTTAAGTATTTATTTAGTGAACATTGTATTCATGTTCTATGTGTCTACTCCTTAATCATGAATGTATTATTTTTATCATCATCATCTAATCTTTATTCGATAAATAAGCAGATTTTTTTTTATCTTACAGTTGTGACTAAAATAAAGAACATGTGGCTGGTGCTGGTTCCCACATGTTCTTACTCTACGGCAAAGTTACATTGGTGTCAGAAGAAGGGACTGGTGGAAAATGGCAGTTTCTCAAGCTCAAAGGCGAGTGTAGAACCCAGACAAGGACAGCATGGCGAGATGGGTAATAAGTACACCAGTCGAGGCAGCACGCAACGAGGCAAGACAGTGGAGTCCCGTGAAAGGCATGGCAGCCTGACCCTATTTAGCATGGTCTTCCAGTAATGGCTTGAGCAGGTATTAGCAGTATGGTTGATGAGGGCTGAGCGTCACCACTCCAGTGGACAGAAGCAACATTCTAGCTGGTGTCAAGCTTGCGAAAGAGAGCACCCAGCGCAATTTAAGGCCAAGTGCAGCGCCCCCTGGACAATGCTGGACTTGTAGCACGGCTCTAACTCATATGAAGAGCTATAAAAGTAAGTTTAAGATGTATAAATGTGTTGCTGGTGCTGTTCTGTGCTGGGTTGTGGGGTAGTTTGGGTGGGTTCACTGTTTACCATCAAGGACAGACCCAGTTTGTAAGCGGCAGAGTCGAGATTGTTAGTTTGTGTTCAGGCAAACTCTGCTTTTGCCTGTAATGCACCCCTTAGATGTTAGAACTTTCTGCACTGTTGTTAAACCCATCGATCCTCCCATCGTCTGTTTAGCTTAGTGTGTGATCCTCATTTATCACTCACAATGCAAATGTAGAAAAATAATTAGGGAAGCATATGTTGCTCAGCCTCAACAATATGTTAGGGTTTTAACCATTTAAACTCAGTGGGTCTGTATTTTGGATCTTCAGATCCTCACTGCATAACTTATTGATCCGTTTTATAGCAGTTAATACATTACATACATACAATGTCCTGAGATTAAGAATAAACTAATACTACTGGGGTTCTGGAAGTTAGAGTTGTTTGTGTGTTTAAGACTTAGGCCATATTTGAATGAGCTGATGAAATGACAAAGCATCGTTTGAATATGATACCACAATGGCTGTGAAGGCACAGAGATTGCCTTATGAAAGAAGACACTGTGTTCCTATGAAACTCTAATTTAAATACATTCAAACAGGAGTTGAAAAATAGATCTCACCTGCCTGGCCACAGGAGCGGCATGTGTGCTGGTTCCGGCCAGCAGCGCCGCTGTCTCTGCTGGGTTAAGGTTCAGCGCTAAAGGGAGCTAAAAAGGAAAAAGAGACAAAAGAGAAATGTTATTCAGCTTTCATAGCTAACTTAACAGACTAAGCTTATAGGCAAGCCAAAGATACTCAATGCACACGCCAAACCAACCACTGCTACAACATTGGCTAGCTAGCTGAACATTATGAGTGCAGGGTTAAACTCCCTCTGATGATCTAATTGTTTCAGATTACATGGGGAAGGCTCTGGTTCTGTGTAACTAGCCAGCTTGCTCCATACAAATGCTAGATATAACCAACAGTGGTATTAGTAAACTGCATGGCTTGAGGAAGCTAGTCCACTAAAGCTTTGTGCAGGACAGTCCAGGAGGGCTTGAGTTACTGGAGCTTGTGGAGCAATGCAGGAACATTAAGCAGTTAAAACCTTCCTAATGTCCCTGGTGGCCTATTATTGAAGCACCAAAGCCACAGATTGTTCATTCAATCTCACTGACCTTGACAGAGAGAAAGAGAGAGAGAGAGTAACAGAGAAAAGAGAGAGAGAGAGAGAGAAAAGGGAAAGACCGAGTAAAAGAAAAGTGGAGAGAAAAAGAAAGACAAACAGAAAGTAAAAGAAATAGAAAGTAGAAAGAAAATTAAGAGAGAGGTAAAAGAGGGATGAAATAGGGAGACACAAAAGAAGGAGAAAGACAAAGCAGAACCGAGGGCCAGACAGAAAAAGATAGAAAAAAGAGAAAGATAAAAAAACATCAAGAAAGTAGAGAGACAGAGAGAGAGACAGAGTTAGTGAAGAGAAAAACAGGAAAGAGAGAGAGTGAAGAGAAAGACAAGTAATAGAAAGACAGACAAACAGAGGGAGAGAGGAAGAGAGTGCTGTCCAGCTCTGCTGGCTGTGTTAAAGCTTAGAAGAGACTGTTGTCTGAGCTGGACTTTAAGCCACAAATGGCTTTTCTTTATTCAGTCTGGAGTGTGTTAATCCGTGCCCAATTTTACCCCTGGCATTCTCCCCCCCCCCCCTTCTCTCACAGAGGCACAGGAGTGCTAGCGCAGAGATTTCGGCGGAAACACTGTTAGCCTTGCGGGGCCAGACGTGATCTTGCAATGAGAATACATGTCTGGGGACAGCTTGTTAAACTTTTAGTGCTGGATTGTGGTGAAATCTTCTGCTAACAAGGTTACATCCCATCTAAATTCACCCACAACAATGTTAATTATGCACTGATAATCAGGGCGCTTTGATCATCATTCAAAATGCGGGCTGATGATTCTCCACAATGGGAATTATTAGCACTCCCATAGCTTTTTCACTAAAGGAGAGGAGAAGAACTTGAAACTATACTAAATTAATGTGCTAGATAAAATGAGGTTTGTGAAATAAGGCTATACTGATTATCTTATGTGCCGTGTTAATAACAAGACTTATCTCTACTAAAGACTCAAGTCTTAATTTGCACCTGGAAACGAGACATTTGAGACTGCACATACAGATTACGGACTCCAGAGACTTAAGACTTAACCCATAATAAATCCCCATAGACACAAACTAGACTTACTAGAGCAAACACTAAACCTAGATATGTATTCCAGAGACTCATCATAGACATGCACTCTGATACTCAATAATTGACTTGTACACCAGAGGCTTATCATTTGAGTCAAAATTTACACTCTAAATGTTTGACTCGGATTTGATTCCTAGAGACGTACGCAATTGCACTCTGGAGATACAAAATTTAAATTAGAAGCACAGACCAGTAAGTCAAGACTCAACTCACACTCCACCAGGAAGACCTATGACTCCACTGGCAATCGCACCACAAAGACTCCGGGGTTGGCTTTGTAACACAGAGACTTGCAATCATAGTCAAGAGATTTGACCTGGACTACTAGACCAGAGACTCGACTTGGACTTGACTTCCAGAGACTCAAGACTTGACTACTAATTGAACCCCATAGACTCAAAACTCCACTCGGGTTCACAGATCATAAACTTAACTTGCACCTGTACCTCCAAGACTCGACTTGAACTTGAATCCCAGAGACCAAGACTCGACTCTCGCTCGCAACCCAGACAGGCAAGACTCAACTAAGACTCACAGACCAGAGACTTGAGTTTTAACTTGAACTCATGACCCAGAGATTCAACACTCACCTTGTAACCCTACCCCAAATACTCAAAACTCGGCTCAGCTTCTTAGACTAGAGATGGAAGACTCAACTTGCATTTACACCCAAAAGACTCGGATTCTTAGACCAGTGACTAGTTTCGGACTTCAATCCCAGAGACTTAAAACTCAACCACGGATCAAAAACTTTCAATTTGACTTTCACCTTAAATCTCAGAGACTAAAGACTTGACACTCACTCACAATCCTTAAACTCAAGACTCAACTGAGACCAAAGACTCCAGTTTTAACTTGCACTCATGACCCAAATATTCGAGACTCACCTTGCAATCTCACCCTAAAGACTCAAACTCAGACTCTTAGACTGCAGACTTGAAACCACAGAGACTGAAAACTTGACCAAAGCTTGCACCCTAGAGACTCCACCCGCAATCCCACTCGAGGTACGCAAAACTCAAACTATACTCACAGCCCAGAGTCTCAAGACTCAGACCTAAGAATGCACATGCACAAGTTGGCTTGAGACTGTTCGGACGTCAGCCTTGTACAAACACTACCAGACACCATAAGCTGCTAGCAGCTAAACTCTCTCTCTCTCACATACACAATAGCCACTAATTGAATTGTGCCCTATTACCCTGGCACTTCAACAAACACAGCTAGCAGAGCAATAACCATTCCACATTTCAACAGCTTCAGAATAAACTACTTAAGCCCCGCTGGCATTGAAAGAAAGTTACTGTGGGCAAGAGAAGCAAATAAAAACCGCCTTCAATCCCCCATCCGCTGCTCAGAGAAGCATTTGCACTCATCAACGTATCACTCCCAGAAACACATTCTGCAGGCTAATAAAGAGAAAGCGGCCATCTGAGATGTGAAGATCAAGGCTCCATTCTTGAAAAGCCGTTTTCATTCTTCAGAAGCCAGCACTTCAGACGAAGCACAATCGTTTAGACTGATTTAAAGTGCCCATTTACACAACTCAATTTTCTTTGTTTTAATGAAAGAAATGACTTTGATGTATTATGTAAGCACCACTGAAGTTTCAAAACACACTGTCTATACAGACCTCATGTGGAAACTAAGCTGAAACAGCAGCCCATTCTGAATTTGTCCTGGTTGGGACCAGTTGCTGGTTAATCCATCACTGCCTATATAACTAGCTACAAAAGTTTAGTCCTACTCAATCTTATTCTTTTGAGACTCAAGTCTTGATATTTGTCGTTTCATATTATGAAAGGCCGAACTTCCTGAAAGTTGGACGTACATTATAAACACTGTCAGTCTTAAAACAAGTTCACTCTACACTGTTCATATACACTGCCTGAACCCCATAAGTCACAGTTCCTATTGAAAAAAGGAAATACATTGATTGGACAATTACTGCAGTGATTAATACATTTCAACGACTCTTGTAACTCTTACTGATAGAGTGAGTAGTTTCTCATTTCTTAAACAACTATGTGGGAAGGCATATTCCATGGTCATAGAAATTATGTCACTGTGTTTCAGGAAGGTCACACCAGTGGCCTACATAAGGAGAAGCTGTTATGACTGGAATTGCATTAGGAACTGTCCAACGTATTCTCAAAATCTGGAAAAATAGTGGTGAACCACATACTTTTGGTGAACATTAATCGTAAAAAACTGACAACAGAACTCACATCTGTGTTAAGTAGTGAAACTAAGAGTTTTTCACCTGCGACAAGAGCTCACAGCACTAAACAGCTTTGTGGCCATAAGAAAGCTTCAGTTTACTAGGAAGCATAAAGGTTGGACTCTGGAACAACAGAAAAAGGTCATGTGGTCTGATGGCTGATGAGATTTATCCTTTCCAGAGCCAATGGACGTAGGGCAGCGCATAAGGCGATGCAATCATCATGAATAGTGGCCCCTGTACAAGCCTCTGGAAGTAGTGTTAAGATCTGGAGTTACCGTCAGGTCAGGTCGAGGCTCAGCAACTCAGTAAAGTGAAGTCTGCTGTGGAGCTACAAGGTGCTGGTAAAAGAGCTGCACGCTGCCGACCCCCGGCCTAGCGCATTAGCGTTGAGACGACGTAATGTGTTTTCCTAGCAGATTATCTGTAACACAGTTACTGGACTGGAGGTCTGAAAATTTGATTAACCGTTGTTCCTGATTGTCAGGAAGCGAATGGATCATTGCAGCTTCCCAAAGGATCCACACATTAAAAAAAAAGAGTGTCTGATTTTTTTGCCCCTGACATTTCCAAAGACGTCAATGCGAACAGAACGGTTATTTCCATTCCATTTCACTTCATACTGCTAATAGAAAACAGCGCCGCCAATCAGAACACAGACCTCAGCTTACACAGCTCGTTTACCCATATTGGTCTTATAGACGAGAAAAACAGCTTGACTGCAGCAGATAAAAATGAATCATCACCACTTTTTGGTGCATGAACCCACAGCAATGTTACAAAAAACATCCATTAATACTAGGAAAATGTATAACACGGGCCCTTTAACCTTGCTAATGTTTCCTAATGAAACGGCTGCAGCGGGAAGGGCTCTGGTCTAAGCCACCGGGGCTGAACGCGTCCTGGCACGACATGTGAAACGAGCTCCAAATTGAGAGCTTGTCCGTTGGTCCTTGACATCTGCAACTGCTGCCTGCTGCCTCTGGGGCTTGGATTTACAATCTGGGCTGTTGCAGAAGAAGCCTAAGAGAAGACGCGTCCCTCCGGATGCTCAAGCAGCAGAACGTCAGCGTTAATGAAAGGATCTGCTGGCTAGCTGCTTTCCCACAGAGAGCACAACAAACTTCAGCAGCATCATCTCTGTATTAAAAAACAACACTTCCACTGCCAACCTGAAAAAGCCTTACTGAAACTCTTTGCTGCATCGGAAACTCATTTACTTGCAAAAAAGCCCCGCTTACTCCTTTTTTGCCAAATATTTTCTTATTTATTTTCTTGTGTAGTCTGACAATGGGGCTGTTACAGACAATAACTCTTTTGCTGAATATCATATGCCCGGTTGGGGAAAAAAAAAATAATAATATCGACAGTGTTTTTAAATATTCACACCAAGAAAAAAATTACATGAACAATAAGACAAAATTATCTTTGTACATTAACTTCAATTACAAGTTAGTAGCGTTTTTCCTTCTCCTGTAAACTGATCCATTTTGGGCTATGAGGTTTTCTTCTGACTGCTATGAGATACATAGATCTACTGAGTTTGAATGACTTGCTAGGTCAGGGCACCCTGTTGCTCGATGCCCTGAGATGACTTGAAGAACTCACAATCTCACTCCAATCTATAGATGGCCAGAACAGAGTGGACTCATCCTCATCGCCCTCTCTGTCCATCAGAACCGGCCTCTTAAGACCATCTATCAAGATTCTAGAGCCTTCAGCAAAACTACAGCATTCAGGAACTATCCTAAGGGAAATGTACAAAGGTTCTCAATGAGGTCCATGGTTGGCATTTCCACCACACTGTGAGAACTGTGACCACAAGAATCTTGAATTTCTCTCTGGCAGCAATACAGTGTCTTTTTGTCTGTCTGTCTGTCTGTTTCTAGAGTAACACAACTCAGGCAAACTACACAATAATTCAATTTCCGGTTTTCCTGACTTTCCTAAATGTAACAGTTAGTCAAAAAGACCTTCACACTCCAGACCAGCTCTAACCAGAAAGGCCTGCACATCTGTATATTTGTCTGGTTTAGTCCTTTTTAGCCTGTCCCTCCAAGTTCCACACAATTCCCAACTTGCTAATGTTGGTTTCTAAAAAAAGATTAAAATAAAGGGGCTCAATTAAGCTTGTGCTTGACCACTGAACGATGTTCAGTACATTAAGCTGCACTCTGATACTTCCTGATCCACAGAAAAGAACCTGCTTTGGAATTAAAAGTAAACGATCTCCTGAACCATGGCCCAAAAACTGTAGGCGTTCTTGTTTCCCAAGGAGGTTTTTATGGAAATATACCTAAAAAAATCCTGAGTTCCTGAAAAAGTTCACTGGTTGTAAGAAAGAACAGGTTGTGAAATTCCTGGTATTGGTTTCTAGTTTCTGAGAAGGTTTCTCCAGTGGAAAAGGTCCTTAAAGTTACTGAGTTTCTGAAACCAAAAAAGACCAAGTTCCTGAAACGGTTTATACAACGCCAACATGCATCAAAGTTTTTCAATCTCTGCTTCTTCAGAAGGTTTCTGTGTAGGAGATACTCCATAAAGGCCATGAGCCTGAGCTTTTTCCTGTGATGGAAACACACTTCTTCCTGGTTCCAAAAAAGCCAGAGGAAACGTCCGTCCAGGTTCTTGAGAAAGTTCCTGCCAAGGAAATACATCTTAACATGCTCCTAAGTTTTCTGCAGTAAAAAGGTTTCTGAACAAGTTCTTGGTTCCTGGGAAGGATCCTGCATAAGAAACATATCTTTTGGGAAACTATTGCCATCACCTGAGAAAGTTCATGGAGTGGAGATATGCCAAAACATCCTGAGATTTTGATGGAGGTTCCAAGTTTGCGGGAAGCGTTCTGCAGTCGAAGAAGGTTACTGAATGTTCTTGAGCTCCTTAATTTTTCTCACGTTCCTGAATGTTTGAGTTCAGGAACAAGTTCCTGAGATGCTTCCTGCTGGGGAAATGTGTCTTATGGCACACTGTCTCCTCTTTCTTGTGCAGCATCTGGACAGGAGGATGGGTTGACCTGCTCTGCAACAGCCTCAGTCCTTTATAATCTCAAATGGCCTTTTCTTCCCCCCAGTGAAGTCCTTCATCACTTGTTTAGCACAGGGCCTGACATACGCGTTCACACATAAAGGAATATAAGTGAACCACACTCATAGGCAGCCCCCAACAAGATTTGCTTTTATCTTCATTTTCATGACCTAATCAACCCTGAAATGCTACAAAGGCTCAGGAACGTTTCACAGTAAACTTGAAAAGAGATATCTTTCTTCACAGAGATATCTTCTATTCCTATAAGCAACTGTGAGCAAGTCAGTGGCCTTCTCAGAAGAAGGAAATCACAATAAGGTTCGCAGCTTCAGACACTTTACATCACTGTGTTTTGAGTTAGCGTTGGCAACGTTGACAGAAAGGAGAGTATATGTTCAAGTTCCCTTCCATAAACACTCAAAAAATGAAAAGAATAATTTAAAATCATAGAGAACAACAGAGGAGATTAAAACATGATCTTAATTTACTATATCGGAAACTTTGAAATTAGTTTACTGAAGACAAATCACTTAAATGGAGCACCTTAAAGCGAAAACCCAAACAAGAACGCCTTATCTTGGCTGAGCTAAATTAAAAAGAACACTTTCTTTTATTTCACAGAACTGTTATTTCTGCACAGATGTTCTTTCGCACTGATTCATCTCTTTCTTATGTGGCAAAGACACCTCGCATGCACTCAATAGTCACTTTATTATAAAAGACTACCTCAGACTGTTATGATCACATAGTGTGGGAAGGTATGAAGAGAGTCAAAGCTGCAGCAAACGGAAAACCGGAGCTTTTGGAGTCTTGAATTCCGCTCTGTCTATCTGTGCAAGGCCAGCCTGATCTAATTCAATTAGGTCATTTCCACTGTTCAATCATTCATGCAGGAAAAGGCTTGAAAGCCCTCTTTTCTCTAGCATGTACAGTTATGTTACATCTGCAAGGAAATTTGGTCCAAACCTGATTTACTGTCCAGATCCAAATGTTTATATGGCACATGTTGATGCGGCCTATATGTGGTCTGAACAGATCACGCTTGGAACTCTCACTCAGTCTACTTATCCAATAAACACAGCTGTTCTCTACCAGGAACGGTTATGGAATGGACTCGCTCGTCTAGTTTTGGAGAATGTAAAACCAACATGTCAAGAACAGTTTGTGAAGCTGAGTTAACAAGAAGATGCACGTTTTATTTACTTTCTCTATAAATAAACACTTTAACATGTTTTTTTTTAATATAGCTCTAATTTTAATTGAAGTGAGGAAAAAAACATTTATTTGGAGTTTTATAAATAACTCATTCAGTTCAGCATTTAAACAGTAAATATACTGAAATATACTGAACGGTATGTGTAATAAGTTTGTCTCTCAGTTGCTGATGGTATATGACGCTGCTACTTCAGTATACAGCATATGGCACTGAGTCATAACACAAGAAATGATGACGGTCCGGACCTTGGCCTGAGGAAATCTCCTCTAACTGGACCTTACTGAACTCTAATTAAATACCCCTGCTCTAGAGTTTCTGATTCTAGTTCCTAAAAAGTTCCTATGTGTCTAAGAAGGTTCCTGCAGGGAAAACATAACTAAAAATGATTACCGTGATGGAAATTAAAAGTAACAAAAATACACAATTTACACATACACCTAAAATGTTTTTACACACACACACAGAAGTTATGATGAACGAAGCAGAAGAGCTCATAAAATGGGCAGCAACAGATGAGCTTCAGTCAGTTAAAGGCTGGTGTAAATGTAAAGTGACCAGTGAGTGGGCGTACATGGCGTACATGTTTCTAATAAAGTGGTAAATAGTGGAAATTTAATAAATGTGATATAGTTGCTAGTAAGTCAGTGAGAAGGGTGTTTCAGCTTTGTTAAGTCAAGCATGCAGAATACTGCAGGACTGCATAACTTCTATGTAATGCATATCGTGCAAAAGGTTTACTCACCGCGGCAGCCAGCTTTCGATTGTCCAGATTTTGGACGAGGACCGCTCTGGTTTGGAGAAGCTGACTGGGCGTCAGGGAGCATGTGATGTTGAGGAATTCTTGTTTCTGAATGGCTGAGGTAAACTCCAGATAGCGATCCACAGAGGTGGAGCTACACAAGGCCGAGCGCAGGTCTGTCTCAGTTGAGAGAGCTGGTAACTATACAGAGAAACAGAAAGAAGCAGCGTTCATGTAACTGAATGAACAAACACTTTCCTCTTCTTTTTTAGACTACTCTAGCATAACTGTCCAGACAACAAGGACAGCCTTATCAGCTTATACAAAGTCCATCTAGACTGGAAGGTTATTCAGTTATTTAGCACAACTATTTTTAAAAGATTGTATTTTTCCACATGGCATAGTCTTAAAATGCAAAGACAGCCACACTCTGGAACTGTTTATAGACCACAGACAATGAAATCATGTTACAACAACGGTTTCCAAGCATATCAGGCTCAGGGAACGCGTACACAGCTGAGGGAGAGCACTCAAACGCCTGACAGGCCGTGTCTCCCCCCCGCCAACCATCACAGATCAATTTGTCATACAGAGGCAGAATGGTCTGACATTTTCTGCCCTTTAAATGGCTTGTTGTTCCGAAATACCTGAAGAAGAATGATACGTCTACGGATCATAACAGGCGGTTTGAACTCCACAGGCTGATCTGTGAATCAGTGATTGAACCAAAAATGAAAACCCCAAAAAACTCTGAGCCAAAGGAACTAGGAGTTTTTGACGTTCTCGTGTAATCTGTACAACTGGACTGAAACGGTGAGAGAACGGTTTTAGCTGGAGGACAAAAACACCATGGCAACTCATTATGGCAGAAGTAAAGACAGCTTCCAGTGGTTGATGGTCAATAAATCTTAACATTTAACTTACTTGTACAGAGGGCTAGATCACATGACTCTACATGTTGCTATAATGATAAATTATCTTACAATTTAATACAGCATCATAGGATACACGGGAGGCATGGACCTGTGGAGTGGCCATGCCACATTTGGTGTCAGAAGTGGGATCATGCCTAAGTAGATTGCAGGGAACAGGTGGAGAGAACGGAGCTTGGTTAAGGGATGAGGGAGAGGAGCAGTATGGTGGAGGTCAGAGGCAGTACACAATCGAGTGATGAGTGCTAGGGCCCAACAGTTCAGTACGGAAATCCAAACACTGAATAAAAAACATCTTGATATTACTTTTTAAAATGTAGCACAACTCCTTTTTTTACTCTGAAAAAATAAACACCATGCATAGTAAAAAATTCTTTAATATGATATTAATACCACATAATGCTTCTACTAGTCAATGACTATAGCAGTTGCCTCCCATTGTAACCACTGGTTGAGCTATGCAAGTTTTATGCAAGCTCTTTATAATATGGAAAGTGGAAACTGATCCCAAGTCAGCCTCATTTATGGAACAAATCTACTGACATTAGCACCATCATCATGAGATTGTCAGTTGGATTTCTGGTGATTCCACTGCTATCTGTTGCTAGACTTCCAAGACAGCATAATGGGCTTGCACTCTCTGATTAGGTTGAATGGCCCCCTTTTGCCCAGCGCGATGTTAGCCAGGTGTTTGTTATCTGATGCAATCTCATGTCTCAGAGACTGCACATGCTAGCCCTCACTCTATCAGCTTGCTACCATTATGTGATAAGGGGTGGCCTAGGCACTTTTTCGGACAGGATAAGTTTATTAGAGAACGTGGGGTCATGTAATTGTTATGGGTGTTCTTAGGTTATATTATATTTTCTCACCAAATTTAATTTTCTTGTTAGGCTTGTAATTATATTTATATAATTCTAACCTAAAACAATCACAATTAGATTGACATTATGTTAAGTCTCAGGAATTCTAATTAGGCTGTTCACACTGTTGCATACTGGATATGTAGGACAATTTAGTACCACATACAAATCCAAACCTTTACCTGCTGTGTTAAGATAGCCTTAGTGATTTCAGACAACTGTCAGCAAAGATTCCATCAGTTTTTACCAAAACAAGCAGCAAAGATAACCTCAGGTCATACTAATCTTGGGTTTTGAAATGCCATGTCTGTAAATAGTCCATCATAGCCTGTGCAAAAGGAGATTCAGCATTGTTTTATTACGAATTGTTTACAGAAATAATAGATGCTGTGTTCTCCAGGCCAAAGAAGAAAAGCTCCATCCAGATTGTTACCATTTTAGAGTCCCAACAGACGGAGCAACATATGCTGCCTTCTACACCCCGTCTTTTTCAAAGTCGTCCATGTTTAGAGTCGTCCAAGCCTCGTTCTGTATGTTTCCGGCAGCATGTGTAGAAACAGCACGGCTATGTAATCAGAGGGTATGGATTTCCTAGACTGGCCTTCCTGCTGTGCAGACATACTCCCCCGTGAAAACATGTGCAAAACACAACAATGAAGGGCCCCATACGCTGAAGAAATAAAGCTGGAAAAGGCCAGCATCTGTTATAGTGGTGTGCATGACACACGCTGTCTGGGGAATGCATTTCGGACAGCCATGTTTATTTTTGAACATGACAATGGCAAGCCTCATTCTACATGCGTTACAACAGCATGGCTGCATAATCAGCATAAGGGCGCTAGACTGGCCTGCCTGCAGTTCAGAACTGTCTTCCACTGAACATGTGTGTTAAAAAAAAGGCGACTGCACAGTTGAAGGCTTAAAGAATGGCAAATAAAGGCTTACAGAAGTACACTAATTGGAGTCTACAGTTATTAAATGCTGTCAAAGGAATAGCAATAGGTGACAGGTGGTATATGACACTGATAAACATATCTTAAAGTTCTACTCTTAGTAGCATTTCACATACTTTTACAATTGGTATAGTGTACGTGGTAGCAGAGAGGCAGGAGGGCTGGCGTCTTCCAGCCTGTGGGACTTATAAACTCATCTTTTGCTCACACTGTGCGTTCCAGAGTTCGCTGGTGTTTACTGGACCGTACCTGATTGAGTCGGACTCTCACGCTCGTCAGTCTCTGGGCTGTTTGCGTTGGCACTGACAGGTTGCTCCTCAGGTACTCGGAGAACGTCTCATTATCTTTTAGCACGCTGCGCAACGGAATCGATCGACCTGCACACACATAGAGAGCGAGAGGGAGAGAGTGAGGGAGAGGGAATTTATGGAGGACAGACTGAGTCACTGCTGTATGAAAAGCAGTTTTAATTCATCAATGACAGGTTATTTTCACCTGCGGTCCTGCTTTGGTGTTTTTTTGTGGCCGTGTTTCGAAACAATTCTTCCTTCACTACAAAACGAGATGCGCCATAGATATGCATGAGGCGCGACGTGTTAGTCAAAATGAAACGTAATGAAAGCTGAAGCTGAAAGTCATCAACGTGCCTCATTTTCACTGCGAGTTCAGAATTGGTTGATAATTAGTTGCTAACTTTGTGTGGGGCATATGAGCGTTATCCAGCATGTCTGACATGCCGTGTTAATATTCTCGTTCCAGTGGGGCTTTCTTTTTATATTCCATCAAGTTATTGTTTTCTGATACAATGCACTTATCTGTATAAAGCTGGAGGTGTTCATCAGTGTTCTGTCACGCTGTGTGTGTGTGTGTGGTGAGTGGGTGGATGGTAATACTGAGATCGCCATTGAGGGAGATGCTGAGACTTATTAAACACATGTTAGTGCTTTAAAGACTCGTTTGGCTGTAATGAAACACACAGATTCCTCTCCCATGGCTCCACATACACACAGACAATTTGTATTATTGTCTTTTTGGGGACCTTCCATTTCTCACTTTGTTTCTCACTGCACCTCTGATAGGCTTTTAACATAGTTATCACATAGTTATCACTTATTATCACTTATTATGACTTAAACTACATACTTCTGTCCAATCACAGGCAGGTTTTCTTTATTTCTATATTCATGATCATATATTAGTTATAAAATCTTGCACTCTGAATATACAACAAATTTTTGTTTTACTATCCACAGTTTCTTGGTTACTCATGTTGTCTACCTTTTTTAAGGAGTAGATAGAGAGCCACATTTAAGTTCAGTAAAGCAGATTTTTTCTTTCACAGAGATGACACGAGATAGCAACCAAACATTTTTGACACTCAGAACCAACTACATGCTTTTCATATTTTCAGGTAAATTGACAATCTAAGGTTTGCTTTATTTTTAATTCTCTGAGTTTACTGCAAAGCAGAAATCTGATTACTGATGACAGAGTGTCCTATTATCTAATTACTCAAGTGTGTAAATGCTTTGAATGGACTAATTCAAGTTTATTTATATAGCACTTTTTACAACGATGTTGTCAGAAAGCAGCTTTACAGAAGTTTGACATACAGTTACAACACATATATCCCCCAGTAAACAAGTCAGATGCAGCAGTGGCAAAGAAAAACTCCCTCAGACTAGAGGAAGAAACCTTGGGAGGAATCAAGCCTCACATAGGGAAAGACCCGTCCTCCTCTAAAATGTATGCGAACACACTCCATATCGGTTGGTAACAAAAACTTCTTAAAACTTCTTAATCTTAAAACACCTAACAGAAAAATTATCCAATATAGAGTTTAAATGGATACAGCCAAGCAAGCTCTCCCATTGGTGAGGATGTCAGGAGTTGAACTGAAGGCCTAAACTGTTAGATTAATCCCAGACATAATCTGGAAGTGACAGTGGAATCAACCATTAATGGGCTTGTATGTCACTCTGTAAATAAGCAATAGTGTTTTCAGTCAAATGTCTGGAATACAGAAAAACCAAAACATTTTTAATGTAAATCACAGTTATATCAGCCCTTTCAGAATCCCTTAGGAGCACTAGCAGAAATTAGCATTATCACAGAGGCGTTTTTCCCCACACATTCCTTGTGGGTTGTGTATATATATATGCATGTATATGTGGGAGTAGGGTTTCTTGCTCTGAATGTGAACCAAAATGTCCTCACAGTGTCAGAATCTTCATGCTGACATTTGGTCCCCACACTAAATCAATACCTACTCATACATACGCATGGAGAACTCTAATTAGGCCGTTCTTTGTGCAACAATTGTGCTAAACCAAAACAAAAAGCTTGCTCGCCGTGGCTTTTAAGTGTTTTGAACATGTCTGGTTTTAGCTCTTTTTAGCAAATGTTCCCACATTGCTACAATCTCAAACTTTGGTCACCATGTGGGAAAAAAACACATAATCTAATTAGGCACTTCCCTGTGCATTTATGTAGGAATCTTAAGGTCACAGTCGCACTGTTCGCCAGTAGAATTGTTACAAATTAAAGGGCAAATAAAATGTTGGACTGGAAACTTTGTGAATAGTTTTGCGATCTATGACATGCAGATTCGCATATTCGACCACTGCTACTGCTTTGGCTAAAAAAGCTTATTTATTTGTGTTTAAGAATTATCGTATTTACCCCAATGGCTATAAACACATGAATAAGAGAAGGCACGACATGCAGCCCCTCAGGAGATCATATTAACTTTACTTTTCTTACTTTACTGTTAGTGGTAGATGGGTTTCCCAACTATTTATTAGCGGGGTGTCAAACCTAGGGGGTAGGTTTGTAATTATTTGCCTGTGTAGTTGTTTTTCTTGTTGCAGAGCCACCACCAGGGGATACTGTATATAAAAAGGGACGTGTTTTCATGTGTTCCCGGTTCCCTGATCAGACGCGCTGTGGAAGAGCTAGCTTAGCTACTTTTGTGGTTAATGTCGTGTTGATTGAGGTTGTTATACAAAGGTTTTTGTTTGTTCTTTTGACTTTCATCATAAGCTAAGTTTGTATGTTTTGGGGTTATTTTGATTTATCAATGTTTTTTTTCCTGGTTTGATTTATTTAGGGAGTTATAGGTTAGATACTGTACTTGGTTTTCTTTTTGTTGTTAGATAAGTTTAGCTTTCCCTTAAAACTTTAGTTAGCTTGGTTTGTCTATTATTTTATGTTTGTACCCTTCTCTCACCATTTCCTTTATTTCTCTACTTTATTTTGTTACTTGAATTTAAGTCAATAAACATGTCTGTTATCATTGCAACTGAATAATGTTCTATTGGGGGAACCGGGAGTGTACGGACACCTTTTAGTTATGTTGTGGTCTGTCCTAGACCAAGTCATAACAGTGTTTTTCACAGTCAGACACTTCTACTCCAACATAAACAGGTAAGAGAAGAGCACACAGCTAATGATAGCAGTAGCATAACAATACATACAGTGGTGCGTTTTTAATACTATAACAGTTTACCTAATATTATATTTTAAAGATTGTGGTATGTTGCTTTGCGCACAGTATGGCAACGTATTGCGATACATTTTTAATGGTTGGTGCAAACTGCAGATTTCTAGTCTAGCGTGACTGTGATTGTTTACTGGGGACATTCAGTCCCTGCAAAGAAGCGAATGAAGCCAACATTTGGTTCCCACAATGAAGGTAATTAGGCATTTCTTTGTGCAACATTTGAGCAAACAAAAAGCATCTACTTCATGGCTTTGAGTGTTTGTGTGATTATGTTGTTCTTTTTACGGAGAACAAATGTCCCCACCAAGTGAGAATCTTCACTGGCACACTAAATCCCCACAATAAAATGGGATTCAGCAAGCTATTCAGATTTGGCTCTCCTTCCTGCATCAAGCGGGGCATTATTAGAGTTGCTCCGCTTATGGCTTTAGAACTACCTTTGAGAACTACCTTTCTTGCAAGCGCCAGAGCTGCTAACATGGTGCGGAAGCTAAGAGCTAATCGTGGGAACGGCCCTGTTGCACCTGACTGTCTACAGTTTATTTCTGTTAGGGGCAACATCCAGACACAGTCGGCAAAAAGCCGCGCAGGAGCGCTTAACCACTTAGATGAAGTCAGCGTCTTATTCGCCAGCTTTCTTGTTTGAATTCTCCTGGTCCACCTTAAATAGTGCAGCAGTTACACTCTGGCATGTTAGGCAACTGCTGTCAACTGCTGCCCCATTTAAGGTGGAATTGGAAAATACGCTGCCTGGGTCAGCACAACGCAGTGTACAACGTCTGCAGCAAAACAACAAAAAAAAAATTAAGTATTTATAAAATAATCATGCTCCTTTGGCTGTTGAGCACTACTTAACGGTAACAGCTGAGGTAATAATAATAATAATGAAGAAGTCATTTTCTAGGAAAGTAACTCGTTGCAGAATGTTAGCTGAATGCCTCTAAGATTAACTTCTATTTAAAGGGAACCCCGGCTGGTAACACATGTACGCCTTAATATAGTGTAATAACTCTAAATTATTTGATTTTCTATAAAATCCCGCTGCATGTAGGTCCCATTGTTGCAACTACTGACGTGAACTGTGTTCGTCCACACGCTGCTTCACAAACTATTCCTCTTTTTTTATCTTTAGGAACGCAGTTTAGACTAATATCAGTCTTCCCACTGCCTTTCCACTGGAAATAACATCAACACAGTGTGGAATGGATTTCTTAAAGCTAGGTTAGCTAACCAACATTCATTCCTTCCAACCGCAGTCAAGTTTAGCACACTGCAACCCTTTGACCTCATCTACCCAACAGACATTGCGCATCAAAAATAATAGCTGCGTCTGTACGTCAAATATTTAGAATAAAAATGATATTTTATAAATAAATCTGTGCAACATGTCTTAACAATTTAGAGTCATTACAACATAGTAAGGCTTTAACATGAGAAAATGAAAAAACACTTTGGCACTCCATGTGCAAGGAAGAGGCGGGTACGGGGAGCACTGGCTCAATCATTTAAAAGAACAGACGCTTAAACCGGCCGTTCGTTTCTTTAGGACCCCGGGAAACCATCTTCTAGAGAAATCTTCCACTGACTGAGCTGTGAGTGATGAGCTTGCAGTACGCCTGCTTCACAAAATAGCCTGAGTTATCAATATTTGGAACAAAGGCCTACACAACACTAAAAGCCAATTAGGCCTTTCATTGCACATTTGATCTGCTCCCAGCATACGCACTGTGTGTAATTGGAGAGATAGATGGCTGGAGAGATGGAATCTCTGACGGATTTGCAGATAAACGTGTTTTGGCTCTAACACGAGAATAGAGTTCAGTTGTGGCTGTCAAAAATGTCACCTGGCCAAAGTAATAACGTACACATGCGGGGCGCCGCTAATTAGACCTGCGCCGGGAGACGCGCGAACGCCGCTATTGGACGTGCTGCTGGAGTAATTAGTGTTTGCATTACTGCAGATAATAATCCGGCTCCATTATCAGCGGAACAGTTCCATCAGCTGGAATGAACATGAGGTCGACATGTCTCCTGCGCACACGCGCGCCGTGGCCTCGGCCTGAACTGTTTGGAGCTAGATTGAAGCCGTCACCTCAGCCTTTTAATCATCTGAAGAAGCTACCGCAGCATCACCTCTCTGCCTCTCTCGCTCGCTCGCTCTCTCTCCTACCACCGGTTGGTCGCCTCCCTTCGGTTCTGCCATCCCATTGGCCAGTCCCTCGTCGCAGTGTCGCGGACGCCGCCGCTCGTTAATTACGCGCTCTCAGATCTCCTGATGAATTTAATCTTGTAAATTACGAGCTCACGACCTCAAGAATGCAAATCCAACCTGGAGTGCTTGCCGGGAGTCCAACAATGCAGACCCCTTCCGCCTATTCGCAAATGAGGTCTCTGAGAAATCTGAATATCATTAGACTAAATTAGCCTAACGAACACAGCAGAACAGAGGGATAAACGGTCTGCCACTCCAGATCAAAAATGACTCCATAAATTAGACTGCCGGGGGCCGAGAGGGGGGCTATTACTCTCTTTCTCCTCCTCTTGAAAGGCCGCTGGGCTCTTTCGATGACATCACAAAATGACGTCTTACATAAACATGACTCAGCAAAAAAAAAAAAAAAAAAGCCCCAGGAAAAACACCCACTGGCCACTTTATAAGAAACACCAACCTTGTACCTCTACTGACTGGACACTTTATAAGAAACACCACCCTTTTACTTCTACTCACTGGCCACTTTATTAGAAACACCAACCTTTTACTTCCACTCACTGGCATCTTTATTAGAAACACTAGCCCTATATGTCCACTCACTGGCCACTTTAATAGAAACATCTACACTGTACCTCCACTCACTGGCCACTTTATCAGAAACACCTACACTGTACCTTCACTCCCTGGCCACTTTATCAGAAACACCTACCTTCTACTTCCACTCACTGGACACTTTATTAGTAACACCAACATTTTACATCCACTCACTGGCCAATTTATTAGAAACATCTACACTGTACCTTCACTCAATAACCATTTCATTAGAAACACATACACTGTACCTGCACTCACTGGCCACTTTATTAGAAATAGCTGTTACAGGCCCACTATACTGATAATATATATCCATTATCAGCGAAAAACTAAAAACCAAGAGCAAAAAAATTCTAGTTCTGAACTGGTTCTAAACCGAAGCATCCAATCACAAGAACAATCACAAGAAGAGTGTTCTTGTAGGCTACAGAGTTTTCTTGTCAAATAGACACAGCTATGGAAAATGCCCCCACTTAAGGCAAACACATGACACTGAACTCGACTAAAACAAAGTCTATCACGTGGAGGTGACTGGCACACATGGAAACCAGTCATACAGGTCTGTGGGCGGGAGAGGGATAAACTTCTTGGATTGTGGGCAGGAGCAGTCCAACAGTACAGATTTTCTGTGGGAGCAGGATAAAACCGGTCCTGCACAGACCTCCGACTGTACAGTTTTATGTGCCCCCTTCTACCATATTCATCCACGGCCAGTTCCTGACCACAGAACCACTGTTCTATAATTTGTGGTGGACCATTCTCAGTAGTGATTAGTGACACACGGCAGCGTATGCTGTACAAGTGTACAGCTGGCACAGCAGTTTTGAGCTTCAGAGTGGTCCACCACCCACTGAGGTGCTGTGTGGTCAGAAACTTGACCATTTGTGAAGACTGTGCTCCTACACATAGACTCTAACTTTAACTTTTTTGCATCATTTAAACTTTAGTGTTATATAAAATATCCAGCAAAGACTGACTGAAAGCTATAATATATAAATAAAATGATTATCCAGTTTTATTCAAAGGTGATTCAATTTTTAAAGATCCTGGAGGACAGACGTGTAGACGGATGAACGAATGAACGGCGAAGCAAGGAAGGAACAGAGAGATAGACAGACAAACAAGCTGCCAAATGAAGCAACACACAATGGACATGAGTGGACAAACAGATGGACAAGGAAACAAACAAATGAAAGGAAGGAACAAACGAATGTATGTAGCAAGGTGTGAATGAAAGAACTAACAAACAGATGTTTGGACAGAAAGACGGATGGGCGAGCAAACAAACGGATGGACCAAGCAACATGCAAAGGAACAGATGTGCAGATGGATGAACGCACAGATGAAGCAATGCATGAATAAAAGAATAGACGCATACTGTTCTGGACAAACGACAGACAAACAAACAAAACAACATGTGAATGAAGGAACAGGAGAACAAACAATGTATGGATAAACAAATGAACGATTGGCAGGTAGCTACAGACAGGAGGTCTAGTACTCTTCTAGTATTTGCTTATGCTGTGTTAGCTTTAGCTCTGTAAGTTAGTTGGACTCCGAAACTGTGTGGGCGGGGCCAAACACGTCAGCCTTGTGATTGGTTAGGAAATGTGGGAACATTAGCCAGGATTGGGAAAGAAAAGAAATCAGGTGACATATCTTGGCCGTTTATTGGTTCTTTTAAATGTTATTTAAAAATCTACTACATGCCTACTGGTTGCCTGCAAGACAAATCTAACCCTATTAGAAAAAAAAACAGATTTGGGTTGCCTGGGTCTATAAGTGTTCTTCTGCCTGGTCATACTTGAAGGCTGATCTCTGGTATATAGTCGGTGAATGATGTAAGCGCTTGGTGGCTGTCAAAGCTAATGAGTCACACCCGAAAGACCAGTGGGAAATGGATTGTACTGGAAAGTTTTGTCCGGCAGTGGCGAACGCCTTCGGCTAAAACGTTTCTCTTTTCATCTTCTTGTATAAAAGAAAAATCCGTTAAATGCGGACCTTTGATATTGAATTCATGAATAGGACGCTTTTATGGAGGACATGCCTTCATGTGAAATTGCCCATCTGTCCCCTACAACAAAAGTCCACCGCCTTTCTCTTCCTTACCGTTGGCTGGGTTGGACTTTTGAAGGATGGAGGCCCATTGGTTCATGTCAGCAGACAAGAGTTTGAGGTTGGAGAGGAGGGTGGAGTCAGCCAGGAGAGACTGCACCTCAATCAGAGCCTGTGCAAGACTAAATAACAAAAGAAATAAACAATAAGTGACAAAATAAACAAACAAAGAAATAAATTTAAAAAAACAAAATCATACAATAACTACACAAGAGCTTAATATCCAGTTCTGTAAAATGTAAACTTTGTTTCTTTTGCCAAAGAACAACTGCGGAAGCTCTTCTCTCATAGACATCTCCACCGCTGTTGTCTTGTTTGTGTGCCAATATGCACTCTAGAAAATAACCGAGTTATTTACATAAGCCCTATACTCAACACAAGTGGCACGAAAAGAAGGAGTTTCAGAAATAAGACCATTCAAAAGAAGAGGAGACAAAAAACAGAGACTCTCAGACAACCTTGGCTTACGTTATCAGACTAAATTTGAGCTTTGCTTTTGTTACAAGGCTCTCAGAGCTGATCCAACATCAAAGCCCTCTGTGAGCAACACTAAATAGAAGAAAGTGAAAAGCTTTCTACTCACATCGAGTCGTTGAAGTTGTTGACCTGTCCAGGTGCTTCTCCGGGCGTCGGCTGACTGACACACGGGTTCTGGATGTTGCACACCATGCCCTGTAACCATGGCAACACTCCGGCTGAGGGCATGGGCTTGTTGGGGTAATGGCCTGTGATAGGAGAAGCTTGTATGTTATCGTTCAAAAAGTTTGAAATCCCTGTTTGCGGTTAACATATTTAATAATATGAAAACTATTTGGTTGCTGGTACACATATAAAATGATTATAAGAGTCTCATCCTACACAAATTCATAGCTTTTAAATCATAAGTGGGACGTTAGAGAGCTGTACAAGACACACACAGTGTCAATGATGCAAAGCACCACAGACTATATTATGGCTAATATTAAAATAGCCATGAAAGCTGAAAGCCATGTGCAGCATTGAGATTGTATAGAATAGAATTTTTCATATTGCAAAAGTGGAGGTCCCATTTTCAGGTACAATAACTGGACAAAAAATAATATAAACAGATAATTATAGCATATTTTTTAGTATTTAAATATTTTAAACAGACATATAAATACTTTTTACTGAAGAAATTGTAAAGATTATCACACACAAAATGATGAAAATGTTAAAGTGGTAGCAGTGGTTATTGTACCCTTCATCTAAAAAAATGATATAGTACAAATATCTACAAGTGATGGGTTCAAAGCCTGCATACAGTTTTGCTGTAGTTGCCTGAATATTAACACGTTTTCTGTTTCAAGTCTATGCTTTAGTTTTGCACTGGAGCCACACAGTGAAGGTGCAGTCACTAATTATCACAGTATGACAGCAGTGTGCAAAAGTTTGTAAGTATATATATAAAAAATAACATCCTCCACAGTGAACACACTTATGGTACTTTGAACCATATACTTCTGCAGACCAATTACAGAAATTTACAGTACAAAAAGCTACACAAGAGGCTGATAAAACAGAAAAACAGAACCATAATAGATCAATTTTAATATAAAAAAAATATATATACTGTATAAAACTTAAGCACATGCCATATTTTATTTGTTTCTTACTTAACAAATAAACTGTCACTATGCATTAAAACATGTAGAAGTGTGATCTCTGTAGAGGATGCATTAACTCACTTTCACTTAGAACACAGCACACTGGCCTAAAACCATGTCAAGTTTTTAAGTTATCTCAGAGGCTACTTTCACGCAGTAGGTACAAGCGGCCCAAATCCCATCTTTTTGGTCATATATGAGACTGACATGTTATTTGCTTGGCAGTGTCAAAAAAGAAATCCACACACACTGAATATGATCGTTTCAATTTAAGCCACTTCCATTTGTGGATATACTGAACATTTCACATACTGAAATCCGATACTGAAGTCCAATCAAGTCTTAACAGCTAGATCGGAATACATGTAAACCTTAATGTCAATCGAGTTTGACATTAGTCATAAATTTTAATTGAGACCACGTAAACATCTAGGCTGATGTGTCTGTACCCAAAAAAAAAAACAGCACCTGCACCAGATTTTAAAGGTAATGACTAAACGAGGCATGAAAGAGGCTGCAGAGCTAAAGGAAAAAAAGCAAAGTCCAAAAGCAAAGTTTAAAGTAACCAGGGATGTGAACTAAAGAATAGCGTGCCCTTTTCACAGCACAGCTGTCAGACACTGGAACTTGGTGATGGCTCCTGTGATGCAGGAGGAAAAGAAACTGAAACCAGGTGAGAACCTGCGCCCGTCGGCAGTTTTTGTTTACTTCTGGATGTGCGTGCCACCTGAAACAAGTGTTCATTGCATGCCGATAAGTTTAGGACTTGTGTCGTATATAAGGCTCATTTAAAAGACACTATGAACAGCTTACTAAGTAAATTGAGTGTGGGATACTATATCTATAACAAGCTAAAAGCAATATTAACAGTCACTTGTTGAACATGTTTACTGATAACTGTATATCATACAGAAACCACATGAGCAAATTTGTTTAAAACACTTAATAACCTGACACGGTTTGTGATGAGACAGGTATGTGGTTAGCAATGCATTAGCTTTAGATTATTATCAGCCTCATAAATCCAGTCCATAAATAAGAAGCACTATTCAGACACCAATCATTTCTTGGCTAAGTAACTGGTTTAGATTTACAATTAAGATGCTTAAAGAGTCTGGATGGGTTTACACAGAAAACAGATGTATTGAAGAGTCCTGCTTCACCTGTTATTCTCTACAGCACTATCTAAATAAGAGTTTCCTTATTATCCGAAGCTGAGTTGTACTTACACTGGCCTTTGTAGACGGGATGGGTAGTGGATCTCACCCAGACCAATATGAAGAAAAGAAACAGCGGCCATACCAGCTCAACTACCAACCGCAGCTATGAGGGAAAGAAAGAGAGATTGATTAATAGAGTTCTCTTTTTTTGCCCCAAAAAGCAGCCAGACTGTTCTCTCTGAAATAGTTACAACAGCCTCTAAAAATGACGAGAGAAAGAAACACGTTCCAAGACAGACATTCCAAGCTAGATGGCAGGGCACCTCTATAGTACATTCTGTCTCTGCATTGTGTCCCTCCGTCTTGCTCATCTGCTGCAACACCCGCTCCAAAAACTCTTGAGATTTTAAGGCCAAAGGCCTTTTGCCAATTTATACCAAGGACCCAGACCAATGGAGTAAAAATACTGCAAATTGCCTTTTCTAACATGTTGGTGCGAAACTGTATTTTCATTTCCGCATAACCGATTTGTGCAACATGGCATCGATAAGTACAGACACTTCAATGCAAGGCTGAAACTGTGATTGAAGTGTAGACTTTTGGCTTAATCACAGTGGTTTAACACAAATACTGCATTAACTGTTGGAATTATAGCCATTGTTCACACTGTCCTTCCCTTTTTACAGGCTCAAAAGTATTTAGACAGTTGACAGGTAGCTGTTCATGGGAAATCATAATATGCAGTCCTAAGAGGTGTCAATTCAAGTGAAAGGGTCCACATTAAGCTAAAATATAAAAAAAAAAACATATTGTCGCTGTACCTTAATTTTGTCGATTTCTAAATTTCTACATCAATTAAATGCAGCAGCTTTCATTTACATTTCATGATGAATGGACCAATAGAAATGCTCCAAAATAGCCTGAAAAAAATTCTGGTTCCATTGACTTCCACTGAAAGTGAAGACAGTTTTTGGCTTCTCCTGTCTTTCATTGGACAGCGACATCACGAGAGATGTTAGACATTTTGAAAGTTGCAAAATCTACAATTTGCTACGTTCCCAAAATGAAGGAATGCACTGGTGAGCTCAGCAACACCAAAAGGCCTGGAAAACAACTAAAAAGGTTTTACAGAGATTTCATGAATGCACATATAGAGAGCTCACCTCACGGTGCAAACAACTGGTAAAAGCTTAAGAACAGAAAGGTCAGACCAGACTTTCATAGAAAACACCTAAAACACTGTTATGGAACAAACAGAGGCTCACTGTCTGACACATAGTACACCATCTGTAAAACATGGTGGAGGCAGTACTACGGCATGGCCATGCACAGCTGATGATGAAACGTGGTCACTGGTTTTGTACCTATAGTGTGACTTTTGATAAAAGCAGCAGGATGATTTCTAAAGTATAAAGAGCTTTACTTTCTGCTCAGATTCAGTGAAATCCTGCTAAACTGATAGGATGGCGCTTTATAACATGCCGTGTAAGTAACCCAAGAGATTCTTAAGGCAAAAATCGGAGGTCACCTGACCTTAATCCAACTGAGAAAGCTTTTCAATCACTGAAGACGAAACCGAGGACTAAAAAGCCCACAAACAGCAGCATCCGAAGCCGGCTGCAGTAAAGACATGGCAAAGCATCTCGAGGGAGGAAACTCATTGTATGGTAATGTACATGGGTTTCAGACCTCAGGCAGTCACTGACTGTGAATGATCTGTATCCAGGTATTAAATATTTAAAAATATGTATATAAGCAAAATTACAAAAAAAAGTGTCACTGTCCAAATACTTATGGACAAAATGCAACTTTAAACACCCCTGAATTCAGTCAGCTGAGCCAGCTAAGTTAAGCATGTTTTGCACATCTGTATATTTGTGGCGTGCCATTATAATGGTTATGAGCAAACTTATTTCTAGAGAAGAATTTTAACAATACTACATGAACTGGCCCAATGCTAAATCCAGCAGACGCACAATAACAAAAGCAATCTTTTTAATTCTAAGGGGTAAAGAGAGGTTGGAAAATAATTAAATATGAGCCAAGAGTATTACACTATGTGCTACCACTTGACACTGATTATGGCACCCACAGTTGCTATCATTACCTCCAGAGCACTGCTCTGGACTGCAGAACTCATTGAGAAACATATTTCTCTCGTTTTAACTTTTACCAACAATTAATCTCCATAAAGCAATCCAGTCTAATAATAAAACAACCTAGTCTAACAAGGTTTGCCACGCTTGTAACTGAGACCGTCTAGGACCTGCACACCTGCAAATGCACTTCGCAACCGTGATTAAGCTGCTACACGAGACCTCACACCTCTGTGGCGTTCCTCGCAATCAGAGCCGGAGCTTTAATTAGTAAACAAGAAGCAGCGTGAGATGATCCGGCAATGATCTAGTGATCAGTGTTTGTTGCAGTATACCCCTCTGGGGGCCCAACAAGAGTGCAGGCGGCTTTCTAGCATAGGGCTTATTATGGGCAACACAGTGGATAAACAGGCTGCAAGAGACCATTCAGGTGGTTTAACCCTCGAATGTTGTCTTTGATGCACCTTTCTCTCTAAATAAAATTCTTTATCACTTCAGCTACCTTCAGTTTGATCTAACAGATTTGTTAGACTAGGCTTCAAAGCACAAATGAGTGTAATGTACCGGAAGTGGGTTTATATACTGTAATAAACTACAGCCAATCAAAAATCACTGGCCTTAACAACATGCATGTGGAAGGGAAGTTTGAGGTGCCGGTCAGTTGTAAAGATTTTGGAACAAGCATGCCTGTTGACTATTGGTTAATATGCACTATGACAGACTTATAATCAGTATTAAATGGGAACTTGAACATTGTTTGAGACGCTAGTATTTAATTAGAATTTAGAATTTTAGCTTTTTTAACTTTTGGATATTAGTCATGTTTTCAGTGCAGGAAAATATATAGGGACTAACAAATGAATGTCAAGTTCAAGTTTTAAAGACACAGAAATAACAGTTTTGATGATTTGACGTCTAAACGTCTAGTTGTGGAGATATACTGAAGCCTCTGCCTAGCCTGTTTTTGTAATACCACTTTGTACATCAATAGATGGTCAATAGATGATAGTCACTGTAGCGTCAAGTCTAATCAGTCCAACATGAGAGGACGACGAAGTACCACTGCCCCGGTGGCATATTCGAACCTCTGATCCACCATGTTGAAGGTGCTGCTCTGTTTAGATCAGAATTAATCCAACAATGACTGAAGCTCTCAGCAGATAACCACTGCTACAACCGCTTCAGCCTGCTCCCAACAAGAAACCACGTTCAGCAGCAAACAAAAGAAGTGAGATAAATAGAAGCAAAACGAGTTATCGTTAGAGCTGCATCCCACCGCTGAAGACGCTCTTGGCGAGTAAAGGGATGACGTTTGAAGCCGAACTCATAACATTTCTAGACTGGTAAGGAGTGGTGTGAGACGGCGTATATATTTTCTTGTTTTCTACGATGGAATGGCCAAAATCTGTGGTAATATGAATTCCACAGCTTGCTTCATCTTACTAATTGCTGCTTTAATAGGACTATAAAAAAGTAGTGCTGAATCATGAATATTAGGACCAAGAATGTCAAACTAAAAAAAAACCCATGAGAAAAACCCAAATGCTGCATGTGTAGGATTTTAGCAGTTTGTTAGCGCTAAACTTAGAACAGTTTGCATAAACACTTTCTAATGAGGCTGTAGTTAGCTCCTTATTCAAATTTTCCCATTCCACCTTAAACGGTGCACCAGTCACACTCTGGTGCATTCGTAAGCACAAGAATCTAACTGCTGTAGTACTTAAGGTGGAGCTCTGAAGCTTCGGAAAGTTATTTCATGTTTTACTTAAAGCTTGTGTTCGACATATTAGCCTAGATTTTCCTTTGCTGAAAGAATGGCTGTGAAACTTCTGCAGAGAGGCCCGTTACAGGGCTGCTGCCGTCATATTCTAACAACCCACTAATTAGGCTGCTGCTTGTATTCAGTCAGTGGCTTATCTAGAACTTCCAGAAGGCCTAGAGTGATGTTTTTCCTAATGAAATTGGTCCCGCTTATTGTAAATTAAAACAAGATTGGCTGATTACCTCTGTCACTTCATAATTATACTGATAGTTAATCTAACGCATTAGGACTTCTCTTCAGCACTTGAAGTTGCAACTAAAAGGAGAGCCTGCTTAGTTATATTTTCTTAGATACTTTAACTTTTGAAGAGTTTAAATATGATGATGATCCTATATACTGTTTAATTCTATTGTAATATATGTATACGTTCCTTTCCACATCTAAAACTATTTCAAATGTGTAAGTAAAGTAGTTGTGTACATGCTGTCATGTGATTAGTATCTGTGTTGTATCCTGATACAATGCGCTTACACTTTGTAGTCAAATGCATCTCCAGTTAGTTGGACTGAAATCCATATTTTAGATTGCACTGGAAGTTTTGGTTGTGGAATGCGTCTTGGAAGGACAGATGTGCCGATACTGCTTTAGTGTCTCACACCGCAGTGGTTTGAGCAATCAGATTTGTTTCTGTTCTAAATGTGTCTTGGGTGTGTTTGCACTTATCCACATATAATCTGATACTCATGTAAACAGAGACTTGGGTAGTTCTAGGTGTCATCTAAATTTTATCACCTTTATCTATAAACACTGTATAAATTAAGACTAGACTATCAGTATCTCCCGATGTGTTGAAATAGTCTAAACTCTTCACTGGATGTACTTACTTCTCGACATGACTGCGTGAAGTACAAGCAGCATATGGTGAGATTTTCAGCAGTAGAGTTTGTCAGGTTGGTCTGCTCTATGTGGTACATTATTAACGCTGTAAGAGTCTGAAGCCAGAACACTTGAGAATACTAAGATCAGACAGTGTGGAAGGGCTGTGCAAGATAGAAGGAAAGTGAAGGCTACAGAAAGAAAGAAAAAAACTTTAGATTTTCCTTCTACCTCTCCAAGGACAGCTGGATCTGGTAAATTAGCTCATTTTCACAACTGCATCATTATGTTGGAAGAAGAATAAATGGACAGCTATTTACTGGACACTATAGCAACATATAAATAGCAATATTATGTTTTAAGGAGGCAAAACAAAATTCAAGGTTTTCAAATAACTACTACACTAACAATACAACACCAGTTAGCTAGCTAGCCAGCCAACAGAATTTTTTTTTTATGATGGCTTGTGAAATCTAACTTACCAGGTTTCACTCCTAGAATGACCAGCCCAGAGATTTAGAAACACCAAAGACTGAATATAAAGTAAACCAAGATAGCGCATGCCTGTTTAAGTGAATGGGGAGAACGAATCAAACAATTTTATTCCCCAAAAAGTGGCCTAAAAGAAAATGCCTGTGTAGTCTTAACTCTAGTCACAACTTGGTAAATCAGCAAAATGGACCTTCAATTATTCAAGTTATGTGATGTGGGCCTGAAAGTATGTGAACATGGTGGCTCTGGGCTTCATGTGTCCCCTCTGGAAACATTGACAGCCGAGGCACCACACATGCACATCCAATGAAGTTAATTAGCGCTATATATCTCTTATTCCCTCTCTCAGTTTCACAATGAAATAAAAGCAATGCCACCAGATGATTAGGGTAGTGTTTGTCTGAAATATGCACACTAGAAGACTTTGAAAAACCTCTGAAAAGACTTACAAGACTAAAGTCTGACACCCTCTCACATCTAAAGACAATGTATCATAACAGTTTATAGTCACAGGCTATAATTTTGCATACACTGGGGATTTTGCATGCACTCTTCCTCCTAGAGGAGTAAAAAGAAAG
Organism: Megaleporinus macrocephalus; assembly: GCA_021613375.1. NCBI lineage: Eukaryota > Metazoa > Chordata > Actinopteri > Characiformes > Anostomidae > Megaleporinus > Megaleporinus macrocephalus. The sequence goes on from CM038724.1 coordinate 30,826,762, forward strand.
GTGTGCAGAAGCTGAGCTGAGAGAAACTACCGCACCTTGCTCTTTCTTTTTTTTTGGGTAAGTAATGTCCCCACCAGGCTCCAGACTAATTTAGGAGGGGCAAAGTCAGGGTGAAATAATTAATAAACTAAATAATTTGAATGCTGACGCTGTGTGTTCGAGCCACTGGTTAGCATCTACTCCATGTGCTTTGTGTTTCATCTGCTTATTTATCATCACTGAAGCCCTCCGCTATCTGGATTGCAGTGAAACTGTGCAGTCTGCACTGTAAGGATGAGCCATGAGCCAAGACTGAATACCATCCTGACCACCTTCTACCAAATGCCCTGCAGCCTATCATCAACTCCCATGATTTTATTCTGACACTGAAAATAGTTTGAATACCAGCGTTACACACTGAAAAACGCTTCCTCATACATATTTACTGCTTTTCCTTTACTACCGTCTTTCCTTTGACCTCATGGATTAGACAGTACTTTGCAGGGCTGACATGTTATCCGTGAGACTCCCGCATTTAGGTCTAATCTCATGCTTTCACGTCACACTTGACATTTCTCACGCACTTTCACATCTCTCCCACAAAAGACCTACCGATGAACCTGAGCATTCATTAAGTTTCCGACTACTCCAGCTCGGCTGAATGAACACACTCTGGATTGGCAACAAAGGTACTCGGTCGCTGCTGGTGAGCAGCACTTTCCGGAGGAGCAGGATTTTTCCTCTTTGCAACCCCGCCATGCACATCATTGTTTGGTTAGTGTTCTCATAATGGTACACTCATGAACATTAATGTTAGCCACTGTGAGAGAGGCCTGCGGTTGTTTAGACGTTACCCCGGGTTCCTTTGTGATTTTTGCTGCCGGACCACTCCTGGGGAGAGCAATAATGGCTTTGAATTTCCTCCATTTGTACACAATCTGATTTTATAACCCTTTCCTGAGCATCGTTTTCTCAGCTCCTCGGAAATCTCCTTTGCTATGCTACACTTCCACAAACATGTGTTACGAAGATCAGCAGGGCGGCCACTAACACCTGACTGACATCACTGACATCACACTGACTGAAAATTTCTCCTCCAAATTAACTGCTAGTCTGAAACATACTTTTACCCTCTTAGATATCTAATACTGGATCATGTTCCTCAATAAAATAAAACCCCAAATCAAATTTTTTTTTCTAATTTATTTAGCTTTGTTTTACTGGGTTCTCACTTTTGTGTGATTTGATTCTGTTTACCACTGTACGTACCAGCTATATAAATAAAATATATATCATATATTTTATATCGTACAGTGAGGGGCACATTATTAAGCAGCAGGCCTACAGCCTGAAGATCAGGCATTATTTGACCTTAACACACTATGTACATTGATAGAGATGTCAATTTAACATGATGTAAATCAGGCATGCATGTGGGAAAAACCTTTATATGGAAAAAATTCCATCATAAAAGAATCTTTCAGGTAATTTAAAGGCTCTCTACCAATTAAAGGGTTTTTTTTCCCCAAGAACTGTACATTCAAGCCAAGAACCATTTAAGAGCATTACTTTTTAACCGTCTATAGTTGACCTCTTAAGTAGGCGGATCACATAAAGCGGACATTACATGTGTTAGGAGCAGACAGAATAAAAAGGTAGCAGACCCTCTGATTAAAGGAATCCTTCAGTGCTTTTCCAGCCTAATCTATGACTGCATATGTGAAGAACTGCTGATTATCACAGACAATCATTTGAAAGCATTTTGTTGTGCTTGGAAAAGAATGGAAAACCTGTTGAGCTCACTTATAATGAAAAAAGCAGGCAGACGCATAATGAAAACCCAAATTTTAAACCACCACCATTACACTAACAGTAATCACCATTTTTTTAAAAACACTTTTTCTACCAAACACTTGCGTGGAGAGCCAAAAAAAAAAAGTATGTCCCTGTGGACTCCCAACTCTCTGTCTGTACTGCCCTTATCCAATCAAGTGGAAATTCTCTGGAGAAAAATGTTCCTGGCTGTTGCTGTAAACAAAATTAACACATTGCTTTAAAGGGAACCGAGTGTAAGATTGGTGATGAGGGGGGTCAATTATCAAAAATAGTATATGATATACAAAACTATTTTTCCATCAGTGTGTAATTACCTGCAACTACAAATTATTATGTTATATTGGTACAAGGCCATTATATCTAGAAAGGGGCAGGATGTCTTCCACAACAGATGTTGCCATGTAGAGCTGCAAAGCTTCTACAATAGCCCAGAACACACACACACACCACACACTGGCTGAGAGTGACTTTCATGTTTTTATACTGAAGTGGCAGCTTATGTGGTGGAATGTATAGCACCATATTTATCAGTAGCTCTGTACATAAAACCAGGAAGAATATCTTCACCCTTCTTATCAAACATGTATCCAGCAGTAAAACTGATAAGAAGTCAGCTTCTTATTCGCCAGCTTCTTGTTCAAAATGTCCTGTTCCACCTTAAATGGGGCAGCAGTTATTATAACGACTCCTTTAACCGTGGCACCATTTAAGGTGGAACAGGAATACAAGAAGTTGCTGAAAGTCCTTACTGAACTAATTTTACTTACTGAAAACAATTAACTAGAGCAGGGGTATATAATTAGAATTCAGTAAGGTCCAGTTAGAGGAGGTTTCCTAAGGCCAGGGTCATCATTTCTAACTAGTGTTATGATTTAGTGCCGTATCCTGTTTACTGAAGAAGTAGCCTAGTATCAGTATCTTATACCATCAGCTACTGAAAGACAAACTTATTACAAATACCGTTCAGTATATTTCAGTACATTTACTGTTTAAATGCTGAACTGAATGAGTTATTTATAAAACTACAAATTTTTTTTTTCCTCACCTCATATAAAAACAAGGGCTACATAAAAAAACAGAATGCTTTTGAAAAAAAGTGCATCTTAGTGTTCATTTATAGAGAAAGTAAATAAAACGTGCGTCTTCTTGTTAACTCAGCTTCACAGATTGACATGTTAGTTTTACAGAGCGATATTCTTTAAAACCAGACGAGCAGGTCCATTCCAGAACCGTTCACTTCTCTTGTGTTCCCTTATGTATTCAACCACATCTTAAATGAGCCATTCTAGGTTGTAACACTGATGATATATCCTGTTCATCTGTTTTGTCATGTGCTGTCACTCACGGTCCTGTCTTGTAAGGCATATTCATTGCAGGTTAGTAGGCTGAGGGTTCCCCACCACAAAGACAGCACTCAATTAGCTTTTATGTGCATCATTAGAATGGAGGAACTCTCATATAGAACAGTTATTGAAACAGTTATTGCAGTGATATGAGGAACATTTGTTTCACCTGCCAGGTTGCGCATGACCTGCAGACATATACGCAGCAGGGGTGATAGTCATCAGTGACGCATTAGCCCTTATTCATCAAAGCTGTGTAGAAACAAAGGCGGTGTGGAGCACTAATTCAGGAAAGCACGAAACTGTGAATTTGACACCACTGATTAATTGGAGTAAGTGTATGGAAATGAGTCCTCATATACAAGTCATTTACATGAAGCACACTGACATGCACATGTTTCAATAGTGAGCCAACACTACAAAAGTTTCCAGGAGACTCACGGTCTCATAGGCAGAGTCTGGTGTCAAACTGGAGGTACACTGCTCTCGATATTGGCCAGAGCTTAAATAGCTTTATGTTAGGAGTGACATGACTGTGTAGTCAGTGCCTTTAAAAAAAAGAAAAAAAAAAGAAAACACGACTGGCTTACAGGATCAATTTGTAGTTCTATAACTACAGACTGCAGTTCATCTGATTCTCTGTATACTTTGTTGCCCTGCATTGACAATGATATGGTGGTAGAATATGTTGTGCTGGTATGAGTGGATCGGAAACAGCAGTGCTGCTGGAGTGTTTTAACACCTCAGTGTCCCTGCTGTACTGATATTATTCCACCAACCAGAAATATCCTGAGTCCACTGATGAAAGACTAGAGCAGGGGTATTTAATTAGAGTTCAGTAAGGTCCAGTTAGAGGAGGTTTCCTAAGGCCAAGGTCTGGACCGTCATCATTTCTAACTTATGTTATTTAGTGGCATATCCTGTATACTGAAGAAGTAGGATAGGATCAGCATCTTACACCATCAGCAACTGAAAGACAAACTTATTATACATACCGTTCAGTATATTTCAGTATATTTACTGTTTAAATGCTGAACTGAATGAGTTATTTATAAAGCTCCAAATATTTTTTTTCCTCACTTTAAGTAAAAACAAGGGCTACATTTAAAAACAGAATGCTTTTTAAAAAGTGCATCTTAAAGTGTTTATTTATAGCGAAAGTAAATAAAATGTGTGTCTTCTTTTTAACTCAGCTTCACAGATTGACATGTTGGTTTTACAGAGCGATATTCTTTAAAACTAGATGAGCAGGTCCATTCCAGAACCGTTCCTGTTAAAGAGTCAGTTTTCTCTGTTGACTTTTCTGTTTTTACATTATTCTCTGACTTGCTTTAGTCTCTGGCTGCTGCTTCTCGCTTCGTACCTCGTCTGTGTGCGCGCGCATGCCCCAATGTCCACAAATCTGATTGGCTGAGAAGCGCCTTCAGTGATCTTGCAAGTTTATCTGTTTGGATTCGCATTGGACAACGTCTGGTTTCGGACCGCGGCCCGCCTATTAGAGACCCCTGGACTAGAGGAACACAAACTGTAAAGCGACAGTTGAGTTCTACAAGGTGCACCAACACGGTAGGAGTGTCTAATAGAGTGGAGAGTGAGTGTTTAAACCAGCACAACACACTCAAACACACCACCATGTCAGTGTCACTGCAGTGCTGAGAATGATCCACAACCCAAATAATACCTGCTCTGTGTGCGTCCTGATATCTGTATCTTTTTAAATGCAATGTATAGTCACAGCATTTGTTTACATTAGTGTTCCTGTAAAAATAAGCATGTCCAATTTACGACCAGCACTGTTTTTAGTATTGTCATTTTTTGTTTTCTGTTATTGCTAATATTAATGAGGTCATTGAAAATAATTTGGATTATTTACCTGAAAATCATTCCTTTTTTTAGGCTGTAAATATTTAGTTTGACTGTACAGACTCGACAAGGTTGAAATGAATGAATCTGACAGGGCTATGTGTGAAATTTACATGCATTCATTTTACATTTTTCCACACAACAGACAACACGTGACTTTAAAGAATAAGGGCCAATGTGGATAGGAGGCCAGTACCACTGTGATGAATGACTGCACTCATGTATCCTCAGAATGAACCACGATTCTATCTGAAAGTCGAGTCAGCAACCTCAGATGGCCATATTTTTTACACATGTACTACCTGTGTTACTCGTCCTGCGCACCCTAAAGACTTTCTCAACTAACCACTCCGACCGCTTGGATCTTTAAACGAATGATGCTTGGCTTGTGGACAAGCTGGCAGATGTAATGGAATGAGAGCGGAGATGACTGTGTGTGCCAAAACCGCGTAGGGCTCTATCTGCCGGCCAGGCGAACGAGTAGCTAATGGAGTTGTAAGCTCCAAGACTCTTCACCCCTTTTCATCCTCTCCATGCTGATGGTTTTGTCATCTATTGGAGAAGGCTCTCTTCTTTCATCTCTCCTCTCTCCTTTTCTCCTCCTTAATCCTACCATCTCTCAACCTGCCCACCCCGATCTTTGGAAAATTCCCTAGCCCAGCAAAACAGAAATACAGAGAGAGGGAGACGCTAAACTGTGCTTAACTAAGAATTCATTGTAGTGCTATAATTGATCAAAAAAAGATATTTAATAATAATTTACTTAAAATTTAAAGTAGAACAGAAACAGTTTCATCAACATATCCATAATATCTTGTATTCATAATGCATTCTATAGTACACATCAGGTGTATTTAATTTGAGTTCAGTTCAAGGTCCACCTAGAGGAGATTTTTTCAGGCCAAGGTCCGGACCGTCATAATTTCTAACCTGTGTTATGATTCAGTGGCGTATCCTGTTTACTGAAGTAGCCTAGTATCAGCATCTTATACCATCAACTACTGAAACACCTCACATCACACATACCGTTCAGTATATTTCAGTATATTTACTGTTTAAATGCTGAACTGAATAAATGCTTTTCTTATCACTTTTAGTAAAAACAAGGGCTTCATTTAAAATGCTTTTGAAAAAAAAAATTGTGACCTCTGGTATATATACTACCATACTACTGCCTGGCATAAGCCTGTATAATTGCTCCTATGTAGCGGTGGGTGATATGGCCCTACAATAATATCACGATATTTCATGGTATTTTTGCGATAATGATGGTGATATGACAAAACATTGAATTAAAAAATATATATTTCAAGAATACACTACAGCAACAAAATGAAAATGTAATTTTATTATTGCAAACAATATTATTGTACACCCCTAACTGAGATGTAAAAAAATACAAGAATTTTCATCAGCTTGTAACAGAAGTCAGTGATCCAGAATGTCACGATACTAAATAATGAACTCCAAATATCTCCATATATCCAGGACTGAAGTAAAGTGAATGATACTGAACAGATAAACTCTGTCTCTAGTAGATTTATAATGGGAAATGAGAAAAGTGTGAATTTTTCTTTTGCTAAAAACAGTAAAAAGTAGTACCCTAATGTGATAATTAGGGATGGGTGATATGGCACGATATTTCAGGGTATAATATCGTTCACGATATTCAAAAATGTTGCTGATATTATTGTGTATGATAAGATATGGCACACCCCTACTCCTATGTATTTATAATAATATGCTTAACACTTTATAAGGCAAGAGAATTCATATTACCTACCAACATCTGTTCATAAACACAAATGGCTTTGTTTATTTTTGATATGTTAAAAACATATGTGTTCATATGTGACATGACTTAACTAGAGAGTCTGGCTGCAAAATTAAACAAACATGTTACGAAACCTGATTCTCTTGCCTAATAAATTAAGGCCTAATAAAGCCAAAATGGCACTGTGTAAAATTTGCCAGCGATCACAAACAGTGTTACATCATTCAGACATTATCATCAGCACTGATGAGTAAAAGAGCTTCAGAATGTGGGTGTGTATGGGAGATTTGCACATAGTTTTAAGGAAAAGTTATTTCGAGGACGGTTAGCTAGATGAGAGTCCGATCCAACAGCTAGTACTAACATTTCCACACACAAATCCTGTACATTACCAGTAAACATCTACTGCCAAGGTTGTGGCTTTAAAAGGCTCTATCTGGTTGGGATGCTCACGTTCACATATGCCACATAAGACCCGTTAAATAGATTGTGACATCCTGAGTAGGAACGACCGTCGACTTTTTCACTTCTCGACCATGTACTGAACACACTCCCACCACCTTTTTCCAGAGCACAGCAGGAACACCACCAGCAAGAAATGCTTCCTAAGAGTTCTGCTTAACCACACAGTGTAAGCACGCACTCTTGAACGAGGGGGAGATTTATTGGTTTCTCTCCAGCAGTTTGTCATAGAACTGTGTAGAAAGAAGAAATACACATAAATGCCCTCCAATGATGCTTAAGTGTCTCTGAGTGTAAAATGTCTGTATTTTGTGCGTAATTCTAGTAGCGCAGCGTTTAAGACAAACTGTAAAGTGCGCTGCCACCTCGCAAATGTGTCCCAGCGTCGGTGGTGAGCATGTCTAGGACAGTAAAATACTGCAAGTCTGATTGATATGATTCTAAACAATGTGATATACAGCTGTGATTGCAATATTTGGCAGATTCTGCTAAAATCTGTTATGTGCACCCTGCCTATAGCAGAAGCTACACAGTACCTTCTTGCTCAAATAGCCAATTATACTGTATAATATCCAACACATTATAAATTCATTCATTATGCATTATGAATGCAAGTGTTAAACACTTTCTAAACATTTTCTAAACACTTTTAAATCAATTACTCAAAATCAAAATCAATTCCTGCCATCATTTATCTATGAAAGATAATATGAGAAAACATGTTCTGAACACAGGTCTGATATACCAATTTAACCTATTTTGGCCCATCTTTCTTTAAAAGCTTACTCAACTTAAATTATCAATTTTTTATACTTAGCTGAATAAAAAGTAGCTTTATTTCACACTGGGCCCAGGTGAAAAAATGCAATGGAAAAAAATGTACCAAGACCAATTAAATTACAGTGAAAAAACAAAAATGCCACAATATTCTCATATTTTAAACAGGTTATGTTAACTGTCCTGCTAGTGCTGGTTAGATACCACTTTTTTTGTTCTTCTAGCTAAAGATTGTTGCTACCTGGCTAGACATTATTGCTACCATGCTGTTGGTAATTACGGTATAATGAGTGTGTGCCCAGCTAATCTTGCAGTTGTCCACAGAGTGTCTCTGGAGACACTGTAACAGAAAGATTTTGGTGTCTTTCTTTTGTTCACGCAATTGTGATTATGTCACAACGACCTGCAACAGTTACCTCAGAACTCTAAAGGAAAGTAGGACGCATGTCAAATCAAATTAACTGAAATGAAATGAACTCCATAAGGACACATTAAATAAACAAATTACTTTCAGCACTGTAAAAACAGCACATATTACATTCAGTTCTATAAAGTTATGCTACTTAAAATGCTAAAAAGTGACTATTTTAGTAGCATTTTAACATGTTACACTTTGTCTATAGTTATACACAATTGCTATATATTATTAGTACTACGAAAAGCTGTATGTTACTTTTGTACTTCTAGTACTTAAAGTAACATGTGACCTTTATTGTACTAAACGTGTTGTGTAACATTTGTATATTACTGTAAATGACAATTTTAGATTACTTATAGTACTGATAGTACTGTTATGTTACTGTATCATAAAAAATGTTTTATGTTACTTTTAGTACTACAAAATGTTACATGTTACTTTAAGTACTATAATAATGTTAGATTACTTATAGCACTATAAAATGCTGTCACTTATAATACAATAAAAAATGTGGCGTATAACTGTACTATAAAAATGTTTTGTGTTACTTGTACTACTCCAAAAGTGTGAGGATACTTACAGTAATATAAAATGTTACATGTTACTTTCAGTACTACTAAAATGTTACATGTTATATTTACTATTTTAACAGTGTGAGGATACTTACAGTAATATAAAATGTTACATGTTACTTTCAGTACTACTAAAATGTTACATGTTATATTTACTACTTTAACAGTGTGAGGATACTTACAGTAATATAAAATGTTACATGTTACTTTCAGTACTACTAAAATGTTACATGTTATATTTACTACTTTAACAGTGTGAGGATACTTACAGTAATATAAAATGTTACATGTTACTTTCAGTACTACTAAAATGTTACATGTTATATTTACTACTTTAACAGTGTGAGGATACTTACAGTAATATAAAATGTTACATGTTACTTTCAGTACTACTAAAATGTTATGCAATCTAACAGTACTACAAAGCACTCAAAGAAAAAATACTTTCTACCTCTTGTGTACTATCTGAGGTTTACAATTATATATAATGAATGAGTCAATTCGGTGAAATTCTTTTTGTGGCACGTATTTCTTTTAAATGTCACAATAATGAAGCTCACTGAACTTAAACGAACTGAACTGAACAGACTGGAATGAGAAAGAGAGAAAGATCTCACAGCCTCTGCTTTATGGAGACACACATTCTTTCTCTCTCTGACTCACACGCGTGCACACACTCCTCCTCTCTGGTGAGGTGCCCTCTTTATCGGCGTGCAGGTCACTCAGCTCTCAGCAAAAACACCTGCTGTTACTGTTGCTGACTCTGGAGAGCAGCTCCCAGAATGAAACCCCCATGTACTTTAATGCCACAATCAGTATGCTTTTATTATGAGTTCATACATCAATAAAATAGGTGTACCGTGAATAAACCAGGTACGAAAATTAATTCCTTGAAGAATGGAGGCGTAATAAAATCTTTGCCTTCTGAACTGTTCAAAAATGCTATTAAATCCCCTACATTAGACATTCAGCTCTGCCAGCGTCGGCTTATCTAATTATCTAAAAAGCCCACCAAATTCATCAAAGAGTACTGATGATAGGACATTTCTGACAAAGTAGCTTTTTGACTATTCGCTCAAATTATTTCTAATATAAATGCAATAATTAAGAAGTTTAAAGCAACTGGAGATGTTACGAATCTGCTGAGGAGAGGATCATGTCTATGCCGACCCCACATACTGTGAGAATGATGGTTTGAGTGGCCAAAGGATCTCAATAGCTCGACAGCTGAGGAAATACAGATATTAGGTCTTCAGTCAGAAGATCTCCAAAACTACAAATCTGATTCCACACACATTACCACAAGTTGCTTGGAAGGGTTGCCAGAGGAAAACCTACAGTTAGATGATAGATACATTCTTTATTGATCCCAGAGAGAAATTCAAGAACTCTGCATTTAACCCATCCATGCCGGAGTGGTGGGCAGCCCTACCACAGCGTGTGGGGAGCAGTCAGGGGTTAGGTGCTTTGCTGAAGGGGACTTTAGTCATGTCCTGTCAGTTTATGGGATCAACCCAGCCACCTTCTGGTCACAAGGTTGGTTCCCTAACCTCCAGCCCACGACTGACCCACAACTGATAGTTTGCTAGTTATATAGGTATCTCCTCATTAAAGCAGAAACGTTCTGTCTTAAATAGCCCTGGATATAATATCTGGATTCATACAGCCTCTTCAGGTCAGAAGATATCCATGTCTGAGGTCAGAAGATCTCCTAAGCTACTAATTAGATGCCACCTATATAACATAACTTGCTTTTAAATGTTGCCAGAAGAAGGTTGTCCATAACCAACAAACTTAACACCCTACAGTTTGCCAGACATTACTGAAACCTTCATTGGGACCATGTTCTATGGTCAGATGAAACCAAAATAGATGTTTTTGGCAACAAAGAGGTGGGTTTGGCAAAGAGACAAAGATGCAGACAAGAACTCAAAGTCTTTGTCCAGGTCTTGGTCTTGACTCAGACTCATCTGTAGCAGTCATAACAATAACATTAATTAGTTAATTACTAATTATTAGGCTGGTGCTTGATTTTCCACGCTGAATCATAACGTGTTTAAATCTTTGTTCGCTTCCACATCGTGTGGAAGTTAAATCAGACACAAACTAGTTTGTTGGTTAATAAATGGAAAGGTGAAGTTTTTTTTACTTGACCATGGCGTGCTTGAACCCTCAGTTCCTCTGTACCCCTATTGTTTTGTATTAGATCTATCAGTCATGCCATCAGTCATGAAGACCACATGCTCTGCACATTCTGATGCTGTCCATGCACACTATACACACCAGTTTAAACTCAATCATTAAACTCTTATTCTGAGGCGTGTATAAAAGATTTGAGAAAACAGAAGAATCCCAGTCCCCAAGACAGAGATTTGGAACGACTGTACTACTGTTTCTCAGTCAGTCAATTCAAGCTATATTTTATCTTTCAATCCATACATCTCCATCTCTCCACCTGTCCCTCCGTAAACCCCCTCTTCCTCTGAACGGATTATTGCACTATTCTAACATCATGTGTAGCATGAGCTGATGAATTAGACTCCAGTCTGTTGTAATACTGCAAAAGTCTAACAGGACCATTTATAAATACCAGCCTGTCTCCAGATCGCATCATCCCAACAAAAAAATATCTGTTATATGTGTCGAGTGCCACGTGTTGTTTACACAGTTTCTGACAGATCTGACCAGTGGTTTCAAACATCTTTGAAATGTTAGCTTGGCCATTTGGGGTTACATGGGTATCTCCTTATTAAAGCAGAGAAGTCAGGTCTTGTGTAGCCTCGGATACGATATTTGGATTGGTACGGCCGCTTTGGGGTTGTCTGTCTTATTTTCTCAGACAGCAATTTTCCAAAAAATGAGGAGGGAATGTGCAAGTTGTCATGTTAAGCTTTCCATCTTGTCTGTTCTCTGCCTTTGTTTACACTCGTGTCATGTTCTATGTGCTTTTGTCTGTTTTGGTTGCTTGCGTTTACTTGTCTTTGCCCTTTTGTCACACCCTTCACCTGCTCCCAGTTTGTGTCTCCTGCCTGTCTCCTGTGCTTATAGATCTCTATGTTTGCTTCCTGTGTTTGTCTAGCATTGTTGTTATTTTATTATTCTGGTATTGTTATGTATAAATTGTGTATAAAGTGTCATTGCCTGGTGTTTTGTTTTTTTGAGTTTAAGTTCCCAATCGGACTTAATAAACAACCCCTGCCTGCTCCGCCGTTTGCTCTGTTAGGAAATCAAGGCACATGGCTAAGGCTAAAGGCTGATTGTTTTTATATTGAAATCGTAATTTAAAATGCTGCAAGAGCTTCAACTTCAGTTATATCCTACATAATTCAATGTATCTCTTGAATCTCTTATCTCATGTTCTCTTTAAACTTTTTAATTAGAAATCTAACCAACTAATGCAGAGCTAGTGAACAGGCAGTGACACTACATTCAGTGTTTAAGCCTTCAGCCTGAAAAAAACATGTGCTTCTAGAGAAACAAGGCCTGAGCTTCAATTATAGAATAGAAACAAATTTAAGATGCAAATGCAATATTGGTACAAGAACTGCAAATCACTCAGCCCTGCATACGCCCCATCTGGAATTCAGCAGGTCCGTCATCTGCTTTTGGAATGTGTCTAAAATGACAACTTTAAATTTGTGCCCAAACTTTAAAACCACATGGAAACTGACAGAATTAAATACTAAAATAATAACTACACACTTTACTAAAGGCAATGGTTATATTAATCTAGTCTTTAATTCTGTCAGTTTCCATGTGGTTTTAAAGTCTGGTGTAATACTGCAACAGGGACCACTTCTTTCATAATTCAAACCAATGGGGAATGTGTTCCTTTTTAATATGGTTCTACATAGCACCAAAATGGGTTCTTCTTTTGTTATAAACTTTAAAGTGTAACAATACACAGTCTTTGCAGTATTAAAGCATTCTTTGAATTATAAAAGCGTTCTTTAGATTGGTGTAAAATTATTGGGTTTGCTATAGTTCCGATGTCAAGCTCGTAAAAATAGCAAAACCCGTTTTGGGGGCTTGATATAGAAACCTTATCAAAAGGACCCTGAAATCTTGCAAATCTGTATACAACTTCGGTTACAGAAAAGGCGGAGACACTAAAGGTCTGGAGAGCCAGAGAAATTTAGAGCCTCATATCTCAGCAACTACAGGATTATAGATCATTACACCCAAACCCCAACACATAACTTTTTATTGTAGTCCTCAGGAAAGCAGAGATAATGTTATGAATTTCAATAATGAATTTTTCCTTAACTCTGTCATACTCTGCTGTGGTGTAGTTTAAAACGAAAGAGTCACTTGATGTATTAATCAATTCATATGCTGTTTTTCATCTTTTAACACATAAATCTCACTTCAGCCACCTGTTCCTCTGTAACACCCACCTCCTCGTATGCATAGTATGAGCTGCAATAATGCAACTGGTGATGTGCCCTGAATAACAAGCCCTGAATAGCATTGCTAGCCTTCAGGAAACTAAAGAGACAGACCCCAAAATCACCAGACTCCTCACCTTCTGCGTTCTCTGAGGTGTCCATGGTGCTTTAGGCAAACAAGTCGCTGGAGGTTTAACATTATACAATGAACATGAAATTCAGTTTCATAACGATTGCAAGCATTTAAAGTTGGATAAGAAGCTCATTGTGTGAAGCCAGCCTAAGTTTTTATTTCCAGTAAAAGGTGTATGCTCTAGTGGTGTAAATAAAACTAGAAAATGAGATTTTCTAGTAACATAAAGCACTTCAAACTGAACACATGACATTTCCCATAGTACTGTCTAAATAAACCATGTCTTTTTTTCCAATGAGAGCCTACAATTCCAATAAAACAGCTTCGAATTCCTATAAAGTACTGCAAAATACATCAGCCTTATGCACTGGACATGCTATTATCTGATGTACTTTTCATGAAGGTCTGCACTTCCCATACAGCAGCCTGCCTCAGAATGTCTTACACTTGTCAATAAATCCCACGAAAGCCTACATGTACAATACAGCTCTACACAGACAATGAGCAGCACCTATGTGAGTGCTCAAACTGAGAAAACAGTTGTAGGTATGTAGGTTGTACAGATATCATCTGCTGTAGTACATATTTACCTACAACATCTTTCAATCTTTAAAGCATTTTTCTTGTTTGTGTTTTCCACTGCGCTTTGCCTCTGTATTGCAGCACAGTGCAATACAACACAGAAGACATACAGTACTTCCTGTGCTGTTCAGCTCCTCTAAAGTTATCAAAGTGATCAGATCACACATGAACAGGGTGAGTCAATAGCCAGAAACCACCAAAATATCCATGAGACGCTTAAATGTTAAACTGATCTCATTATGTATTAGATGAATCATTTTGTCTATGACATACCACCAAGCTTCCATGTAGCAATCTATTAATATACACTGGTGGGCAAAAGTCTAAGACACCTTAGCTCATAGTTTAAAAGCCTTTATCGTATCGCATGAATGTCTCATTTAGAAAGAAGTAAATAACACCTTGAGCTCCAGTTTGAAGAACAAAGTGTAGTTCCAGATTTCTCCTGGATGCTCCAGACATTGTATGAATGTATTCAGTTCCTTCAGCAGCAATCTTGATTTAGCTTAATAAAGTCCGGAGCAGTCAAAGCAGGTATTGGATGAGAACTGTAAATAATACTGGGTTGCCACAAGAAAAAGCTTGGAAAGAAAGGGTTAAATAAATGTACCGAAATATATATAACCACTTAACGCATTGTTACTATTTGAATAAAAAAAAGGGGGTTGCTGTCTGGAAAGGCTTGTAAACATAACCAACAACTATTTAAAGCAAACCAACAACTTTGAATTAAAGGTGTTAACAGTCTTGTTAAATATGTGGGAGGTGGAGTTGGCTGCCTATTCACCCGCTTGTTTTGTGGTCTTTCCTTTCCACCAGCTACAGTCTGGCACCTGAACAACATGGAAGAAAATATTTGATTAAGAAGCTGGATTCTTAAGTAGTTGTGGGATTTGTATTTGAAGAGGAACAACAGTGCTTGGAGTTCATGGTATGTCAGATACGATCATGTACTGAACTATACATATTCAACTAAGCCAATGTAAATATAGGTCTCTGTTACAGCACCTTACAGCATATACAAGCCCCAGCAATTATTTTATTTTCAATATTTCAATACTTTCTCTTTATTTACACTTCTATTCTTTTCAGGACAGTATTTTCCATTTTTCAAAGAAATCTAAAGAGATATTTTTTCACAAGTTTAGTCTTAGAATTTCGCAACCACCTAAAGCAACATAGGGGAGTAAGAAGATAATATCAATATCAAATATTGAGATATTATGTTTGGTGATATCGTACTGATTATCCAAACCCTGTGAACTATTAAAAAAAAATGACAATGGATCATTTTGTGTTGCATATAACCCCCTGACCACTAGATAGCAGTGTCCTTCACCGTAATACCCTTCTAATCCAACATAAACAAGCAGGTTAAGGGTGCATTGTAATTAGTAAACCTATACATATGGTGGTTTGCTTTCATACTATGACAGTTTCCTTAAAATTATATTCTAAAAATGTGATATATCGCTGCTTACAGTATTGCAATATATCAAATCGTAACTTCTGTATCATGATACATATCGTATTGAGTTTCTGTAAATACACAGCGCTACAACACTGGAACCACTTAGCAACCACCTATTACACTTGCAATCAACACCTTCATAAAACGTAATCCTAGCAACTACGTGAAACACTAAATGAAATTTTACCTGACAGTTTACTGTAATTTAAATACTTGCAATCTACAAATTGAGGTACAAGCCAGACGTGGCCAATTTAGCTGATTAGCTGTGTTTGATTAATAACTTATATTCGTTGCACAGTCAAAGTGATACACTTGACTACCGTAACTAAACAGCTAATTTAGCAACATTACTCAGCGCTGCAGATTAGAATGTCTGATTTCTCAATGCTTCATTTTATTGCTTTCTTTTATTTTAATTTATGTGCCCAAATCCAACAAATGTGAAACATTACTGTTGTCTTAAGTAATTGCGATCATCCCAAGTAACTGTGTTCAGGCAATCATGTAAGGATAGTGAGAGCCCTATGAAACACTATAACTAGCACTTTGCAGACAACTTGGACACCTCAGCAACCGCTTAGTAGAACCCTAGCAACTCTAGCTTAAGCTGTCTAATCACTCTGCATTTTCTTCAAGAAACACGCTTTTTCAAGTTTAATTTGTCCATCTGTAGTTATCATGCTGATGTAAACATGGAGACATAAGGTATTCAGTACCGAGCAGCTCCGTCAGTGCTACACACACACACACACACACTTCACCTGACGACTGCTGCCAACATCAGTAACCATTACCGGCGCAACCTGCTGTGGCCCACTGTACATCATTAGGCTTGCGTTAGCCAGGTGAGAGACAGAGACAGGTAAGCAGCTAATACAAGGTGGCTAGCACACATAGAGAGAGAGAGAGAGAGAGAGAGAGAGGGAGAGCAGTAATGACAGAGCTCCAGGGAATCTGCTCTGCTAAACACGCTAAAGTGCTAATAGGCTTTAATATGGCCTCGAACCCGAATCATTAAAGATACATGCGTCCAAATGGTGCCTCTGGCAACCGCACTCTACAGCACAGCACTCAGAGCAACGGGGGAGAAAAGCAAGGCTGAACTTTCACCAGAGAACATGGAGCCTGTGTGCACGCCTGTCCTTCTCTCTCGCTCTCTCTGCTAACACTCTGAAGAGTACATTAAGAACACAAACAAGCCCTGCTCCCTGTAGAGGCCCAGCTTTTAGACTCTGCCTGCACAAGCAGGGAATCTCCAGAGTTCACACTCAGGCCTTCTGATGAGATCAAGCAGAAAAACTCAACAAGCAACAAGGCACCAGGTGGGCTTTAAGAACCCTAAATTCTTATGGCTGGTTTTCCAACCTTGATTGACATACACTGGAATCCAAACATCTGAAACACACACTGAAAATCTGGTACTTCTTTTTAAATCTGCAAATTGTAAAATCTTAAAACAACTGAAGAAGAATGATGAGGCCTTTGTACTAAACTGTAAATGTGTAAATCTCATATTCAGGCGACTCTCAGATGGATTTGATCTACTGGTCAGGACACTGGGGATGGGTACTGATGATGCCAGTTCTGTCAGGTCAGTACCAAAAGCTCCTGGACAAATGGTGCTGCTATCGTTATGTATGTAAAGTGAATTCCTTCTTCATAGCTGGCATTTTGAAATGCTAGACTGGATCCGTGAGAGGGGCCCTGTGCTCAGTGCGGCCAAAGCCCTCTGACCACCTTAACCAATTCAAATGCTAAGCGCCTGTGCTCTCTGGTCATGACTAAAGGGTACAACGTCCAACTAACTTTGTGCAAGCTAAAATATGATAATGCAGCTCAAAGCCATATCAAGTAAGGTGTAAAGTGGTAGTTGCAGGTAAAGGGGGTAACACCAACACCCTCCTGATATAAATCTCAAGCAGTGCAGTTTGTTTTAGCTGTACATTCTTCCAGTGTTAAGACAAACTGTGCTGCCTTGCCGAAGCGCTCTGTGTATAAAACTACAGGTAGGATATTTTAATATTGCAACCAGCATTAAAACTATGAAGCTGAAGACAACTTCTAATCAGCTTCTTGTTTATTTTTTTTTCTGTTCCACATTCAATTACATGCTGTTGGCTGTAATGATTCCTGCTGAACCTTTTAAGGTGGAGAGGAAAAAACTGAAAAGGAAGCTGGCAAATAAGAAGCCACCTTCCGTCTGTTGTGATTTTTTTTATACACACTATAGCATTTGCTCTATTACTAGACTATAGTGTATGAGAGACAGGTGGGCAAAGAATGCTGCAGGGCTTGTGGGAAGGTCAGGGCTTTTTGGGACCTCTGCCATATAAGGCTGCGAACTTCTATTGAAGAACCACTGTCCACCAAAGAGAATTATGACTGGGCAGGTGTACATGGGTCCAAAGGAGTAGAAAGGTGGGCCTATAAAAGACAATGCAATCGGAGACATGATTGAGACCAGGGTGTGAGAGCTCAGAGAAATGTCGATACCACAGTCCAGGAATAAAAAGCTTTCTCACTGAACTGGTCTCGCTCTTCATTCTGACGGCATAAACAAAGTTACAACATGCCTCAACTACAGGTAGAACGATACGATCCTCATCAGAGAGTGTTAGCAGCATTAAAGGAGTAATTAGGAAAGTGGGGCGAACTGAATTATAAGGAGGTACCAAGCTGGCATAGCTTAGAATCACTAACTGTAAGTAGCTTAAGTCAACCAGCAAGTTAAGTTAATCCTTTATCAATCTTTTTAATGTTTCGTTTTTAATGTTTCTTTTCTTTGTGAATCTTTGGCATCCTTTTCTTTCTAAACGTATGTTTTCTGTGTTAAATCTCAAACTAATTTTTAATCATTTTAACATTTTCACATTTTTTTATTATGAATTTTTCTGAATCTTTCATATCTTTTCATTTTAAGTTGTTTATTTTAAATCTTTTATATTGCATCTTTTATATCTTTTCATTTTACAATCATTTAGAATATTTTCATTGTATCTTTGTTTATAACATTACATTGTTTTATTTAGATATGATGTCCTTTTTATTTGTCAATCTTTTCACATCCTTTAATTTAGAATCTTTTCATTTTAAATGTCATATTTTTACTTTCACCTCTTTTACACCTTTTCATTTTTAATCATTCATGTTTTTTCCATGTTATGTTTTTGATTTGCTCCAAATTAAGGAGAGTATTATCAATGAATGTATTGATAAGTATCAGTATCACTAAGCATTATCGTCCAGACATTGTTATTGATGAAATACTCACAACACTCATCCCCAGTGCACGCTGTCAATAAAGCAAACAGGGGAAACACCAACACATGTAAACATTCCAGTAGTCTACTCTCTCACGATTTTATTTTCTTTGCTTTGGCATTTCTTCAATTCTTTCCCCTCATGTTTTTGTACAAAGGTCCTGTGAGCTGTTTCTGAACATATACGTTCATACACTGTGAGGCTGAAGAGACAGCAGGAGTGATGCTCTGTAACGGCTGTGAGAAGAGCATGAAGAAGTTGTGTGTAATGTGTAAAGAAGGATGTGCTGACGCTCAGCACAGTGAAGGAGTGTTAATTCGAGACTAATTGAAGCTCACTTGATTGAACTTTAACACTGTAGGAGTTTGTTTAACACAGCTGATACTGAAGAGCACTGAGGAGTCTTAAAAGAGGCTGTTTGTGAAGGTGATACTACTCCTACCTCTCCAGAGACAGGAGACATCTGTTCTCTCTCTCTCTATCTCTCCTGCTCTCTCTCCATTTTTCTCTCCCTATCTATCTTTCTATTTCTTTGTTCTCTCTCCTACTCTTTCTGTCACTCCCTTGTTCCTTTCTTTTCAACTTTTTCTGTTGCTCCTTCACTCTTTGCCTCTCCATCCATATCTTTTTTTATTCACATTCCTTTATCATCACTCTTTTTTTGGCTCCATTCATTACTTTCTTTTTTCTTTCTCTCTTGATCTTTGTTTATCCTGCTCTTTCTTTATCTCTCCATCTTTCATTTATCATTCTTCTTCTGTCTTCCCCTCTGTTGGTGTCTTTGTCTCTTTCTAACCCTTATTCTCTTTTCTCTCTTTATTCCCTCTCAGTGTTTTCTTCCACTCACTTTTTTCTATTTATCATCATCTTTCTGTGTCTCTCTCTCTTTCCCTTATTCCCTCTCTTCTCATCTCATTCTGAGTCCCACATTCTCTCCCTTAATTTCGCTCTACTCTCTCATCCTGTTGCCGACCCTGTCTTTCACTCCCTCATTTGCCGCTTGCCCTCATTCCCTCTCTTATTGTTTTCCTCCTGTTTCCTTTATTTTCCCTCTTTTTTTTCTCCTCCCCACTCATAAACATTTTCTTTCTTTCTGTCTTTCTCTCTCTCTCTTCATTTCCGTTCTCATTCTCTTGCTGCTTCTCTCTCTCTCTCTCTATCTCTCTCTCAGCAGGTGTTTCAGATCAGGTATTGCTGCCTCACTCCTTCTGAGAATCTTCACCTCTGAGTGCTGCTGCTGTTTTGGGGGCTGTGATTAGAGACTGTGTGTGTGTGTGTGTACCTTCTGTCTCTTGCGCAGAGTGAAGTTCTTCCACAGCAGAAGCCTGAGCTGCGTCAGAAGAACCATTATGTGCGGCGCCGGGGCGTCACTATGGCAACAGCAACTCTCTTTACGTCTGTGGAGGGAGGGAAGGACAGAGAAGAGTGGAGGAGTGGAGGGTCAGTGTACTGGGCAATCATACGCACATCACCTGGTGTGGTCAACCTCTTCAACTGCACCTTATCCCTGACCCCATAACTTCTCATGCTGCCCACAGCTTGGGTCGCCGTTAGCAACTCCAGTGTTAATTAGCGGCATGCGCTGCTGTTCTAACGCTGTACTTACTGTATCCAAGCTGGACACCAGAAGATATTTAAAGACCTCTTACTCATTACTGAACTTTTTTCTTGGAAGAACCAGAAGTTCCTAAATGTTTAATGATTCACGCCCATCGGACACTTGCTTGTTTCTACACTCACTGTTCATTTATCATTTATCCGCGTATCCTACAGGAGCTCTTTGTAGTTCTACAATTACAGACTGTATCTGATTCAGGACCCTAACAGGGCAGGTATTATTTGGGTGGTGGATCATTTCCAGCACTGCAGTGATAGTGACACTACAGTGTATGCTGATGCGAGTGGATCAGACTGTTGTAGAAGTTGTTCTTACATACTATGGTGTCTGTTAAAAGCTTGTTTATACAGATGAGCCCACTGAACGCGACAGAGGCTACGAGAAGCTTATGTTTTAGTGAATCCCGTCATTTATAGCAGGGACCCCTAATGAAGCAACCCCAAACCCAGGAGATAACGACTTGGCCAGATGGATTATGCAGGCAGGCCTATAAGGCTGTGCAGTTGCTGAAACCATGTTAGACCATGTTTAGAGCTCCTCAAAGAACGTCTGTATGGCGGTATCCTCAAGAATAAAGCTCATACTCTGAACTGCTCTCCCTCAAAACTATCCAAATAGTGTCCCGTGGGTGGAGTCCTGTGACCACTGATGAAGGACTAGAGGATGACAAACACTACAAGCTACTGTCTCTGATTTTACATCTACAAGGTAGACCAACAAAGTAGGAGTGTCTACTAGAGTGGACAGTGAGTCGACATAGTCTTTAAAAACTCCAGCAGCACTACTAACACAGAAGCCCAGACATCACACAGTTTTTTGTTAACTATCACTAAGAAGCATGTTAAGTTTAGTGTGGATGTTTCTGCTCTTTTAGTAGCTGTGGAGCATTAATGGTACTAGAGTCCAGGCAAGAAAAACATCAACACGATACTTTGTCTATCACAGCACAGTCACCTTAGTAACACTAATAACTCTTGGCACTACTGTATGTAAATCTATGATGCAGTAAACAGCTGTTGGCTCTGCAGTTTGGTTCTGTATTGGAATTAGTTTATTAGTCATTGAGTGATCATAAAAACACAATGAGAAGTGAAACAGTGCAGAAGATGTATTATTTGAAGTAAATATCAGTTTTGTAAATCCAACCCATGACAATTTTGCTGAATGCAAGCAGTTAGATTAAATTAAAATGAATTAAATCAGTGAAGACAAAAACAGGTATATATCTAAAGAAAGAATGTTATATATCTGAAGAAGGAATCATGTGTCTCAAAAATGGTATACTTGTATAGAAGGAATGATATATATCTGAAAAAAACAATGGTATATATCTAAAGAAAGAATGGTATACCTCTATAGAATTAATGGTATTTCTATGAAGAAAGGTTGGTATAACTCTATTGAATGAATGATACATGTCTAAAGAAAGGTTGGTATACCTCTATAGAATGAATGGTATATATCCGAAGAAAAAAATGGTACATATCTAAAAACAATGTGTAAATATGTAAAGAAAGAAAGGAATACCTTTATAAAGTGAAAGATATATATCTGAAGAAAGAATGGTACACATGCGAAGCAAGAATGGTACATATCTGAAATCCTATGAGCTTAAAGTCAACCTGAAATAATACAGACTGTTTCTGGCTTGCTAGCTTATGTCCTTGGTCACTTTTAAGCACAGTCCATTGTTTCAAATCATTTAAAAGACATCATTCTTGTTTTATTGCAATGGCAGTGTAATGACGTTTGCCAACATGATGCTCTCGCTGTCTTTCCTAAGCATCTGCTTAATTTCGTCCCATCGATGTTTAGCAACATATTGCCATTACTTCAAGTTTTCCTGTAAATGTACTTTGAATTTGAAGCTCCACGTGTTCAAAAGATGTACAGTGAGGCCGGTAAAAGTCAGACATGATACTTTGACAGAGGTGAGGTGCCCTTTTTTTAAAGTCAAATATAAAACGTCAGCTTGAGGTGAAGTTGGATCGTGCTCGTCGGCGGTGATCTGCCTCGGCAGTTTCAGCTCTGATATTGTTGTCTTTAGGGTACATGTTTGTACATTGTCAAGAGCGAACACTGTATAAAGAAGCACTGCCTTGGTAATTGGGGGTTTATGTTAGCCTGTGCTCTTATTAATGAGTGATCTTGCTATTGTTTTGTCTTGATTGGCAAAAAAGACAATAAAGCGTGACTTGTTTTAACAAAATAAATGGCCTTATCAATAAAACTGCCACGGTTTAAAAAAGAATGAAACTCTAAAAGCAATATTAAGGATTTCTTGCCTCAGTTTTGGATACTTTTGCAGCAGACCAGTGAAAAATGCTCGATTAACAAAGTACGATGCCTAATGGAGGTTCAATTTGCAATCTCTGCGCGATAAGCATCAGTAAAATGGTAATATGTATGTGGCTGTATTGACATCTGGCTTTGTTTATTCTCCATTTGTTACACTGGCTGTAATCACACGCTACATCTTTGATTGGATTGTTCCAGACTCGGACACTTGTGTCGTTTACCTCGTGTCATCATTATACGCTCGCTAATGACACAGCCCAGCTAATCCTCCTCTACACACACGAACAGACAGAGTGCATGTGCCTCACAGAGAGACAATGCGAGCGGGAGCGTGTGAAGTGCATGGCTAAGGGCCGAATCCTTCTTGCTGGAGGCAATACTGCTCACTAATGGCAGGCTTTTCATTTGATATGCTCCCATATCCTGCGTGTGTTTGCATTATTTACAGCTCCAATGCCCAAGCACGCTCAGGTGAAGATCCAGTCAGGTGTTTGGAGACTCTACAACAGTAATCTGCTTTCAACGTGGCTCTAAATCTGCTCTACCTTCTGACAAGTAAAGGAAAGTACAGTTCAGGTAATGATGAGAGTATAATTAGCAGCAGAGCTCAGAAACTAAACAAGAAATCGATCGGTTTGCTAAGAGTGAAAGTAATATTTTAACAGCTAAAATAGCCTACAAATCCTGTACATAGTGCTTCTAATAAAAAAAATAATATATCCCCTCATTTCTTGTGTGTGTGTATAATCATCTCCTCAGAACTGATGGCCAGAAATACATTCCACCAAAGTTCATGGTTTACCTACCGTTTTTAGTGTTTTAGTCATTTAGCAAAGGGACCTTCTATTGGTTTTTTTTCTATCATGCCACCTACAATTAATAAGGTACACCTAGCCATTTATTAGTCCTAATTAGCGATTGTTGGTTGCCATTGGCGCCAACTCAATGGGGATGCTGCAATCTCCCACAGCTGAGCATGCGCCATCACCTGGGAATAATCCAGATTGCTTATTCTAAACACATCTAGCATGCCAACGTGAAAACATGCCAGCATCCGTCACTAGGCCACCGGATGCTCTTAATGCTTCGGGCTCACAAATATGAAATTATAATTCTCATTCTATCCTCGGGCGTTGAAATAAACTTCAATGGGAATTTACTGTCATTAGCCTAGCAACCATTGAAAAACTAATTTGTCCTCAATTAAATGGCAAAATCCTCCTAATGAGTAGACAGAAATGACATAGACAAAGGATACAGCAATTAGCAGCAAATTATCTAGATTGTTTTTTGTTTTTTTTATATTACCCAAAATGATAGCAGTGGGTAGCTCAATGCTTGTTTATTCCAGGGGAAAAAAACGAACATGGCGAACATGTTCATTAAAATACATTCTGAAAAGTTTATAAATATCACTCACCCTTACATGCAAGTATATACTCTCTCCAAAAAGCATCCAGACACATTTTCCAATTAGCAAATTCAGCTACTATAGCAACAGAGGGCAAACTCCCCATAAATACCCTTGATTTCAGAAGAAACCAGGACCAGAGATGAGGACTCAAACTAGTAATGCAGTAACTCATGTTGAGTGACTTACGACTTACATTGGACTCTTAAATGACTTATCTGCACCCCAGAGACTAGAGACCCCACTCAGACCTGCACCCCGGAGACTGGAGGTCCCACTCAGACCTGAACCCCAGAGACTGAAGAACACACTCAGACCTGCACCCCAGAGACTGAAGACCCCACTCAGACCTGCACCCCAGAGACTGGAGGTCCCACTCAGACCTGAACCCCAGAGACTGAGGAAATGAGGAAATGACTGTCCTCCCGTCTGTTGAACGCTGTTAAAGGACTGATCATTGGGCCATCACCCCACCATCACCAGCCAGCTCACCTATCCATTTACTGCTACACCCTCAGTTACATCACTGTGTCATCCAGATGCACCAGCACTGAGATAGGATGGGACTGTTTCAGCTCACGCCCACTTAACATAAAGACTCAGTCAGAGACTGCCTCAGTCATACACTGCCTCTATCTGTGCAGCCTCTAAAGCTTTGCTATCCAGATTTCAAACAGAGGCTCCTTTCTTTGGTATTTAGTTCAAACTGTAAATACTCTTTGACCAGAGGAGGATGGGTCTCCCCTTGTGAGTCTGGTTCCTCCCAAGGTTTCTTCCTCCAGTTGAGGGAGTTTTTCCTTGCCACTGTTGCCTCTGGCTTGCTCACTGGGGGATATATGTTATAACTGTTTTCAAAACTCTGTAAAGCTGCCTTGAGACAACATCGGTGTAAAAAGCGCTATATAAATAAAATTGACTTGACTTGACTTGACTGAAGAACACACTCAGACCTGCACCCCAGAGACTGAAGACCCCACTCAGATCTGCACCCAAGAGACTCAGGACCCCACTCAGACCTACACCTCAGAGATTGGGACCCCACTCAGACCTGCAGCCCAGAGACTGGAGACCCCACTCAGACCAGACCTGCAGCCCAGAGACTGGAGACCCCACTTAGACTTGCACCCCAGAGATTGGAGTCCCCACTCAGACCTGAACCCCAGAGTCTGGAGACCCCACTCAGACCTGCACCCCAGAGACTGGAGACCCCACTTAGACTTGCACCTCAGAGACTCAAGAACGCAAGACTTGAAAAAAACTTTAAACTCAACTCAAGGCTCGACTTGCTCTCAGGTGCTTCAGACTTAAAAAATTGGAGATGGACTCAAAAGACTCAAGACTCCACTAACAACTTAGAAACCTTTTACATCTAAGCATTTACTCAATTGCTGCCTAATTAGCAGAGCATTTGTAACAGGTAAATGCTTAAAAGGTGGAAACAATTCTAATAAGGTGAAAAAGTTCCTTAATTTCTGGAAATGCTTTTTAAAGAACAGGAGCGCATGCCTGTGTATGTGGTGTTCCAGGAACGTAGTATTGTTTTGGCTGCGTCTGAAGCAGAGTTGTGTCTTAATTGGTTCGCCCACAAATGTTCTCTACACACACTTAAACACAGTCCACATGAGTTTAACTCAGTCCAACACACAGATATCTCTCAAAGCTCTGTTTGCCCACGACTGGTCGAGTGTAAAAGTGAGCGCACTTTCCAGCTAAAGCACCTGATCAAAGCGCAGAGCCTGAGCTTTCTACGAACAGTTCAAACTAACCCACTCATTTGATGCCCTGCACAATCTTGACTTTGCTTTTTTTTTAGTCTTTTGAAGATCTGGAAGAGCCACGACAAGCAGCTAACCTTTAATGTTGGCCTTAGAAATGACTCTATGAATGTTATAAGCTCCCTAGAAAGAAACCTGTCTGGGCACATCCATGTCTATGGAACCTTTAACAACAGCAATGGTAAAACTTTTTAGAATTTGTGTTATACTGGCGTAGATTTCTTTTAGCGCTGGACAACAATGCTAAATTCAGTATCATTTTCCGATTGTCATGTTATCTGACAGTACTTTTAACCCCTTATCAATCTGTAACTACAGGGACTGCAGTACAAATTCAGTTATTCACTTATTTTATTCTTTCATATGTTCTTAGAAGTTATCCGCAATATTTAAAGTGCTACTGGAACCATATGCTTGCGTCACACAGTCCTTATAGTGGCAGCCATAAAAAAACGTTGTACTGTCAATTTCAATATCATGGTGTGACACTAGTATCACTGCAAACCCCAACACAAGCTGATGAAAAGCAATTATGTCGTGGTTTTTTATTATGTGATTTAGTGTATTTGCATGTGTTCAAATGTAGGTAACCTGACACAGGTTTTGCTGGGGATAATGACAAAAGCTGTTAATAAATTCTCCAATGTTTTTACAGACATAATACAATGGAAGTAGGATATATACATGTATGTAATCTAAATAAAACAAGTGCTACAGTATCACTATTAAGCCCTGAATAATATCTAATACATATAAGCTGTTGATGTATACTCAGTACTCACTACAAGTATTGCATCAAGAATAAAGCAACAAAAAGTTATCCTAAAACTACAGCTTTAACATCATTTTGATGGTACATGGAGAGCCGGAACGCATGGTATAGCTGCACCACATCACACACCAACAAATAGGTCTTCAGGTACATGAAGAAGCTAGCTCAATATCCCCAGCATGGGCTATCATGACATGGTCTGCAAAGAAGCTAAATAAGTCTTTGTTGGTGGAGGCGAAGAAGAGAAAAAGAGAGAGTAATCAATCTCAAACCAGCTTTTACTCATTGGCGAGAGCTAAGAGATACACAGATGCGAGACAGGGTAAACAATGGGAATCCAATTGACTGCAACGTGGGCTGCAACTTTATCTGCGTCATTCCTGTCTCATGCAGGGTTGTAGTTTTTTTTAGATACCAAAAGTCATCAGTCCTGGTCAGTCTTTCAACCTCATTGGTAGAATCCAACTCTAATTTGGTACGTGCATCATGCAGGCATATGGGCTCTACAGATAACATTTATAGATAAAATTGTGAGTGTAATCTTTAGGATCCATATGCCTGCATGACAAGCAACTGGGTCCAGCATCTTTCAGCTCCTTAACAAATGTTTACAGCTGTCTATGATAGGGGCTCAAAGGGTGATTTGTATTTAAGATAGAGATGGAAGGATCGATCGAGTTTTAATCAAAATATGTGATTGGCAATCGGCCGATATTTCTCCAGTTTAGTCGATCCTGAGAGCCAATCGCTGGCGTTAAACAAATGAGCCTTATTTCTGTATTTCCAGCTAGCGTTTCATCCAGGAAGAGAAGCCGTTTTTCATTACTTGAGTTTGATACTCATACAGTGCATGTAGCTTGCCGTGGCATATAGCCCTGTCCTCAATCGGTATCGGCTATCGGCCGATCGCACTGAAAGGTGATCGGCGATCAGACTCGGCCTCAAAAACCCTGATCGGTCCATCTCTAATTTAAGACAATGGTGTGAAAGTGAATTGCAAGAACAAAGAAATGCCAATTACTGCATAAAACTGCTTCAGAGATGATAGTAAGCGTGCCAGTGTAGATAACCTTCACAGAACGTGTTACCACCCACAGAATAGCACAGTGTGGGGGCAGCATTAGTGCAGCTGTTAAGACATTATGCAATGCTTATAAATGAGTTATGAAGTTCATATACTTGTAGTCTTTAAAAAGGTATTAATGTGTCACGGATAAACATTCAATATCCTCTAATTCGCATGTCGCATTTTAGTAATATCATTCAATGCATGAGCCCTTATGTAGGCAGCCTTACAAAACATAGTATCGCTAGATCAGTGTCATGCAAATACAGACATTAGATGTTCATAAATACTTAAGTTCTGTGTTACAAATATGTTATTCAATGCTTATACATGTGTTACGATGTGTGCATGTGTGTCCTAATGTAGGCCCGGGCAATACATCTCCCAGCACCGGCAATAGGAATCAATAGAAATTGATATTTTGTGTTTGCAAGGCTGAGATTGGCTGCGTTGTTTTGAACTGGGGCCAGTTTGAGGACGTGTGTGTGTGTCAGCCACCGTGTCCTGCTCTTCCACACGGCCTGGTAATTGTCTCCGGTTGCTCTAAATATTTCAGCAGGGCATCAGGCAGGACACGGCGCTCCGAAAGCAGAACACGGCGCGGGAAAAATGGCCGACACAGGAACCACACATGAAATATGCAGAGGGTCATTTCCTATTTATAAATCACATTCTGCCGTGGCCCGCTCAAATACGAGACTCCACTCTAATTCCAGCATTCGATCTCCGCCAGAGCATTTATTTCTCCCCTCTCGCACACGCGCCCACCCTCCTGCTCTTAGTTTTGCACTTTAGGGGGTAATTAAAAGAGGATGATGGAGATTAAGGTGTGCGAGAGTGCTTTAGAGGAAAGGTCAGAGTGCAAATTGAAGTGTGTCGCAAGATCGGCCACATTTGCATCTGCAGAAAAGACGGAAAAATAACATCCCAGACTAAAAATGCATGAGACCCAAACACTCATCAGCGAGGTTAGAAGGGCATGCCGCTTCCAACTGCTGGTAAACAACACCGCAACAATGCTGCACTCTCACAGCCTCAAACTGATATTCAAAAGTTTGAAATTGCCATTTTAATATACATATTTTTATTTTATTTTATATACAATAATAACTTACAATGTGTATACAAATAATAAACTATCTACAGACATCTGAAAATGTACAAACACCTTCTGGTTAAATTATATGTTTTGTTGATTTTCTGAGTGATAGTGAATATTGGTATATTTACTGGAATGTTATATCAAGACACCTGCCTTGATATTGGATTAACATTTTTTAATGTCAAGGAATTCTGAATATTAATTTTTATACTCACATTATATTTATATATTATACAGCTTTCCGGTCATTGATATATATACACACACTCACACACACACACACACACACACATTTAAATGCAGATGTGCCAGATGTGTCCAGAAGGATGATTCCTCAATGACCAGAAAGCTGTATAATATATAAATATGATGTGAATATAAAATTAATATTCAGAATTCCTTGATATTGAAAAGTGATAATCTAATATCAAGGCAGGTATCTTGATATAACATTCAAGTAAATATACCAATATACATATATATATATATATATATATATATATATATATATATATATATATATACACACACACACACACACACACACACATACACAGATCAGTCATAACTCCAGCAGTGCTGCTGTGTCTGATGCACTCCTCCACACTTGTCTTGTGCTGGTACGAGTGGATCAGAAAGAGATTAAACCTACTTAAACATAGTTTAGCCAGTTCTCAATAGACGTATGATATAAATACATCTCATTGCACATACTGAAGGGAAACAAAGTGATGAACTGAGATTATCGTTACTGTAGTAGAAATTCTTGAAATTTTTTTTTTTTGTATAATCTTTAAAATAAGATTGCATGTAATCATATTCTCCTGTTTAGAGGCTGTGAGGCTTCATATTCACCAGCTTCCTTTTCTCACTTTTTCAGTCCCCTTAACCCTCCTATTATGTTAAGGGTCAATTTGACCCGTTTCCCCTTTTTCAGTTGCCTGCAATACTGGTTACTAGTTTATTAAAAAATATATATATATTAAAATAATATATATATATATATATATATATATATATATATATATATATATATATATATATATATATATATATATATATATATGGTACAGTATATACACCATGTTTCATATTTCATCTTAATGAATTAATGAAGTTTTACTGTTTTACCTCTTTTCTTGTTTTTGAGTGTATGTATACTGTGCAGGTTAGTTTAACCCATAACATTATAAATGTATTTTTTTAAACACAATATGAGGGTTAAACGATGCGCTGGCGCCCGAGTATAACTGCAGCGCTATTTAAGGAGGAACAGAAATCTGAATAAGAAGCTGCGAAAAGGAGCGAATCTCAGCTTTATCCTCTTTTCTATGAAAACATTATATAAACATTGCTGGTTTTGGGTGTTTCGTCCCTTGGACAGTTTCAGTGTCTGTTTATTGCGAACTAAATCACGAAGAGAATGAACGTTCGTCACGTATCGAAACCGTTAATGTGAGCAGAGTCTGTGCTCGCAGCGGCTGCTGAGCAGGTGTTTAAAGCTGGTATTTAAACTCTCAGTACTCAAACCCAGACTCTCTCCTGCTTCACACTCTCCTCCTTCACAATATCTTTCGAACACACGGGAGTTGAAGAGTCGACTCCCAGCTTTTCGACTCCCAAACATGCAGGAGTCGAAGAACCGACTCTTTGGGAACCGACTCTCTATCAATAGTGAAACAAACTATTACCCAACGATTTTCAACTGGGTACAACGCAATTCTGTCTTAGCTATTAATCACCGTTTACTTCCAAAACGGAGGTATTTTATACGCATTTTACTCCGTATGTATGCATGGCAAGTAAATTAGCTAACAGACCGTCACAATCAAACATAATAAAGCTTTAAAAACATATTACAATTTAAATACCTGTTCAGCGCGGATCAGCTAGCAGTCTGCTAACGGTAACGGCTGCTTGCTCTGGCTGGAGTAGCTCTGCTAAAACGTTAATGTTGGCAGGTTTCAGGAGGCAGTAATATCAGTGGATAATAACGCTGTCTTCCTGAGTTTATTTGTAAACGAATGGAGATGAGAGTGTGGATAGTTTATTCCTTATGTGTGTTTGTTTTTTCACCGAACTGAATGTTTTTAAACAAACTGCGCTGTATAATATTTATGCGGCTGGAAGCTGATCTGATTGGCTGAATCAGAACTGAATATTCAGAAAAAAAGCCCGCGCTTTCCTCTGATTGGTGTATAAGCTGATATGAATTTAAATCTGTAACGGCTATTTTATTAATAATAAAAGCAAACAAAATAATAATAATAATAATAGGTGAAGTAAAAATACTTTACTGTATGAACTAAAGTCGATGTAAAAGTACTGTAATCTAATTTAACTAAAAAACAGTTACAGGAAAAATGTACAATACAGTAACAGAAGTAAATGGGAGCAAATTACTTTCCAACTGTTAGTCCCCAGTAGTGATAGTTGTAGTTTTAATAGCTAATCACCATTAGTTCTTTTAGTTCCCCAAAATTATCATAAAATACCTTCCAAAGTAGTATTTTGTTCTGCACTAATATTTAGTTGTTTACACTGTCAATAACTTAATAATAATAAGTATTATGCTCAATATAACGATTAAATTAGTTTGTTATTTTTTTAAAAGCACTTTTGTTTTAAGCTTTCCACTTAGTTTTCAGCTCTACTGCAGTTCTCCCTTGAATTGTATTATCCTAATGTAATGTTTCATTTCATTTTTAAATGAAAAATTAATTTCTTCTCTTTTAAATATATTGCTTATCACGTTTGATCATGTTTTTTTTCATTCCTATCCTCCTACATCTGCATCAAATTTACTTTTATTTTAATCATTGTGTTTTTGTATTTGTAAAGCATTGACTGACCACATTGAATGTTAACTGACATTATGTTTTATTAGTAATATAGCAAACTTTTAAAAGGTAATGTATTTATAAAGACCTTAGTGTTGTGGTTCTTTATGGCATTTCCATATCGCATCAGAAACAAGTTACACTACAATTTTATTTTAAATTTATTTACATCATTAAAATTATTATTACTGCATTAGAATAGCTTTGATTATAAAACACTGAATTTAGTTGAGTTAATAAAAAAAATCAGATTTTTGTATAATTTCTTTGTGATGTAAATAAAGTCATTCTGAGTGGTTTCAGTATGAAATGATTTGTTATAGAGAAACGGACTGATTTCTGTAGAGTGGTGGTGATGAGAACCAGGAACCACAAGGAACCAAAAGTTACTTTTTGTACTTTCTAAAAGCACCCAAGACTCTAAAGGAGTCGTCTTAGTTTTATATGTAATGCTGACGCTAAAATAGTGATGCATTTGAAAAAATATGCTTTCTTTGGG
The DNA here is from genome assembly GCA_021613375.1 of Megaleporinus macrocephalus. Taxonomy (NCBI): domain Eukaryota; kingdom Metazoa; phylum Chordata; class Actinopteri; order Characiformes; family Anostomidae; genus Megaleporinus; species Megaleporinus macrocephalus. The sequence continues at coordinate 30,859,005 of CM038724.1, forward strand.
GACTTTTTTCACCCTACATGTAACCATCCTCCACAAACAGATAAAAATACATGGATTAACAAGAGGTTTTAGGCCCAAAACTAAGATCAAACAATGTCTCAGACATCAGTGCCATGTATTCATACCCATTTTGTGTAATAACATCAAGCTTGTAGCTTTTAGTGGCTTTTAACTCAGACGTCTTACTGACTCAGCAAGCTTCTCTAGAACACAGCACATCTTACCAAACAACTGGGAATTACTTTCTCCACTTCTTATGTGTTTAATTTTTGAACAATTTGTGGAATTTATCCTAAACTGTGACTGTGAACGGGTGATCCAGCGTTCCTCATTCTCCCGCGTCAAGAGTGCAGCATGCCTGCTTTGGTTTGTGATACAAGGGGGGCTTCTGAAAATTCATCTGAGGGAATAGCGTGACCCAGTGTAGCGGCCTGCCACTCACTCGCTGACTCATGTGCAGCTATTCCAGTTGATTTTCCGACATTTCAAATTTCACACATTTTTCCGTCAATCACACGAGCGCCAAACCGGCTATTTACGTGTTGCGAAATAGTGGTGTGAATGTCACAGCTTGTCACCCCGTGCTCTAACAGCTCATGAGCTGAGGCAGTTTGTTTCTTCCTATAGCGTGATCCCTCACCCTTAAAGCCCAAACAGAGTTACAGTTTTCCCGCCAAGCTAAACGGCTCTCTCTGGCTCCAGTTTGTTCCGGTTCTGAAGTTTTGGGAGGCCTGGTTGGAGCCACTGAGGCCCTTATCTGTCCTGCAGATGGCCATTTACACTGGAGTCTTGTTTACACTCTATATATATATATATATATGTCCTATCTAAGGCCTCTATAAAACTACAGTCAGCAAGTCATTAAATCTAACAGCAATGATATCATGTAAATGGCAACCAGAGATCAGAGTTCATTCTCTCTATCTCTCTCCTTCACATGTATGCATAAACACAATAAGGAGGAGAAGAAAGAAAACTTTTTTATAGAAATATCAGTAATAATAATTAATAATAATTTCTGTTTGTTCATTTTAGCTGTTGATTGGAAACTTTCATACTTTCTAGCTTCTGACCGATATCAATATTAAAGGGGAATCCCATCATATTTTCTATATTGCCACATAATGAAATGGAGTAAAGAAAGGCATTCAGAGTGGTTTGGTGTGAGACGCTTGGTTCTAGAGTAGGTCTGAAGTCTTCGCAGTGGTAGTGATAGGAACCAGAAGAGTTCCAACCAGATGTCTGGGGAGTTCGATATAATCCATAAGCTCCTGTACAGAAAGTTATTACATGGTTTTATGATAGTTTTAAGAAAGGCTTTTGGCCAGTTTTACAACCATTTATGGCTGAGTGCTATATACAGGGTGTTGTAAAGCCAAATAGTCCCCACTGTTTTATCATCATCAACATCGTGCATGTGAGGTTGATCGGTCACTCTAAATTGCCTGTAGGTGTGAGTGCGTGAGTAAGTGTTGGTCATGTGATGGACTGGCGAACTGTCCATGGTGTACCCCACCTTCGCCTGATGACGCTGGGATTGGCTCCAGCCCCAGTGACCCCGACTAGTAGGATTAAGCGGCAGATAATGAATGGATGGATGGATCATCATCAACATGGTAGACGCATGTAGGCCCACCATTGGATTTGGATAGTAAATAAATTACAGCTCTTCTACTATAGTTGTTCCCATCACCCTCACTGTACACCCTCAGTACCAAAAGCTCAGGCTGGTTCAGCTCAGTACCTTTAGCTCGGAAACATTATTGTAGCATATTCGATTGAAGTTATATTTTTAATGTTTCAATGGTTTTACTGGTTGTAAAGAATTTGGATATAAGAAGGTACGTACTTTGGCCCAGGAAGAAAATATGCAAGACATACAGCGTATCAGTGACACACCCTTAAGGGCACATTTACATTGTTTGTACATTTTCTTCTAACAGTGGAATACTGAGCCGTATCAACACACTTTGTATTACTGAAACTGAAATTCACTTTTATGATTCCAACAAAGCAGTGGCATTGAGGAAAATCATACCAATAAAGCAGTGGGACTGTTTCTTTATGTGTTAAATAGGAAAATCCCATACAAGAAGGTGATGCTGTTTTATAGAACAACCAAGAGTAAGAAAAATAACAAGCAAAAAGTTATTATGTTGTTATTTTCTGGATTATTTGGTAATGATTTCATTTTATCTGTTTATTTGACACTAAGAAATGTGGTATTGGTAGTAATAACTGACAGACATCAAACAGTAAAGCACCTTCTAACTAAAATATGTTGCGGGTAAATTTTTTAACATACAAAATGACCAAAATTACTACAATGCATGGTGATGTTATTGGTTACTGTTGTCCTTTTTTAAGCTTATTTTTAATGACAAAATATCCGTATTTGTTCATGCCTAAATCTAAATCTTAACTTTAGGAAAGACATAGAAGTTTAAAAATGTGTTCTTAATTGTAAAAACAAGTTCTTAAATATTCTATTTGAAAGTGATTATTGATTATTTTCTAAAATAATGTTGTTAGGTGTCTAAGGGAATCTTTATCATCTGACTCGCATCATACTGCTCTAATATAAGCAGATATTTTACGATTTGATGAGGAGTTGCGTACAAAAGTTGTGGGAAATGACGTTTGGTTAATTTTCTAAGAGGAAAGATGTTCCTGTAGAGAGAATGCGTTTAAATATGGTGGCTGTCCAAAGAAAACCATTTATCTCCATTTTTGTCCATTTGCATTTTTCACTATATCATTTAAAACCACAGCTGCTCTTTATATCCTGTCAGAGTCTCATGATGAATGGACCAATGGAAATGCTCCAAAATCATTGGAAAAAACTTCTGGTTCCATAGAGTTAAGAATTTCTATTGATTTGCAGACTTCTACATACTGGAGGAAATAAAACCCAACCTTAAAATGTTCTATAATTCTATATTTAATTTTCCCCAACATGATCAATTCAGTAAACAAACTATAATTGTGTATTAAAATGTGCAGAGGTCTTTCGTCCTGTAGAGGATGTGTTCGCTTTCATGACACGAAACCAAACATATCATTTAACCAGGTGTGCTCAAACTTTTGCACACAGCTGTATTCACTGAGCTCCAGAAGATGCTGACTCACTGCCCCAAAATACCTTCATTCATTTTACTGCTTTTGTAAGCCGACGCAAATACATGTCAGATTTCTCTGTGAAGCTAATCCAGCTGAATAGGTACATAAAAGATTGTATACAGGCATCAGCCCCCAGTTCTCATAGAAGTACATCTCTACATCTAATTTCCAATCACAGAGAGCGCGAGACACGGTATTAATATGCTTTACGCTTGACACATGCTAGAAGTCGCAGATCCAGAGGCTTCAGATCAGATAACACAGTCAGATAATATAATCTAAAACAGAATGACAGGCACGAGTTCTTGAAATAGAAGTCAATTTAAGTCATTTCTTATACGTTTCTCATGTCTTAAGAACAAAACATGTTTACAAAGTCTATTTCACCATGATGGAAAAGAAAAAAACAAAAGCTAAAGTAGTCTATGCCAGTTCCATGCAGATCTAAGATGTATTAGTGCCAGTCACCCAACATGGTTTTATATAATAACCAAAAGTAACACTAGACATATATCAAGTGAAAAACTTCTGAGCTGCTTCTTTAACCCTTTGATGCAAAACGTGGGGCAAAAGTGACCTGACTGAGATTGTATTTTCTATTTCTTTGCAATAGATTAATCATTTAAGCTGATTTTTAACTATCATAGATCCTCAACATGGGTCAAAATTGCCTCTTGTGTTCACTGATGGAGTTAGGAATAGGAAGGGATGGGACAGGACGTGCTGACATTTGTAAGCTCGTAAGTTAATAAATAAGTATTAAAAAATGATTTAAGGTAATGGAAAACAAGATTCTTATTAACACTTAGAACATTAATAGTGAAGTAAACTGATTTTAAACAGATTTACCAAAGATACACTCAGTAATACAAACAATTACACAGTAAATAAATACAGTACAAGTTTGATCCATGTTGTGCAGTAGAAGGGGTTTGCTTAGTTTGTGCATCAAAGGGTTAACATTAAATTGAACATTATGAGTTTATGTTATTGACATATTTTAAAACTTTATAGAGTGTTTGTATGTAGAATACTTTCTAATGCTATTATTGACTTTTTTCCTGTTTATTTGAGACTAATTAATTTCTGGACTTGTTAAATGACTAAATTTACTACAATACATACTGATGTCATTGGGTTTTGTAAGTTGTAGCTCTCTTTGGTTCAACAGATTACCAGGATCCAAAACACCACATATGTTGATGACCAGCTATGCCAGTCTGGTTTGTCTAGCAGGGAAATGTCCTGCCATATCAAAACGCTCCAACAAGCACAATGTACACATTTTCCAAGTGATTTTGAAGCATTCTATTGGTCCATTTATCATGGCACTTGTACACAATGTAAACGACAGCTGTCTTGTTTAAATTATATATATATATATATATATATATATATATATATATATATATATATATATATAAGCACTGTAAAAAAATTATGTATTACAAAGATGATGCTCATTATTCTCTGAAATGTTATTCAACTGTAGGACATCTGGGTAACAATAAGTAATTAAAGTAGGGAAATCTGGGCCTGACTGCTACTACTGTTGTAGATATTCTAAATACCTTTAACCATTTGAGTAGATAATACAGCACATAACGGCACTGAAAAACGTTTCTCCATTTTTATAGATTTTTTTTTTTCTACATAATTTGAAGATGAACGCTGCTGTTTAAATTGTCTGAAAATTTCACGCGGCCCAATAACCTTGCCCAAAAATAGCTTGGAAACATTTCTGGTTCCATTGACTTCCATTGGAATGTAAACAAGTGTCTATTAGAGATTACATAACAATTTGACACAGTATAAAATGATATAGACATGCAGTTAGCATGATGCTAACCCGTGTACATAAAAGACCATTACTTGTTATCTGCATAAACCTCAGTGCAAAGCCAAAGAAACAAACGTCCGACAAGCACATCTTGTCTGACCTGCGGGTTAAAAGGAAAGTTGGCTAAATTGATATGTTAGTACGCTGCCTAGTAGCAACTCAGCCACTCTTCACTCTGTAGAGTACCAACTCATAACGGTTATAAGAGTGAGTCAGAAAGGAAGTATCTGAAAACGAACAGCTGGGCTGAAATTGGATATGACTAGTTCTGTAATAACGGAGGGGATTAGTGAGCAGCTCGCTGTGGAATCCTCTCCTCCACAGCAGGAGCTGTTTGATAATCAAGCACCTGTCCACCACTCTTTTTGCATCGTTTAAAGCGTCAAGTGAGAGAGGACAGAGCCGGTGGCTGTGAGAGAGTCTGATTACTCACCTGTTTCCTGAACTGAGGCTGCTTCCCCACCTGTGTCAGCTCCACATCATACACTACATCCACACAACAGCATAACAGCTAAATAAAAAGTGAGCAAAGTCCGTCTGAGCTTTACAGTGTGATCCCTCCTACTGCTACTGCTATATTTCCCCTTTCTCTCCCTCTCTCTCTCTCTCCCTCTCTCTCTCTCACAGCTGAACTCTCTCGCACTCTCGCTAGTCCCTGTTCTCCTTTCCCCAGACGCAGCATGTAAATAAGGCCTGAGGGGATTGCCATAGAGACTGTGTATGTGCATGTGTGAGACAGGTGAGCCGCCAGTGTGGTGTACGTTACAGGAAGCAGAAGATACCTGGAGCACTACATTGGTGTGTTTATGTGGACCTCATTTTTTTCCAAAAACTAAAACTCATCAAAAAAAGAAATGTACACACACACACACACACACACACACACACATATATATATATATATATATATATATATATATATATATATATATAAAGTATCTCCAACTTTACAGGAGAGGCCAAAAACAGTCTTTACTCTCAATGTAAGTCAATGGAACCAGCATTTTTGAAGTATACACAATGTAAACAGAAGCTGTCATGTTCCAATGATGCAGATGTACAGATACATGTTTTACATTGGACAGTGGCGAGAAAAAACATCTCCATTTTTGTCGATTTAAAGTTTCTTAAACCATTTGAACACGCCAATGGCCGTTTACATTGTGTGAAAATCTACATGACTAATGGACTAACAAAAATGCTCCAAAATAGCTTGGGAAAAATTCTGGTTCCATTGACTTACATTGAAAGTAAAGAATGTTTTTGGTCTCTTTTGTAAAGTTGCAATTTTGGGGATACATGTTTTCCATTGGACAGCGACGACACACACACACACACACACACACACACACACACACAAATATATATATTTATATAAACCATGTCCTTGTTCATTCTCATTGTTCATTTTATACACACACACACACATTATTTATATATATATACACATATACATTTATATATATATACACATATACATACACACACACACACACACACACGTGTACACACCCACTTTATTACTTCATTTAGTATACCTCTGTATCTACACTCATTGCACGTTTTATCAGCTCCCTTATCATATAGATGCACTTTGTACTTCTACAATTACTTACCCTGTTCTTCCGTGGTCAGGACCCACACAGGACCACCACAGAACAGGTATTATCTGGGTGGTGGATCATTCTCAGCACTGCAGTGACACTGACATGGTGCTGGTGTGTTAGTGTGTGTTGTGCTGGCACAGACACAGCAGTGCTGCTGGAGTTTTAAACACTGTGTACACTCACTGTCCACTCTACTAGACTGTAGATGTGACGTCAGAAATGATGGCCCATCTGTTGATGACCTGCACAGTCAGTGTTGGTCATTCTCTAGCCCTTCATCTGTGGTCACAGGACGCTGCCCACAGGGTGCCTTTGGCTGGTAGGTACAGCTGAGAGCTGATAAAATGAACAATGAGAATGAACAAGGACATGGCTTATATATATATATATATATATATATATATGTTCCATGCCTACTCTGCATGTAATGAGATCATTACTCACGGAATTAATCAGTCATTTCCAATTATAATAAAGCATTTCACCAAACTATTCAAGTCCTGGATCACTGATGCCCATAAAAGAGCAATTAGTAAAAAGCATAAGCTTTACAGAGATTACTTGAAGAACCCGACCCTGTTAATGTACAGGAAATACGCTACATTTCCAAATAAGTTACAGCACGTGCTCAGAAAAGACCAGCAACAGTATTACAGTAATAAATTCCACAGAGCCCTGAATGGCATGTAGAGCCCATGGCAAATGATCAGTTCTAGATGTAAAAACTAGATGTACACAAACTACATATGCTAAGAAATTTCAATCCCACAAGCACAATGCAGTCATAAACTCAAAGAGAAACTGCTAAAAATTCAACATTTTTTTATTTACATTGGATCCTCCATATTTAGCTAAATCCCCACTACTTCGCTGTCATACCAGAACCTTCAGCAGCACTTACAGCCATTAGGTTTCAGCCTGTAACTGAACAGAATAATGCTATAAACAAACTGCTGCTGGCCTGGGCGCTTTCCTGCCAGTGTTATTCCAGAAATGTCTCCCATCATTATCAAAACCACTAATTCACTTTATCAGTCTGTCCTTAAGCCATGGCATGTTTCCTGATAAGCTGAAATAGGCAAAAGTTATCCAATTATGGAAATCAGATGACCCAACAATATTCTCAAATATCTATTCCCCCTTGTATTCCCAAAGATTATTAAAACCCAACTCACCTATCATCTTAAAAAATACAAAATTTACATAGGCACCAGTATGGTAGCTGAGGAAAACAAACAAACAAACTAAAAAAAAAAAACATTCCCCCTCCATGGGCCTGGTTCATCTTTATTGACCTTTCAAAACCATCCAACATGCTCTTGCTCCAGCCTGAAGAATGCAGAGTGTGGAGATCCTCAGGGCTCAATTTTGGGACCTCTTTTGTTTTTAATATTTGTTAATGATTTTCTGCTCGGCAGCTAAGAATGTATTCTTAATTTTGTTTGCTTGGCTATAAATGAATCTCATCTATAAATTCAGAATGCTTAATCATTATTCCCTGGTTTAAAGCCAATAAAATTTCTCTCAGGTGCACGACGCAATATTTCTTAGTATAACTATGTACATATTTCCTTTGAGTCCAATAAAATAGAGAAAATATTAGTGCCATCAAAAGAATCAAACACATATCGCCCCAAAAAAGTACTGGCATTACACATGGATCTATCCTGTCACCTTCTACTGGAATACCTTCTACAGAAGCACTTTGTTAAAATGCTCTGTTCTGTCAAACTCTCGCCCACTTTTCCAAACTCTTCTGAATCTTTTTTTAATATTCTCCTTTACGCCCAATCTTCTTCCAGACTACTTTCAATGCAGCTTTCAATGCAATTTCAATTTCATCTTTATTCCAGAAGATCTAATAACCTCCATACAGCATTCCTTAAGACGTTACTAGGACGGTTTACACTTGCGCATTGAGGACTTCGATCTGGAACCTTCCAGATTCTTTTTTTAAGTGAGTCATTGACTCATCTAAAAAGAGTACTTGTCTCAGCAGCTTCAAAAAGCAGGTTAAAAATCATACAATGGCATTAGAACTACTAATATAAAACATACTATAAAACATTTTTTTATTATTTACTTCAATTTACTACATATAAAGTAGTGCAAGTACAAAAATACATTTTAATTTTTCTATATCATTTGAACATGACAGCTGCCCTTTATATCCTGCGAAACTTTCATGATGAATGGACCAATAACAATGCTCCAAAATCACTTAAAACCTCTTTACATCAACTTACATTGAAAGTCAAGAAGGTTGAGGGGTTGAGGCTTGAAAAATTAGGTTTTACAGGAGAGACCAAAAACATGCTTTACTTTCAATGCAAGTCAATGGAACCAGATTTTTTTCCAAGCTGTTTTGGAGCACTTCTATTGGTCCATTCATCATAAAATTGGCACACAGTGTAAACGGCCATTAGCGTGTTCAGATGATGTAGAAAACTTAAAATCGATAAAAATGGAGATTCATGTTTTTCATAAGACAGCGATGATATGTACACGGCATGTTTGACCCCAGCACTACCTGCATATATGTTTGTTTACCATGATTTGAGGAGTTAATAATCAGCTCATATGGCATATAAGTGTCTGATGATAGCATTTTTATAGCTGATGGTATGTATAGATTGAGTCAGAGAGAGTGGGATAGAGATAGAGAGATAGACAGAGAGAACAGGAGAGAGAGAGAGTGGGAGGGGGAGAGCGTGTGTCGGTCTATGAGGCAAAAGGGCATTGACACTGAAACTCTGTGTAGAGGTCGCAGGGCAAAGCTGGTACAGTCATAAAACGCACTGTTTTACCACTGCCATTAAACAGAAGGCCAAATATGTTTGAAAGAGCAGCAGAGGTCGAGGTTACCACACAATACGCACATACATAAACATCCCCTCATACACCAACCTGCCGCAGAACAGTCAGCGATAGCTACAGATGAGTCAGGAAAAGCTGCTGACATGCACTTTGGACTGTCTTAGATCATTGTTCTTGTCGCTACAGTACTAAAGAAGACCCGATGGCTGTATAAACCATAGCTTTAAAACAGACACTTGGGCCTAAAATTTAATTTACACAATTTTAAACTTTGTTCCCTTTTACACCACATGTAGTCAATCAAAGTACAAATACTTTGTTACCTTACTTAGGTAGAAATTTTGGTTATTTATACTTTACTGGAGTAATTATTTTTCAGATGACTTTTTACTTCTACTCCTTACACTATCACTCCATTATCAGTACTTTCGACTCCTTACATTTTAAACATAGTCTCGTTGCTCCTATTTCATTTCAGGTTGTTTTCATTCATGTACATTTACATTCCAGTAAAGATTATTGATAACATGTCTTTGAAGTTTGATTCTGTGCACCATTACAATACTTATAGACAACTAGTCATCATATCTTCTGCTCCATGAAACACATGTTAATGTTCAGTAGTAACAGATATGCCACTTTAATATATTTACATTGTACTAAACTACATTCATGTTCAATGGGCGTATATGCGGCTGAAACAGGAAGCCTAGCGCATCCCAAATTTATCAACATCAACATTTTAATAAAACATTATAGTCATTATGGCTTTTAGAAGAATGGGTTTTTTGGGGAGGTGGGCTAGTGCACTATAGACCCCTGTGGTGTGGCCTAAGCTTTTGTCCTTAATGGCTTTTTTCCCCCCTTACATTACTTTTACTTTATACTTTAAGTAGTTCTGAAAGCAGTACTTTTACACTTCTACTGGAGTAAAAAGCTTCTACACGTACTTTTAAACCCTAGTATCTATACTTCTACCTGAGAAATGAATGTGAATACTTTTGACACATTTGCAACTAATCCAGGTAAAGTTTTAATAAGTTGCAGAATCTAATTTCTTTCCCAAACATTCCAAAGTTTCAGCTAGGTTAGCTACGGCGCTAACTAGCTAGCACACAGGATACATAAACTACAGGTCAGCCAACTGTTTTGTTTCTAGGTAGATGGAAGGGAAGGCAGACTGGGAGAAAGTTAAGTTCACTCTGCTAAAAGCTGGTTCATGCTGGTCTATTGCCAGTTAAGTGCTAGATTAGCTGGGTACACGTTTAAAACGCAACATATGCTGGTTTTGCTGGTAACCAGTTATGCTGGTCTATGTTTTTTTTTTCCCTACTGAGCAAAGGCATCAGTTACTGACCACTAGTGATACTTTTTAGTGTAGTGGCCAGCGCAGAGCACCACAGGTATCGCCTCAGTAGCAGCAAGACAGACTTACTGCTAATAGTTGTGACTGTAAGGCTGTCGACCTGCCTGCTATCCCACTGGAAAACTGACTCAGTGGGCTTAGAGGAGTTATGCCGTGTTGGAGAGGCGGATGTAGCCCTCCGTTGTTCTTCTACAGCATTTTTGGGGAAAAGGATGTGACCCCAGTGGACGACTGGCGAGCAACAGCTGACCGTTGACTTAGAAAAAGTACAGAGGTGTTGCTCGTGCTGTTCTGTTACTGGGCTGTGTGGCTGTTTAGTGGTGCAGTATTGGTATCTACCATCAGGAAGAATTGTATGGCTGTTGTTGACCTGCCTGCTATCCCGTCTTTTGAGTAGCACTAGGCGGATGTCTCCCCTGATGTCGTGTTTTCATCTAAAATGTTTCGTTTCCCCACATCTTCTTAATCTACATCAACAGTTCCTGTGAGGTGCCTGGCCATAAGAGTCTTTGGAGTTCATCAGAGAGGAATCATGAGGTCTTCCCTCCATAAGTAATGTAAGGATGGATACTAACATGCCATGCAATGGCTAAAGCATTATAACATAAGTTAATAATGACTGAAAAAAGAAAACAAGCCTGAACACAACATAAGAGCTGCTCTTTCATCTGGGCCCAGGAGCTGGAGCCCTTGTGGTCTGGAGCCCTGGACAGTCAGTACTCTGTCCCTGGTCTCACCGTTTACTTTCTAACTGTCTAAACTCTCAGAAAGCCGCAGTTACACAATATAGCCTACAGGATAACCGTTGCTAATACATGTCAGAATATTAACAGCTGTTATAAAGACAGAACGGCATGTTAAGTCATTAAAACAACACTCTTTGCTGTGTTTATTCCAGGTGTCTTCACCACATGGACTGTTTTCTAATCGTTAATTGTGTTTGGTCATGTGATGTACAGAGTTGCACTGGAGCGGCTTATCAAAACAAAGCACCAAATGATCATTAAGAGAGAGAGAGGGGGAGGCACGGCATAAACGAAGAGAGCTCCGGTTAATAAGGGAGGCAACGTCTTTATAATAGGTAATAACTACACCCACACCGCCACGCAGGACGATACAACTGCAGTTATGAGTTTCATTTGCACCAATGAAAACATCCAATTAACTTAATACTACGCATTACATTTCTCCTTATTGTGACAGATTACTTAGGGCCCATTTAACACTCGCAACTGTGTTTCACAGCTTCTTTATGGTGACGCATAAGGACACAGTAAAAGAACTCTGCAAGTTTAACATTTAATTAAAAGCAATCATATATGCAGCAATTAGCAGAGTTATTGGCAATTCACTGATCACTAATTAAGCTTAATTATTTCTTCTCTTATTCTCACTCTTGGTATGTACTAGAGACTGTAATTCAGCTATAATACACTCAGCGGCCCACTTTATTAAAAACAACTACACTGTACATCCAGTCACTGGCCACTTTATTAGAAACACCTACACTTCACTTCCACTCACTGGCCACTTTTTTAGAAACACCTACACTGTACGTCCAGTCACTGGTCACATTATTAAAAACACCTACACTTTACTTCCACTCACTGGCCACATTATTAGAAACACCTACACTGTACTTTCACTTACTGGGCCACATTATTAGAAACACCTACCTTGTACTTCCACTCACTGGCCACTTTATTAAAAATACCTACCTTGTACTTCCACTGACTGGCCACTTTATTAGAAACACCTACCTTGTACTTTTACTCACTGGCCACATTATTAGAAACGTCTACCTTGTACTTCCACTCACTGGCCACTTTATTAGAAACACCCACCTTGTACCTCCACTTACTAACCACTTTACTAGAAACACCCACCTTGTACCTCCACTCACTGGCCACTGTATTAGAAACACCTACCTTATAGATCCACCACATAGGTGTCCAGTCTCGGTCTATCTGTTGCTGCATAATTTATCAGCTCCCCCTTCTGACCAGAGAACAGAGCCATGAAATAGATATGGTAGTGTGTATGGTGTCAGTGTAAGTGCATCAGAGGGGCTGCTGGAGTTTTTAACACCACAGTGTCACTGCTAGGTTGAGAGTGTTCCACCACCAAAAATGTCCAGACTTTGTCACTGACAGCTTCAGGTAAATCCTTTTGAGCTGTTACCAAAAAAACGGAACTTTCAGTGCAGGACTAATAGCTATTGGCAATCTGGTGCCAATTTTGCTAATTCCTTCCTCTTCTAGGTGAAGATAAAGTCACCAACTGCTAATACATACTTAGTAGGCACACCAGTAAATGGTATGCTGATATGCTGATTGCTGCTATTACAGTTATTACAATTTTAATATTTATGCAAGCCTCCACACAGATCTTGCTAATATTCATCAGGGAAAATATTCCACACGTTCTTCTGTGTAACTGTAGACATTTATACAAGTGCAGAAATGTGCAGTATATTATTTCCTGTCAGTTCAACTATTGTTAAGATAACCAGTAACAAAGCTAATACAGACATTTATACTTATGCATTTCATGCTGGTCTATACTGGTTGATGTTGGCCTTGTGCTGATTTAGCACGGTGGTTAACCAGCACACCAGTGTCCTAAACACAAACTGATTAATACCACAACCAGCATATATTATTAACTTCCATTGCTGACATACAAAATATGCTGGTGTTGCTGGTGACCAGCCATGCACAGAACAGCGAGACATATCGATTCATGTCAGCCAATGCAATACATACATACATACATACATACATATATATATGTATGTATGTATGTATGTACAGTATATATATATATATATATATGTACAGTATGTATGTATATACAGTGGTGTTAATGGGAACGAGACATCTGAGTTGAATTTAGTGCCTCTAAAAGCTGCTGTTTACAAATATGTTACATGATGAAAATCATTGACAAGAGTTTGGCCTACGCATGCCATTGTCAGGCAGTAAATGTAATGGCTTCTATTGTGGTACTGATGATGCCCCCTGGTGGTTCCTATCATCACACTTCCAAGTTTCTCTCCCATGCAACATTACTCTACAGATCACTTTTGCTATTACATCACTATATCTGAACTGATGTTCAATCTTCTAATCTTGAAAGAGACACATGTGGATGCACACATGAATAACTAACCCAGTATAATTATAACAGGACTGCTGCAGTTTTGGAGAACCACACCAGGGCTGCACGGTGTAAGAGACTTGTTACTGGAGGGAAGGCTTCAGAGGCGCCTCTCTCCTGTGGGCCAGTGCACTGTCCAGATCACACACGATCTCACACTCACACATGACACTGACTCACTTTGCCATTACTACAGATATAAAAAGCAAAGGCAGGACAATTACCACCCGGCCAAGTCGGGAAGAGAGAGAGTGTGAGGGGGTAGAAAGAGTAGAGAGAGTGGAGACATGGGTAAGAAAAAGAGGTCGAGGGTTGAATACCGTCGGGAGCAGCTCTCTAACTCAGGCCCAACTCCACTCTTCCTCATCCTCGCCCATCGTCCAGCCGCCAAGCGTGGCGTGATGAAGCGCAGGGGTGCTCAGGTGCTTGTTACCAGCCAGACAGCTGACACGCTCCGGCTTAAATTAGAGATCCAGCAGGCGCTTCGGCTCTCCGTGCACATTTCTCTCCTTCTCTCTCTCCCTCTCTCGCTGACCGCTGGACTGACCACACTCTGCACATTCCCCTTTCCAGCCTCCTGGAGCTCTAGACAATCTCTCTTACTGACCTGGAAGAGAGGATAGAGCATGAAAACAAGGGTGAGCGTTCGATAGCACCACATTTCTTACCGCTGTCCTGCTGCGTATGGATTACCGAGTTAGCATCAGGCACAAGCCGCGCGGGGTCGGCCTTCATCTGGCTCAGTGAGGATGATGAAGATGATAGCTCCTCTGGTCTTTATCAAATTTGTGACCAAGAGTCAGTGCAGTTGGAGGAGTGAGCATAGGACAAATAGCCCATTTCCAAATACCATATAGAATTAAATGTAATTAAATATCAAAAGTTGAAATTGAGAGATTGTATCACTCAACATTGGCATATATATATATATATATATATATATATATATATATATATATATATATATATATATATATATATATATATATTTAATTAGCTTTATTCAGTTTTAACATTTGATTTGCTGTCTTTGTACTACTTTCAATGAAATATAGGGTTGGAACGATTTGCAAATCATTACATTAGCATCCCAATTAGGGGCTATACAAGAATTGTTGGGTTTTGTTGGTCACATAAAGAACTGCAGAGCTTTCTAACAGAAAATGCAGCCATTGAACATGTCTGGAACGCTAGCTGAACACATTCCAGTAGACAGGAGAGAGTGCTGAAAAAGGGAAAATATTTAATATAAATGCATTTCCTGAGTTATCATGAAAGACAAACTGTGCACACTCAGCCTTCGTGTGGCCCAGAGAGAATGAAAAAAAACGAATGATGACTACTTCTGTGGCCTTCCTGTTAATCGCACCCCCCCCTCCTTTTTTTAAACTGCTCCATTGATTTAGTATGATGCTTTAGGCTTGTGCGTCTTCTGCCCTTGTTGTTCTTGAAATACCATCAAACTGTCAGCTTTCATGCCATATAATAAACTGGAATTAAATGATTGATTCGGATTTGAGGAAAAAAACAAATAAAAGCAAAAGTTGGCTACTCGATTTAGCTCAGTGCAGGTGGTGCAGAGGATCAAGAGTGGATGACTGCATGGACTGTGCTGTGCTGGTAGCACTGAGAGTGTAGGGTCGTATGGTCCAGGCAGTTTCTGCATACGGCTTGCTGTGTACACTAATGCCATTTAGCAGAGCGGCTTGTGGTTTCATGTTGCATAAGCCGAGTGCAAGAACACAGACACATTATCATGATATTATCTTAGGTGAAAAGAGGGTTGGCTCCAGATGTCTTGATTTGGCAGAGACATCTGGATCTAGTTTTGCCCTATAACCGAATCAAGGTTTGCTCTATAGCTGAATGGAAGCATTCCCCCACTGACATGCTTGTGTGCTTATTTGATTCAGTTGAAGAAGCATGACCTCCCTGCACTGCGTGCCCAACGAAAGGGCTGTTTCCAGTTCAGCGGAACAACATGTGTCTGCGATAGTTGCTGCTGGAAAACCTAGCTAGCCGGGATCAAACCTGTGACCTTCTGGTTTGAGGTTTACGGTTCAGTGGCTGGGCACTGTTGCACTGATTGCTATGTTAGCCAACTTGAGCTGTACCATGCAAACCCAGTTACAACCTATTGTTTGTGCCCATAACGCTGAAATGTGAATTCCATTTGGATGATACGTAGTGACACGTAGAGGCAGCGTTGTCAGTACGTTGTCACGACCTCCTAGAATCCCTCATACGTTCCTTTATACACCGAACAGCCACAACATTAAACATTATCAACATTATCCTTATATCTGCACGCATTCTCCATTATATCAGCTCCACTTACCATATAGGAGCACTTTGTATTGCAGCAATTACAGACTATAGTCCATCTGATTGTCTGCATACATTCTTTATCCCCATTCACCTTGTTCAGGACCCCCACAGGACCATCACAGAGCAGGTACTGCTATGGAGGTGGATCATTCTCAGCACTGCACTGACACTGATATGGTGGTGGTGTCTTAGTGTGCTGATATGAGTGCATCAAATACCTCAGTGTCATCCAACCAACAGTGTCCTGTGGGCAGCATTCTCTGACCACTGATGAAGGACTTGAGGAACACAAACTGTGCAGAAACAGATTGTCTCCAACTCTACATCTATAAGGTGGACCAATGGAGTGGACAGTGAGTGGACACAGTGTTTAAAACTCCAGCAGCACTGCACGGCAATACTTAACCACCACGTCAGTGTCAGTGCAGTGCTGAGAATGACTCATCACTCAAATAATATCTCTTTTGTGGTGGTCCAGATCATTGAAGAACAGGGTGACAGAGGGCTAACAAAGTATAGAGAGAAACAGATGGACTACAGTCTGGAGGAGTAGAACTACAAAGTGCACCTGTTTTGTAAATGGACTCTGTGTGTAGATACAAGGAGGAGGTTTTAATATTATGGCTTATCGGTGTACACTGCATGAAATTCAATGGAATTTGGTTAATTTGTCAACGTAAATTAGTAGCAATGTTGTTACAACATTGTAGCAGCATTGTAAGAAAGGCCTAGTTAGCTAGTCCTTGCTATTTGAACCCGTCTCCAAAAGATATTCATAGCAAAAAGCATAGGAATTCTTCAAATGCTAGCAGCTAGCCCATCCACGCTGTTTTATACACAAGAGGTACTTAGCTAATCTCTGAGGCCATTTCCTAGCTCAACTGGCTAATTGAACTGATTTTGCTGTAATTGCTAGCCATGCTGTGCTAATGCTACTGTATCTCTGTGGTCATATCAGTGGTTTTACGAAGCTGCCAGCTGAAGCAGATGTCTCTTTGGGCTAGCAGGGCCCAGATTCGTATATGAAAGGCCTGTCCACTATTGTCCACTACACACACACACACACAGAGGCACAAGCAGAGCCAGAGTCGGTATTGGTGCCATCTGCACATGGAGAACGAATGCCAGGAGATGAAGGGAGCTGGAAAGAAAAAAAAAAGTCCTTGTCTGAAAAGGAACCGAGCTAGCTCTCACAATATTAACAAGTCTCTTAGGAGCTGAAGAGGGGCTAACAAAGTGTGCCAGGCTGAAAATGAGCGGCTAACTCCTCCCAGGCTAGCTAAGTGCTGTGTCAAGGCATGGTCCAGGAGCGAATTGGCACCAAATTTAAAAAACAGTAAAACCAGTGTAAAAAGATCAATTGTGCATTATGTACAGGGAATCACATTTGTGTGTTTGATTGTTCATTTAGCGGCATGCGTAAGGCACCACGGCGTTGAGTCATGACTCAAATCCCTGAAGGGTGTTTATCACGGACTGATGCAAAAGCTGAAGCCGAAGTGAAAGAAGTAAATGCCAAGGCATTCAGCGTTCTGTCAAATCACTTCAAACGTCTCTTACCAGTGGCTATTGTGGCTATTGAATGGTGACTCTGACAAGCGGCGTAAGTACACTCAGTTCATTGCAGAAGAAAGCCAAGCAAATCCCACTCTGAACTTAACTGGAGGCTGCAGCAACTTGCTCGCATGCTCTTTCGCCTACATTGACAGCTTGCCTGATCGTGAGATCCTCACCAAAGCCTCACTTTCAAGAAGAAATCTTGGCAAGAAGGTAAACAAAGAGAAGCGAACAGGAGAATACACCACTCAGGCCATCATTTCTTCCCTTTCAGCGCTGAGGGTGGGTGTTTTGTGCTGGGATTCGGGTGTGAAAAGGACATGTTCTACCCGCAAAAGCATATCATGAAATGGGTGGAGATACTAGAAGAGCACTCGCATGCTTTTCCTCCACATTATTCGTGGCAGTGTTTCAAAAGCGTCTTGCCTTTAAAATGTTATGTCATGTTATGTAGTTTTTTCATAGCTCAGCGTTACAGCCCTCAGTCTTATTGCTTTGACCATTCCATTTTTCATCAGTTTATGTTTCTGTCCATCCGTGCATTTCATATTCAGTATGCGTTACCCAAATACGCCATTCAGACACTGGGAATCCCCCCACGGCGATAATGAAATCCTGACTGCAGCGTGGACATGGATATACAGATTAATACATTACACTTGACAGTCAGGCATAAATGTTACTCCCACCTTCAAGACACATCACCAGAAGGGAGTTGTCACCAGAAATGTCTCACTCTAGGGGGTAATTTGTTGAAGTACCACTGTAGGTGACTCAGTGTTCACCACAGACGTAGTAATGCTTTACTCTTTAGAGCTGCACTTTGTAACTTTGGGGAATTTTTGGGGAATTGGCATCCTTTCTGGTGGAAATACGTAACGACACAGGATGAACATTTTATAACATGGGTTGAGCTGCGGTCCCTTACGCAAGACTCCATTTGGTCAGATGTCTGTGTAGCCAGTGTCATCCAAGTTTATTTTGTACTGGTTATGTTTATGAATGGAGCGATAGAGGATAAACTCTAATACAAAAGAAGGACACCAGGGCGGTTAATTTTTAAGATTTGGAGTTGGGCCAGTTAGACTTCTATCTATTTATTCAGGACAAATCACTCCATTTACACTGCGGATGGAAATCAAACATACAATTACAGCACATCCATCACAAAGAAACAACAAACCATGTTTTTAAAGCTAGCATTTGGCTATGCTTCATGGGTGCAACATGGCAATAGCTTGAGTTTTCAAACTGGAACTCTGGAACTGGAACAACTTTGGGAAGCAATTCATTATAAACTTTCTAGTCCGAGGTAACAAATATCAGAAGTCCAAGTATGGATCACAACATTGTACTACATAGTTAAGATGCTTAACTAGGTGGAGTCATCTCTTCATTGCCTCATCTGTGAACTTTCCATTCCAGGCAACCCTGATTTCAATGACGTACAGTGGGCGGAGCCTCAATCAGGTATACAAAGCACCTGCTCTCATCCGATCAGCAACCTGTTCAC
The DNA here is from genome assembly GCA_021613375.1 of Megaleporinus macrocephalus. Taxonomy (NCBI): domain Eukaryota; kingdom Metazoa; phylum Chordata; class Actinopteri; order Characiformes; family Anostomidae; genus Megaleporinus; species Megaleporinus macrocephalus. Next base: position 30,878,312 of record CM038724.1, read on the forward strand.
TGTGTGTAGGGATACTCGGATTCCGCAATGAGCTTATTGTACTTAAATAGAATTGCCGGAGAGCAGGAGATTGGACTGAACTGTGGGAAAGTTGGCAACCCTGAACATACAGCTAAAACCATAGATATACATGCGTAGAGAGACAGATTGTTAGAAAACCACTATGGTTTTGAGCTTGGGTCAGATCCCAGAGGACGACTGGGTTTGCTGTTCCATTTTCCCAATTTTTAATCATATCTCTCGCCAAATACGACCCGACGACTCTGTCTTTTGAATTTACATTTCAGGCTTTATAGGGAGGCTTACAGCAGCGCAAGTGCATCGTATTATAGCAGGTATCTTTCTCTTAGCAGATATTCCTCTCTCCTTCAGAATTTTTTAATGAAGAAGTCTTACATAGAGCAGCTTTCTGAATGTCTGTAGACAAAGAGCTTAAACGTCTTCTATCAAGTTAAATGAGTCTTTACCAACACAGTAGCACTATTTTAACTCAGGTTGGTCTAGTGGCTGTTGTAAGGTTGGAGAGGCTTTGCAGAACAGAATCAGAAACTTTAGCACATAGTTGTTGCCCTGTTGTGCGTGTGTGTGTTCCACTGCTTGCTTAAGGTTGTTACACAGACTGTTGTGTGTTATTGAACTCTCATTGTCTGTCCTGATGTTGTTGACGGCTCCACTGTTTTGCTAAATGTTTTCAACCCAGTACCCCACTCTTAATATAATTAGCTACAGCCTTAGTAAATATCTGTTCATACATCTGGCCCTCGGTGCTTTCCATGCATCAGAGAGCCCTAATCGCTCAGTGCCAGCGTCCAGCACCCAGCTTCCAAGCTCCCAGTCCAAAAAACAACGCCCGGATCGGCGGACCCGAACGCCTCGTCCACTAAAGAGCAAATTAAAGCAAACAGAACAAAGTGGCTGCAGACAGCCGGTTGCGGACTCCAGGCTCAGACGCAGAACTTTCAAGTCCGAATCATTTCCCCCCAAAGTGCGGCCTCACGCTGCTCGGCAATCTTCGCCTTTCAAAGCGTCAAACTCTTCCGCCATCTGCTTCGCAGATGAAAGAGAGGGGAAGATGAAAAGCAGAGTGGCTCTCTTAGCATTTTACTCATTTATTTATTTATTTTTATTTTTTCCCCCCACAGACATCCAACCAATTACGGGCAGTTGGAGGGACTGGCTGCAGGAGAGGGTGGCTGGCTCTGGGTTTGAAGAGTCAGCCGCTGGACGCCCTCTCCTAAATGATGGAGGTTTAATCTGGTATTATTTTGATTGCATCGGCTGTCCTCGTCTGAGACCCGGGGCTAGAGATTTAGAATTACACAGCAGAATTAGATTCTATTACCCCCATCATTCAGCTACACTGTCTGAAATACTGAGGCAAAACACTTCACAGCATAAACACTGAGCAAAAAAAATATATATTTATATTATAACTAATATGCCAGGTGGTTTTATGTAACCAGATGCTGTTATTTGGTAGTTTTCAGAAAGTCCAGTAACATAAATATCTTCTATCCTGAAAGAATTGAAGGAGAGAGTGTAGTTCAAGAATTCTTCTGGAAGCCCCAGACATTGTATGAATGTATTCAGTTCCTTCAGCAGCAATCTTGATTTAGTTTAATGAAGTACTGAGCAGTCAAAGCAGGTATTAGATGAGAACTGTAAATAATACTGGGTTGTTTCCACAAGGAGAAGCTTGGAAAGGGTTAAATAAACACACTGACCTATGTAAAAATAGCTCTTCGAATATAATAATGTCCCCAAGTACTGTATATATTTGTCAATATCAAAAGAAACAGAAGAAACTCAAACACACAGTCTTTCAATACAAATCACATCATGCAAAACTCAATATAATGCTGAACAACAAATAAAGTAGGTTCTTTATCATGCACATATATCCACCTATTCAGCCTACAGCAGTTTACAGTGGAGCTATAAGCAGACTGTCCTGCTTTCTGAATGTAAAACACCACCAATCAGAACACAGCTCATTTACATATACTGGTCTTTTTACCGCATAGCTAATAAAAAAAAGAGAGTTTGGAGAAAGGCTGTTTAAAGCATTGTAAGGCAACTCTGGGTTGCTGTAAGAAAGAGTTTGCAGAGACACATAACATTTAATTCTAATTCTACTCAAGTATAACTTAAATACTGTGTCCTGAGGAAGTAAAAGCTAATCAAGTACTGGAGTACATGCCAACCTACTGCCTCCAGCTGTATGTCACACACAGCAAACATCTCTGAGATGAAAAGCCGATTACAAATGTGCGCAAATACATTTAGGGAGAAAGGAAGAAGTTAGTGTCTGCGTGTGCTCGTCGCAATGCCGCACACAATGGCTTTCTAATCAACAAGAACAACAAAAACAAAATTCCCTGTAATCACCTTCCCAAATATTTATGGTTCTGCTGTTCTTTTCCCGGATTACTGGGGCTCAGAAATCCATCACCAGCAGCCCTTTCCTCTATTGTACGGACATTCGTTCAAACAAAGTCCTTATTCTTATATTAATTGTTCAAACAATGAGATGAATTTTGTTCTTCTATTCATTCTCAGCTTGCCAATCTCATGCACAGTGTCCTCTGCATACTAACTCTGTCTCTATTCCACACACGGTCGGTCATCCCTGCTGCAGTGCTCTATTCTATCCTTATGCTTTATCTTTATTCGGCATTTGAAACCAAGAGTGGGAGATGTAAGTATCAAAAGGATAAGAAATGAGTTGAACCTGTATGCAGAACATCTAATTAGAGCAGCAGGACTGGAGTAGGATGAACAAGGTTTCAGGACTGGTGGAAGAAGCTTCCATAAAGTACAAGATTCAGAAAAAACAGCATTCAATATGGCCGATAAGAAGACTGCGCTTATGACAACAGTACAAGGACAGTCAATTCACCAGTAAAGGAGAAAATGTGGAAATGGGGTCAGTTTTCGCCCACTTGGATCCATATTGATGCATTTAAACTTGACTTTTGTCAGCACCTTTGACAAACAACAGCCAAATCAAGACGTACCAGCCCAAATAATCTTATTCTTATTATAATCTTATAATCAAAATAAACAAACTTGTGTTATAAAAGTTTTTCTGCAAATTAGCTGTAAGGCATCTGTTGAGTAATGAGTGAAAAAGTAATTCAATGTAATCTTTCAGTTCAAAAGCATCTTTGAACTGTTTTAAGTCAAATGATAATGATAATCAAAGAATATGACTTGGTACTAATGATTGGAATATCCAATAATCACGTTTATAAAATTACAGACATGAATACAGTAACTTGACATTTAAGCTTTAATTATTACAATTTATATTGTAAATATTTTAGTTCAATTACATTTTATTATTGTATTTTGCTGAAATGTCTGTTAACTGTTTTTTAAATGTTATTTTAAGCACTTACTGAGGATCTGGCAGGCGTTATTAAAAATTAATTAGTTTTAATTTAGTCATGATCTTGCAAATTCACTGAAAAAGATCTTATATAATAATAATAATAACAATACTAATAATAATAAGTTATTTTTAGATTGCTTTTCATACCACTGGCAGCTCTAAGTGCTTTACAGACAGTTGTCATTAGCAATAGAAACTATGAGCTTTAATAAGCCAAAGACAAAAATCAATAATTTCTCAGCACTAAAAAGCTGAAAGTGCTTTAATTAAATGCCAAAGTTAAAAAAGAACTGTTTAATATTTCTGAAATGTGAGCACTAAGGCTGTCTGTCTGAACTATAACTGTCCACAGTTAAGAAGCGGAATAACTGAAAGAGTCTCTCCACATTTTCTGTGGAGATTCCAATACGTTATAAAATCATTTTGAACACGATCAGACACCATCTTAGGAAATGAAGTAGGATCAAGATCACCTGTGGATAAACTTAATTTGTTTATGACTGTTGTAGCTCCTGATAACAGAGAAAGATGTCATTATTGATGTAAGTTGTTTGTCAGGTAGGTTATTGAAACGTGTCTTACGACCGCTATTTTATTTTGAAAATCAAATCACAATCCCTTCGCAGGTTTTGGAAAAGATAAGAGATATTAGCAGAAACATTAGGGTTAATTAGTTGGTCTGTGGTGGAGTAAAGGACCTTTGTGTCTATTAAGGATACAATGAGAGATTGTTGTAAGCGAGGATCTGCTAAGTGAGAATATCATAATGGATCTGCATTATAATTACATAGCTGTTTGTAAACAGTTTCCAGGTCATTTGTAAGCATTTAGTCACAGTATTCCTACTTGTGAAACTCTTCATGCTTTATTTTATCCTTTGCAGACTTTTAAGGCATTTTTGATCTCTTCCTTTCATCTCACTTATCAATCGACTGCCTTCAGGCTTAAACGCATTACATGCATTGGCGTAGGAACCGGGGGAGATGGGAGAGCCATGTCCCACCCAAAATCAGAAAAAGGTAGATTTGGCCTACTCAAAAATTAAACCACAGTAGAAAAAACGTTTATTTTAAAAGCGTGTTTTGGCAGCCTTTGCAATTCACACACTGTGTTTGTTATTAGCGACCGGCTCAGGTTGTTAGGTGGTCTGGGTTTTTCACTTTGTTAAGGCTTGTGTTGAGATGCCTGTTCAGAAATATCCTGCAGTCAGCAGCTTCAGTGACCCGAGCTCTCGCCTCACTGGAGCTTCAGGTAGCTTGTTCTAGCTTTAAACGCAAAGTCAGTGATGAAAGCAGTAAATAGCAACGATGACAATGTATACTGCAATAAAACAGCTTTAGTATAATGTGTTGTTATGGTAACAGACTAGGAGGGTATGAGGTAGCTAACGTTTATATCAACTCTAAACGTAAAGTTGCATTACTCCAAACTGCAGACTGCTATTACATTATATACGTAAAAAATAAAATAAAATAAATAAATAAATAAATAAATAAAAGGACTCCATTGTTAGAAGTGCTGTCAGTAGTGCAGTATGTAATGTTCCAGAGAGTGTTATTTGGGACACAGCCTTACTGTCTAACATTAATGTTAATCTTGTCGAGTCAGGAAACCTTAACATACATTTCTTTATCATTTCATTTCAGCATCATACCACCAAAGAAAATATTATATTTATTTTAATTATATGTGTATATAATCCAGACATTGCATGTATAATTGAAAAGTTTTCTGACAGCAGTACTATGTAATAAAAGGAGTATCTAGTTTAGTTTGTAAAATGATCTTTAATTAGATTTATCTAATAATAAACAGAAGTACAGATAATGTTGTATTTTGTTTATTTATTTATAATTTACTGTAATTTTACAAATGCTGCTCTTCGTCACTATACATACAATGATTTACTACCTTACCTACAGGGGAATCAGCTTATAGGTAATATTTTAGGGGATAGGGTGGTCTTTGATTCATATTAGTAAATGTGCCCCCCCCCACCCACCCACCCCTGCCAATGTCAGACCTGTTCCTACACCCTTGGTTATATAAACTTACTTTTGACTAGCATTGGTAAAGCTGACTGATGCATTTTTTAGCTAGTTTTCAGTCTTCAGGACCCTTGACTTGCTTTTAAATACTCTGTGCATGAGCTACAGGCATCAGCACATTATTATTATTATTATTATTTCAAACATAATCTACAAAACTAATGTGCGAGAACAGGACCATTTACTCACTTACTACTGTGTTCATCTGATCACCCGGTTTCAGACTTCCAGAACGCACCTACCAGTCACATGACTCACACAACCAGTTAGAATCAGAACTGATTGTAAACGACTGCACGGTGAAGTATTGCTGCTGTCCATGCCAAAGTATACAGAGTGTTTTGATATGTGGATATCCCACTGTGACCCTTTATCTGTTTCTCCGGATTGCTCTGTAGTTTGTATTCTCAGACTGCTTTTTGGCTTTCACCCTCGTCCGTACTCCAACTATCAATCATGGTTTTCCCAATGTGCTAATGTTGTGACTTTGGTTTCCACTTGGAACGGCTGTACATCTACTCTTTTGGATCATCTTGTTTCTAATAAACCATTTTCCCTACTTTTATCTGCCAGCATCTGTTTACCCCAACAAGCCTTACAGCTACAGTAAAGTAAATATTCCTTAATTAACATCTCACATAAAGCCATTTCTTGGTCTTTTCAATGCTATTTATTATTAAACACATCATAGAAATACATTTATGACATAAATTTTGTTAACTTTGTTAAAGTCATTATGAACTAGTTTTAATACTTTAGCAATCATTAGTGAGCAGATCTTAAGCTACAAGATGGACGGAGACAATCAGACAATCTTTGGTGGCATAATGTTGAAATGAAATGACAAAACAATGTAAGCTAAGGTTTCCTGACTAGACAAGACTAACATTAATGTTAGACAGTAAGGTTGTGTCCCAAACAGCACTCTCTGAAACATTACATACTGCACTACTGAAAGCACTTATATCCATAGTGACCTTTTGTTTATTCATGAATTTATTTATTATATTTTATATTTTTACGTATGTAGTGTAGAAGCAGTCTGCAGTTTGGGACGCGGCCAGCGAGTAATGTAACTTTACGTTTCAGAGTGTTTTCTGAAACGCTGGCTAACCCAAAACCTCCTAGTCTGTTACCATAACAACACATTATACTAAAGCTGTTTTTATTGCAGTATATAGGGTCATCATTGCTATTCACTGCTTTCATCACTGACCTCGCATTTAAAGCTGGAACGAGCTACCCGATGCACCGAGGCGAGAGCTCAGCGCAGTGAAGCAGCAGACTGCAGGATATTTTTGAACAGGCATCTCAACACAAGCCTTAACAAAGCAAAGACCACCTAACAACCAGAGCTCGTTGCTAACAACAAACACAGCACATGAATTATAAACACTTTCAAAACATGCTTTTAAAATGAAGTGTTTTTAAACAGTTTCCGCTTTTCTGTGGTTTAATTTTTGTTTCTGATTATGGGTTTCTGATATTGGGTGGGACACATCCCCCTCATCCCCCCGGTTCCTACACCAATGAGTGACAGTAATATTAGCATGTAGCAAATATAATAGCTGTTACTGTCAGGCCCAATAATTAGCTGGCCAATGTTTGAATGCTTTCAAACACTGCAAAGTCAGTCTGGATGACTTTTGTCATGAGGTGCTGTCCTTCGCCTTAGAGCTTGAGGAGGAATCTTCCCTTTGAGTTATAAATCCAGTATATCCGACCGGCTGCACATCTTGATAACTCGCTCTGGATAAGAGCAGCTAAACGTGAACATAAACATAGCAGCAAAATTCAAATGTTGGGCTGATCCTAAGAGAGAAACGCTACATTTGAAGATTTAAATGGTAGAACGTTTGAAAAGAAAAGTCCGCAGGAGATCTGACCTGCTTTTTTTTTATCAACTCTGGAGGGAAGGCATCATAAATTTCACATGGTGGTAATGTGTTAAAAACAACCCATTTCCTCAACACACACACATACACAGTGTGTTTGATGAATGCTTGATGATCCAACTATTTTTTTTCCAGCACCAGATGGAAAAGCCCAGGCAAAACAGTTGCTCTGTTTTTCCAAGCGAACACTTTTCAACATGTTTCATCTTCTATCGTCGAGATCAGACAAAAAAAATGTAGATCTGTAGAGGACTTTACAGAGGAGATCTATCCTGTTTAATTAGACCAATCTCCAGCATTCAAAACCCCACAGAATTCACACCAAGATTATTTTCATGGTGTAAAAAGCTTGAAAGGTCAATGGCAAATTTCTAAAACAGTCCAACATGTACCAAAAGTAACAAACAATTAAGGTTGCACCACAACTTTTCTTTCAACTTTATCTGAAATACAACAATTGTTCTCTGCTGTACTTCAGTCCAGTTTGCAAGATCATGTGGCATCTCATTACAGCAAAACCCAACTTTCTAACCCTCTTCACAACATCTACACTCTGATTTGTTGTGTTCTGAGATGTATTCATGTAAATTAACAATTATTTGTTATTAAACAATTAATTACATCTTATATATAAACTGCTTATTAAGCATTAGTAATTAATGATTAAGTTCTTAATAGTTCTTAATTAGTAACTGAGTTCACTGTCAACTAATAGTGTAGTCTGTTATTAGTTCACAGCCCATTTACTTACAATTAACTGTGTACTAACTGCTGATTCTTGCACGTTAATGAACTGCTAAAAGAGTTTAGCCACATAAATAAGAAACATAGAAACTAACTGGTATTTAAGTGTTAATCCTGTTGAATAATTGTTAATTCATCTACAGCTTTACTGTTATAACTTAATTACTATTGGGTCCCTCCCAGTAAAGAGATCACTGTTACAACAAATTGCACCACACACTCATAATTAAGAGCGAATTGTGAAATAATTATTTCTCTCTGCTTGTTTGCCGTCCTGCACGTACAGTAGAAATATACATACTTTATGAACTAACATTATTTACATTATTATACACAATTAACTTTAAATTAAACATATCAAGATATTAGATATTAGTATGACTGAATTGCCAGTTAGTTCTCATGTTACTTATAGGACTTATCAGTTCATTAACAGCTTAATTTTCAGCAGTTAGTACACAGTTAAGAAGTAAATAGGCTGTGTACTCACTTATTATAAAGAAATTAATCATTAATGCTTAATGTGCAGCTATTATGTATGGCATGAGCAATTTATTGCTAATCAACAATTACCTGCTAGTTAATAAACTATCAATTTACAAACTTTATTGGCCCTTAATATAAATTGTTACAGCACTGGAATAACACTGCGGCGTCAGTGCCCGTGTTGCCGGCTGTTGTCCGGTCTTCCTTATCAACATCTTCCAGTCAGGCTCAACTGTTAAGTCTCATTAAGCCATCTCAACTGCTGTCCTCACCCTCGTCTTCACCATGCTGCTCTGCTCTTGCAGTCCGTTTGCGCCCATGGCCAGACCAGCCAGCAGCAGGTCAAGATCAATATGACGAACACTAAGTCTACTTAGCGTCAGCATTTTACTCCCACCAAGTGCCAAAGAAGGCATCCTCAGCGTGATATCATCTTTCTTTGAAGAGCCATGTACATGAACAGGGTCTCTACTAATTAAATGTTATTCCTAGATCTATAAATCCAAGCCAAGAATCATGTAGGAACTTGCTGTAGGATATTGCTGTTCTTCACCATCACCCTTTATATCCACCACCGCAAGGAGAGGCCATGACTCTGCCCACCTCTGCTCTGTGTACAAGTCTGGATTGGACAGTTTCTGCCACTCAAGTAGCACCTACAACACTGCTGTGTTCCCCATGACCACCATAACTCACATGACCAGACAGCATCAGTGGTGTTGCCTTGTTTTCTAAGGACGCATCCACAAAGAAAACCAAGGATCAGACAACTCTATTCTCCATTCATACCCAGCACACAACTAGAGGGACTACTCAGCATCAGATAGTCCTAGCAACGTGACAGTTCCCCAGTGAGGACCTCATCACCAGTGAAAGATTTTTTTCCCTGTCAGTCTTCGCTTTCTTCACTCGCCTCTTCCTATCGAGGAGGCGATGGGGGGAACTTAAACAAACTTAATACGAATCCTTTGTCCTTTGAGGATCGAATCAGATAATGGAATCTCTTTCTGCACAGTTAAAGTGGGAGAGGGAAGAGATTGGGCAGTTTGCTCTTCTAAATGACATTTTTCTCCGTCTTTCATGCATCTCGTTTGGTCAATATCTAATTACGGCTTAAATGCTGAGATTAAGAGATCAGAAAAAAAGCTGCTCTACTCTCTGTGCACCTAGAAATTCAGACCAACGAGGACTAAACTCTTACAGCTGAAGTGTAGATGTAGGATCGGCCAATGCCAAGCAACGAGCTGTAAAATGATGGCCATTAAAATAGAAAGGGAGGAAACTGATCCAGGATCAGAAACAGCATACTGAAATGTTTTAGATTTTAAACAATAAATACAAAGTAGTGCCATTGTAACACATTCTGTTGACAGAATACAAGCAGGCAGCTGTATAGGGTCTGGCTAGAGTCATGAGAACAAGGACATGTAAACCCATATCTTGGATTTTTCCCATCATTGTTGTAAATGCAATAACAAATCAGAAAACAGCTCATCAGCTCCTCCAAAAAAAAACATTAGAACCAAACCAAAACCAGAACAGCAAAACCTAATAAAAGAAACTATAAGTCAAAACACAAAAGAATTGCCAAAAAGGCAACAGCAAAAATGTGCCAAAAACATAAAACCACAGCAAAAATGCAAAACCAAAAACACAACTATAAACCTAATGTGCAATAATAAAACCAAAATAATAAAAAAAACTAAAAATTCAACAGCAAATTAAAGACATGACAGCAAAAACAGCAAATCCAAGAACTATAGCAGCAAAACCAAAAACCCAAAACAGCAAATGTGACAGAAAGTGAAAAACCATGGCCAGTCCATTGGCCATTCTGATTTATTGTTCGGAGTGGTTCAGGTATCGAATTTAAAATTAAATAATACTAATAATAAAAATAAATTAAAAGGCCATGGTGTGTTAGTTGGCAATTGCTATGTGCTGTTATTAAACTCCCTGCAAACTTAAAGCTTATCTTGACTAGCCTAGCTATGACGTAGTTAGCAGCATCTTCACTGACCTACATTCAAATCAGTACAGACGTAGTTTAAACATTTTAAACATATTATAAAATAATAGTTTATTGTTAGTGGTGGGTTGTTTGATGGGCAGGAGTGGAAAAAATAAAAAAGGGCTCAAACTGAAAGACATGGGGCCTAAGAAGTGTAACAAGCTGCGATGCATCATGTCTTGTTATATCTCACAGCCATATATCATACAATACTATACTACACCTACTAACAACAACAACAATGCTCTAGCTCCAACAGTGGAGAAACTCCTAATGGTGGGAAACTGAATAGTAATCCTAAGTATATTGCTGGAAGGGCCTGTTTCCATCAGATGAGCACCTAAGTGTGCACTTCATCATGTTTTCCCACATGTATGAGTACCATATTCAGCACTGCATCCCATCTTCAAGACTTTAAGGGGCACCCTTTGGGACACTGTTGTGTAGAGATGGCATAGCGGGCACCTATCCACAATGGGGGAACACCAAGTTTAGTTCATTGTGGGGGCGCCTTACAGGGCACTGCATCACTTTCTCCACTGGAACAGCCTTCATTAAGACAGATGACCATATTTTCCTGCTGTAGGGGGCACATCATATTAATTTGTTAGAGGAAGGGACCCCCTCAAGGGCACTCTGTCATGTTTAAATGTAAAGGGCAGTCAAGAGAGCATTTTTATCACTTTCTAGGGCCCCTTTAGAGAGCACTGTAGTGATGTCTTTTCAACCATGGGGGCACCTGGGGTGGCCCTCTGAGTCCACCAGCATGTTTGGGTGGCCCATGTCAAGTTCTTTTTATTATTAGCTGAATTAAACATTTCTGGAGAAAAATGTTCAAAAGTTCATTCAAAAGTTTTGTATGTATGTGTTATTTTTCTTCCACAATTTTATAAAGCAAACATATTGCACTACTAAACAGAAGTGTGTTTATGTTTTTTTTTTACTGAGGGGGTGTATATTCTTATAAACGTGTTCCCGCCAGTAAGCGACTTCAGAGGAGCGCCCCCTACCCTCAACCTCAGTGCATTATGAGCGTTTTTCATTAAAAACTCCATAAAGTGTGTACATTCAGTGATGCGGTGGAACAGCTGTTGAACACTCTAATAAAGCTTTCAGCTTGAGTTAGAGCTCTAATTTGGTAAGTACACACTCACGCTGTGTGTAAAGGGCCACTGCAGTGGGAGAGGCGGCGTGTTAAGAGTGAGGCTATTAACACCACCACCATTCTCCATCATCCAGCACTTTAGCATCACGCACACACACACGGACACGCATTACAGTCAATTAAAATAATTGCTTAATCAATTGTTTGCCGCAGTCCGCGTGCTGAGCAAAGGTCAAAGAGAGGGAAAGAGAGACTTGATTGCAGCCCTAATTAGCAAAATGAGTTTCACCTTTCAGATTATTTTAAGTGATGGCGCTCTGGCGAGATTGCACTGTTTATTACTTCTGAAAGGAAGCAATTAAAAAGCCCACATCCTACATTTCTCTCCTTTTATTTTTTCTCTCCCTGTAACGTTTGTGCCTTTAATGTTGCGGCAAGGACACGGACAGCGTCAGTGCCCATCAATAAGTGTTCGCCTGCAGATGTTGACCCCTAGTGGAGAATCTTCTTCCTGCTAAACACGAGCGAGTGAGTGAAAAGCCAGTTCCAGTTTCATCTCTGAAAACTTGTGTTTTCTATGTCGATTCTCTCTTTATTACTTACAAAGCATATTTTGCTCAATTAAACAAACATTTTTTATTTTTATAAGCTGCTGTGTATTTTAAGTAGCAACCGAAATAGGCCGTATGGCAAGTAGGACTGCTGCCAAGCATACAGGCCCTGTTTTCCCACAGCCCACAGCGGAATAGGGATATATATAAATATATATATATATATATATATATATATATATATATATATATATATATATATATATATATGCAGTAATCAAACAAAATAAAACTTAAAATGTGGCCTATGCAATATGTCATGGTATATTTTCTACTGTATATAGAAATAATTTACAAAAATCAGCAGAAAAAACGCAACTATGCCACATAGCGTACATGCTATGCTGTGCAGGTATATGTATAAAGCCCAAAAACTCCCACAGAAAGCTTTTTTTCTGAGCTGCCTGTAATGCCTTCTCTTGGAATTCTCACCCTTTTCCCTGTTACAAGGTGACTTCATCGCTTAACACAATCCTTATTGTTCTACCAACAAGCTTGCCAAGCTCTCACGTAACACACAGAGAGAGTTAATAAAGTCAAAACGTACTACTCTGAAACATCCTTCTCCTGTCCAGCATGCGAAGCTGAATCAGGTCTTATAATGTGTTCCACACTATAAACCCTGTAAATCCATTCAAAACATCAGAGATAACTTGTTGCCTCAAATGAGTAACAAACAATCAAACTTATAGGTGCAATATGTGACAAATGACTGTTTTAAATCAAGCAAGAATAGGAAAGAAGGTCCTGCAAGACTTGATGACTGTTGTTTAAAGAGAAAGTGATGGAACGCAGTCCTAACTGTTACATGTCCCATGCATTGAATTTCAAGTAAGTGTTTTTGTACAACAACCAATACAGTTTATTAGTTGAAACATGAAATATCTTGTCTCTGTTTTTAAATGAATACAGGTTGAAAAGCATTCACAGATCACCTTGGTTTAATCTTATTCATCATTTTTCTACTGTCCCAGCTTTTGGTTTGTAAATCTGTTTCCTCATTAGCTCTATGACCTTAATTTAAAAGCATAAATAAAACAACAAATTACATATTAAAGGTTCTTTTCAGTTTTTGGTTCTAGTCGGTTCCATTTTTCTCCCTTGTATTAAGCCAGAATGCCTTACAGAGTGATTAGGAATTCATCTATTCTGGTTCTTCCCACAAGTTTATTTTTATCTTCATCTTTCATAGCAGTGAAACAAAGGTGACAGCGTAATTTACCTCTGCTCAGCTTCATGATAAACTGGGATCACCTCAAGCAATGAGCACTGCTGAGAAAGTGCCTCGTTGTTGAGTAATGTGGCCCAAGTGAGGCATCAGCACTGTACGTGTGGTCTGTTAGCACAGTGTGAGCACGCTAAACACCGCTGTGATGACTCTTATTGGACAGGAGTTGGGAGAAGGTTGAATTTAGGTGGAACAGGGAGCAGAGGAACAGGCTGTTTGGGGGAACTAAATGGGTTTATCCTTTTCCCTCCAGGAGAAGACTAAGGAAATCTACAGCTGCTCCTTTTGGAGGTGTGGATCCTCTGAAAAGCTGACATGATCCATTTGTTTCCTGATGGTCAGGAACAGCACAATGTCCAATCAGTTTCACATTCTCCATTTCAATTACTCTGATACAGATGGTATGCTTTAGGCTGAACAGGTGAGACTACATTGATCTAGGCTGAATAGGCAGGGCTATTCATTGCTGTCGGCCAAATGAACGGGGCTACATTGATGTAGGCTGAATGGATGGGCCTATGTTAGGGTGGGACTACATTACCGTAAAGTAAACGTGTGGGCCTACTCTGCTGTAGGCCGAATGGGTGGGCCTACACTGCTGTAGGCAGAATGGGTGGGCCTACACTGCTGTAGGCAGAATGGGTGCGCCTACACTGCCGTAGGCTGAATGGGTGAGGCTACATTGATGTAGGCCGAATAGGTAGGCCTACGCTTCTAAAGGCCTAATGGGGTGGGGCTACATTACTGTAGAGTAAATGTTTGGGGCTACATTGATGTAGGCCAAACAGGTGGGTCTACATTGATGTAGACTTAATGAGAGGGCCTACACGGATGTAGGCCGAATAGGTGGACGTACACTGAGCTGTGCTAAATAGGTGGGGGCAGGCCTACACTGATGTAGACTGAATGGGTGGGGGTTACATTGAGCAGGGCTACCTTACTGTAGGCTAAAAGCGTGGGCCTACATTTTGTTGGAGACTGAACGGGTTGGCCAAATTGGTGGACCTACATCCTTAGAGAGTAAACGTGTGGGCCTACACTGCTGTAGACCGAATGAGTGGACCTATATTGATGTAGACTGAATGGGTGGGGTTACATTGAGCAGGGCTACATTACTATAGGTCAAGTGTGTGGGGCTGCGTTGTGCTGGATACTGAATTGGTGGGGTTAGATATGAGATATTAGTTTCATACCTGAACTGCATGGTCTGAATAGTGTTGATACTTTAGCAATGTAACTCTTTAATTAAAAAAAAAGCTAAACTTGGAAAACATTGCTTTTTTTCTCCATGGTTTGGGGCCTGTAAGGTCTAATCAAGATCACAGGGCAAAATTCCATTACTTTTCATTACACACTTCACGTTTCTGAGTTGTGGAATGAGTTTTTTTGTGTGCCCTGTCTCTGAACTCCTTCATGGTCTTAAGACTATTAAGAAGCTCTTCAGGCTGCTCCGTCACCAGCCCCGGTCCATGAATCATTGCAAGTAATGCAGTGTAAATGTGTATATGCACTTTTGGCAATGTAAATGTGCTTGCAGCATGCTTATGCAGTAATTAATCTATTCACTCGCATGAAAGTTATTTGCTAGACTTGCTTGCTGCTCTCACTGTACTAGTGTTTATACTACTTTACCTTAAGCTACTGCTGCCCTTGATCAAGCTGGGATATGACTCTTGTTTTTTAGAATGTTAATTCTTTTAGAGTCTGTGTGAATTGTAGATGATGTCATATCTGGGGTTCATACAACAGGTACAACTGCAGCTTTGTCCTTATCTGATGGAGGAGGAACTGATGTCTTTATAGCCTTTATATTTACATCCGGTTACACTCACAAATCTTCAGAAAACTAATATTGATCCTCTTTCTATATCATTAAGCAAACCCCAAAACAGTTTAGGAAGACTTATCACACACCTTAACCACACCGTGCCTGGTCTTTCCTTCATTACCTTAGTTTCTGTATTTGTTTTACCTTCTCTCATGTGTCTTGCTATGTGCTTTTGCTCTTTTGCTCTGTGTCTCCTTCCACATCCCACCTCCTTCTCATCTGTATCACCTGTGTGTAGTTTGTAGCCCGCTCTCTTATAAATCCTTTTTTGTTTTGCTTGGTATTTTGTTTCCTGAGGTCCTGTTGTTGTTGTTTTGTTTCCTTCTTTGTATTTCCCCCCATGTTTGTCACGGCTTTTATTAAAGACTTGCCTATACATCCTGCCCCTTCATGTTTCTGATGATTCCACATACAGGGTCTCTATCTCAATTACTGACGTTATAACAAGTAGCTGACTTAATGAGCTATAGATAAATGGCCAACGTTCACATTAACGTGTAAAGTCTAGAAGAACCGCTGCAAGTTCAGCATCAAAGTTCACCTACAACAACATCAATATTAACTTTAGTTCTTCCTTGGTTTGCTGCCAAATGTGGTTTCTTGCCCAGGAGTGGGCAGTGGTGGTCGCTTGCCAGGAGCTTCAGCAATCGTTCCATTTACTCTTCCTTTTATTAGGTACCTAAACTTAAATGATCTAAACGGGAGCAGCACCTTCAACATGACTGAGAAGAAGTTAGAACATGCTGCCGGAGCAGTGCTACTTCTTCATCCTCTCATGATGGACTGAAGTCAGCTATGGAGCATTAAAACAATTATGTCTTCACATTCTCTTGATCATTTTAGTTAATTAGACAATTTCTTTTTAATATTGTGAGCTAAAAATTGTACAAGCTGCTCCTTTAACACTGTTCAACAATTTCACGTTTATAATTGCATTTGTCTTAATGCATATACTTGCAGCTGTAACGTGAGTTGAATTCCTACTTTGCCAATATAACAATATTATATTATTTCATAATACTTATAATATCGTATACAGCAGGGGTATTTAATTAGAATTCAGTATAGTCCAGTTATAGGAGATTTCCTTAGGCCTAGGTATGTTGCCATATCCTGTATATTTAAGTTACCTAGTATCAGCATCTTCTACCATCAGCAACTGAAAGACAAACTTATTACAAATACCATTCAGTATATTGCATGTGCGCCGCTTGCCCAAAGTGAGCAGATCTGATTGGCTGAGCGCATTGATCTTATAGTGCACACGATTGGTCTCCAAGTTCACTGCACCGTAAATCCTGTATACCATGAAGACAAGAAAAGCTCTGCCGCTTAAAATAAACACAATCAATAGTTTATCAGTTTGAGTCCGCATTGGACAACGTCTATTAGTGACCTCTGGTATACAGTAAACATTGCATGTAAGGTGGGAACAAATTACTAATTAACATAACAGAAGAAATGTTAAACACACAGGTGTCTACAAACTTTTGGACATGTACTATATAGATCAGCGTACTCCTGCTGACAGTTTTTAACAAAGTCATGGGCAAAAACACCACAGCACCTTATATAAGACTGTTAATATGCAAAACTGTGGCGCTGGCAAAGCGCCGCCACAGCAAGGAAGCACAGTGGAAAGCAACTGCTCTTTTCATTCGCCTTATAGGCTTAGAGCACAGGACTGAATGGTAGCTGATTAGCCACTAGACTAGAGAAGCTGGGCAGCCGGCAGGGGTGAACAAAACCAGCCAGACTCCCGCTGACGGCAGACACAAACAAAGACCAAACAACATGCTGGAATAACTCACAAAGGCATGGACAAACAGACAACACATGCCGTCTTGCCACGTGTACGGCCATCACAGATGTCACATATCTGAATGCTCATGTCCTTCATATCTGAATGCTGATCTTTTGCTTCGTTTCTTGTTTTCTCTAGACATGAAGAACCTAAACCGGACTGTTCTTTGCAGAACACATTCACACACATCACAGACTACAGTCATTAAACACTTACATGGTCATCTACCATCTGGAGGACTTATGATAAAAAAAAGTGCTTGAGAATGCCTAAGAGTTACTGCTTGTCTAGTTTCGGGAAGACGAATGAGCTTCCCTCGCTGAAAAGGTCAGTGAATAATTCTTTAGTGTTCTCTACTGGCCAACAGTTTTGCTCAGTGCTCTCAAACCTGTGTTCACATGTGCTGTGTCTCTCAGCAGTGCATGACTCATGGCTATATACCAACATGGAAATGCTGCCATAATAATATAACAACAACAACAAAAACAAGCTGATTCTTTAATTAAGGTTAAGAAGCAGGAGGACTGGATGATCCTGGACTTCTATGATCTTTACACTACTGTGCAAAAGCCTTTGGCACCATAAGCTCATAGTTTAAAAGCCTTGATCTTAGCAGTAAGTGTATTCCCACCAGTAAAAACATCAGATATCATTAGAACAGATGTAAATAAGCATACATACAATACAAAGTAGCCTTAATATTTTAATCTTGATTTAGCTGAATGAAGTACTGAGCAATCAAAGCAGGTATTAGATGATAATTATGAAAAAAGCTTAGAAAGGCTTATGCAAAAGCACCACTTACTGTATTGATACTATTTGAACATTAAAAACAGCAAATTAAAGCTTCCTGTCAGGATATTGTATGTTTCCATCCACTTTCTGCAGAAGCTACAAGCGCGTTTCCATGTTTTGTTCAACTTTTCACTTCATAACACTTTCACTCACTTGCAAAGCTCTAAACAGTCTCGTTTCTTCCTACATGTCTGAGGTTCTCATGTCATCTTCAGATGATTTGCTAACCATTCCTCCTTCTAACAGTCATAGTTTTGACCTCTAGCATTTCCTAGTCTTCCTCCTCATCTCTGGAATTCTCCTCTCCACTTGTCCGGTGGTCTGATTCCCCTGCAGTGTTTAAATCAAATGTCGAAACCCAGCTCTTCTTACCTTACTACTGAGAACATCATCTTCTCTGTTGCCTGCTTCTGTTTGTTTCTGTTTATCTTCTGTGTTTAATTACAATTGTAAGCGTTTACGGCATTTAGCAGAGCGTCTGGCATCTTGAAAAGCGCTACCCAAGTTTCACATAACTGTAAAAATGCTTTAGATAATGACATCATGTGCATTTTTTGAGCAATATGTAAGATGACACAAGCTGACAAAATTTCCTATTCTTAATACGGAGCAACATATAACCAGAAGATTGTGGTGTTCACACCCATCATAAGAAACGAGGAAAAGCACAGACCCTCCTCCTCAATGTTACCATCAACAGTCTAAAAGAAACAAGTTCAGCATCAGGCTTCATCCCTTTACTTGCCAAGAGCGTCTCCAGCAATATAACGCAGCACCAACGTTAACTCTTGTTTCACTTCTATTTATATCGCTTCTTTTGTTTGCTGCTGATGGAGGATCCGTGCTGAGAGCAGATGGCGGTGGTCATTCGCATCAGCCATCATTGTGTTTACTCTTTCTTTCATAGGCTACCTGTTCTTAAAATTAACCATCTCTGCACGTACTGCCGATGTTTTATTTAATTTTAGTTAACAGTTTTATGATTTTGATATTCAGTTGTTTTTTATTTATTTTTATTTCCTTATTTACTGTTCTTTTATCTTAATTTTTATTACTCTATTATTATTTCTTTTACTTATTATCTATTTTTTATTTTTTAAACTTTTGTTTTATTCCTGATTCCTGAGTTTCTTATTCAGTTTTTATTTGTTTTTCTTTTACGATTTATCTTACTTCATTTTGTCTCTGTTCTTATTCTGTTCTTATTTCTTTTACTGTCAATCCCTTTTTGTTTAATAATTTTAATGCTTGGCGACACTGCAAATGAGGGTCTTTCTCAATGTACTCCCGAGTGAAAATTAAGGTTGAATGAAATGGCCTAACCTAGAACAGAACCTTCAAGATTTGCTCTTGGTATTGGTGCAAATCCCCCAGCCCTCCCTGTGATAAAACGATTAAGTTTGATATACTACACAGGCTATTCTACATGCTTTTCCACCATTCTGAATAACAATACATTATTTAATTCATGAATAATATAATGTTAAGGTAATGTTAAACTAATGACTGACAAAGACTTCAGTTTACTTCAGCAGCTATAGTGCAAATGAAACAGGTCTCATACATCAGCAGTAATAAAAGTAGATGGAGCTGCACAATCTTCACAAACCCAACATAGTAACAATCACAGAAACAATCTCTCTCAAAGTGTCAATCAAAGTACAAGACATACTTTCATCCAGATAGTGTTCCACTTTCAAACCAGTAAGCAGAGAGTTTACATCTAAAGACTTATTAACTTTACTTCAGCCATCGTGTAAATGAAACAGGTCTCTGACAGAGTTTCAACTGATCGCACAACACGATGGAGTTCATGATTGTTTAACATGGGCTTCGCATCACTGACGTCATGTTTGAGTTTTAGTAAAATGAACCAATCGCATGAGGCTCCAAGCAGGCCAGGGCACGGATAGCACTCACAATAGAAGCGAACTGAGCCTGAGTCCAAGCGAATTGTGCCCTGGCCCACCTCTTCAAGCACGGTTCGGAGCAATCACACTAGTCAAACGAACCGTGCTTCTGCAGGGAACCGTGCCCGGGCCTGGATCACAGAGCCCAGTGTGAGTGCGCCAAGTCTTGCAATGACTGGAAAGTTTTTCTTCCAGTTTTGGCGCTGCTATCAACCAATCAATCAATCAATCAACCAAGTGTAGCTACGGAGTGTCACGTGACAGCAGGGAAAGACACAGCCAATCACACTGGCCATATACAGGACTCCAGTAGAGAACGTGATGTAACCCTTTCTACATCTCTGAGTTAATGAGATGTTGACAGATCAGGGATTTTTGGAGGGGGTTAAATTATTGGTGTGGAAATTCAATAATGGCTGGATATTGGTGGGGAGGCTTCACTTCAGTCCAAGCTAATTCTATGCCCTTGCTTCAGCATGAATTCAGGAATTTGCAGAGCTACTTTTTCATCCTCTTATGTTGGACTGATTGAAGTCAACACCAAAGTAACTAAGTAGTATTATGAGACAGGATGGACCAGGGCTAGCTGGTCAGCATGCTAACTTTAGTAGATATCTCTGCAACATGACACATAGACTTATAAATAGACAGCACAACAGCAGCATTCTTCATATCAAATCAAAAGAATGTATAACTGCAGCAATACAAAAGTACCCTTCGAATTGAAATGTAGCTACTGAGACATATGGCGTACCATCCCCCTACCCCCACCCCCAAAATAATCCTCGTTCAATTAATTCCACCATCACAGCCAACATTAAAAGTTGGGAAAACTGAACTCTTGATGGACATTTCTGCTTACTGCTGCAGTTTGTGGAACGCTGCTACTGGCAGCGGTGGGATTTTCCATCTCTGCTCTGTTGAAAACAATAAGATCCAGTTTGTTGTCGTCCACTTCCTCCATGTAAATGCAGCATTAGAGTTATTAATGTTTTGGCCTTTCATTGACATAAACCTGGCAAAAACATAAAGGATGGCTTCCTCTCTGCAAAAGAAGACAAAGCTTCTATTCAAGCTGCATTAGTTTAACCGGAGGAGGTCCAGTAATGTAATGTGTGCGTGATTTGACTGGCTGATTAGTTATTTTCCCCAAATCATCCCAAACGGCCTGGATTCCGGATTGAAACATTACATGAACATTTACGTCAGCATTCCAAGTAACCACACTTCCAATTAACCA
The DNA here is from genome assembly GCA_021613375.1 of Megaleporinus macrocephalus. Lineage (NCBI taxonomy): Eukaryota > Metazoa > Chordata > Actinopteri > Characiformes > Anostomidae > Megaleporinus > Megaleporinus macrocephalus. The sequence continues at coordinate 30,899,411 of CM038724.1, forward strand.
CACTATGTTCAAAAAAATGGCTTATTTGACTCCAAAATGCAACACTGGACAGGGGAGGATGCTTGCAGAGTTGGGAGGAGTGCTCCAGTTTAGCTTTAGAGGCGTAGTATGCAAAACTACACCACACACTCTGCCTCCTCCTCGAAGAGACTGTAAACGTTGCTGTTTAATGTTGTTAATGTTGATGTTCTTCAGTTTAAGTGCATGTACGCGTTATATGGGTTTTGTTGCGTGTGGGTTCGGGGTGGTTTAGTGTGGGCGGGTGGGTCAGCGTGAAGGGAAAGCGTACGGCTTGTGGTGACCTCCCTCATTGATTTTGCTTTGTTTATGCGCCTTTTACTACTAGCGGTTAATAAAGAACACTTCTTGTAGCAACTCCTTCTACGCTAATGCCACACCAGTGTACAAGAAGGAATAGATCAGGAATGGTTGTGGATTTCAGTCATGAAACTGAAGATAAAGGAATTGGGTCAGTTTAAGCTACAGTCAGCTGTCGGCACTGTCTTCAGGTAGGGGGTGGGGTAGGGGAGTTCAGCAAATTATACCCAGCCCAGTCCAAGTGGGCCCTATTATCTGGGCTGTATGCGTTTTTGATACGCTTGTAATGGGCTTTTTGATGGGTGATACATTGGGGTGCCCCAGTTGGGTTATAATTTTGGGCCCCAGTTGGGTCAGTTTGTGGGCCCTATTTGGGTTTCAGTTGTGTGCTCCACTTTCACTACAGTGGAGGTCCAGCTAGGTTACAGTTATGGGACACAGTTAGGCTACATATGTGGGCCCCAGGTGGGTTTACCACTGTGAAGCACAGCTAGGCTGCCATTGTGGGCCCGTCAAGCTATAGTTGTGGGCACCATTTGGGTTACCGTCCTGAGCCCCAGTTAGGTCATATTTATGGTCCCAGTGGGCCTGCAGTTATTTCTGCTCTGACTGTGTATGTTTGTTCGCAAGGGCCACACTTCTAGCTTAGTTTGGTCCCATTAGTGGCCCACATGGGGAAACACACACAGGGCCCATATGGAGCCAATAGACAAACAACTGGGTTGCCTAAAGGGGACCCAACCTTTAACCCATGTGGGGCCCAAAGTTATTCTATCTGGACTGATTACTTTGCACACTTTCTATAAACTACAGATGACATTACAGATTCATAGGGGATTAAAAATCACACTGGCCATCTGTAATCACTCAAATTACACCATATCCTCAGGTAATGCCGATCCTACATTATTCTAAAAACAATATTTCATCACATTCCAGCCATAATAAAAGAACTTCTGCTCTACTAATACAAACATGGGCTTTTGTAGGCCTTTTGCTGCCAAAAGCCTCAATTTAAAAGGGTTAAACAGCAGCTGCTCTGAAGTGTCTAATGTTATAATAGAATAAGTGCAAATAAATGTCTGAACGAGTGGTGTTTTGTATGAGCTGATACAAGGCAGTAGCCGATTACTTTATAGTGAGGAGAAAGAGAAGCGGTGATTTCAGATAGTCTAATTATTATGTAATTCGATGACTAATGACTGGTTGTGAATGATGACAAGAAGACAATAAATCCTGTCTTTTCTCCAATGCTGCTTGATTTTCTGGAAGAAAATGACCGGCTTGGATGAGAAACACACAGTGTCCAGCCACTTGTGTTGCCTGGTTATTGCCATTGTATGTGGCTGTGGATCATAATGACTATCTGTCAGTATTTCATTATGGAGCCCAAGCATATAAACACCCACAGCACTTTTCTCTTGGTGAAGCCCACAAGCCTCACTTTTTGGGAGATGAATGCATATGCAGCCATTTTCACAACAGTAATAAGTAGTGGCTACACTCTTCTTGGACAAGCCAATTAGCATTGCAGCATCGGATGCGTAGCAAAGTTTTTCTTTATAAAACTTTATTATCTATTCTATCAATCTATCCATCAATTTATCCATCCACAGCGGCATGCAAAAGTGTGGGCACCTTCTTATGGTAGTAGAAGAGCCACTGATCTTCAAGAGTCAACGTTAAATAGGAAACATTACTTTGATCATTTCAATCTAGATGTATTATTGTAATAGAAAGCAAGTGTAAGTAAGAAAAATTTGGTTTGGTACAGTTAGAAAGTTAGAAAAAAAGAAAGAAGCACCTTGCAAAACATTTGGCCACCCCAAGATTTGAGCTCCCAGATCATTTTCCTACCAGTCTCAGACCTTATTGAGCTAGTTAGAGCTATTTACACCAAGTGTTGCACATTTCTACACTTAATAGCTACTCTGAATCTTCAAACCTCGTCCCAGCAATCAGCAGCCATGGGCTCCTCTAGACTCCTCTAAAATATCTGATGCCCACAAAGCAGGAGAAGTTACAGAGAAGACAGCAAAGCATGTTCAGGTCACTGGTTCCCTTAGTCAAGTAATGCAACTAAGAAATGGCAGTCAACAGGAACGGTGAAGGTCAAGTTAAGGTCTGAAAGACTAAGAAAACATAGGATTGCAAGTCAAAAACCCTTGTTTGACTGCAAAAGCCCTTCTGGAAGGTTTAGCTGACTGTGGTGGTGGTGGTGCACTGATCTGCTGTGCAGCAACACCAGCACAAATCTAACCTTCGCTGAAGAGTCAGCAGACGAAAACCTTTTCTGTGTCCTCACCACAAATTTCAGCATCAGAAGATATATAGAAACTTTTGGCCACAATGAGCAAAAGGAAAGTTTGCAACAAAAAAAGGCCACAGAATTGTATGTTAAGCACTTGGGGGTGAATCAATCATTCTTTGGACTTGCACAGAAAATATTTCACTGGTAGAATAAAGAAGAGATTCAATTAAATACCAGCAAATTCTGAAAAGCGAACATCACTTTGTATATAGAACAGTTAAAGATGAAGAGTCTGGCTTTTACATCAATACACCTTGAAATCCACTACAAACTGACTCAAGAGGTGCAAGCTGAAGGTTTTGCCATGGCCATTATACAACGTAAACATCAATGAAAATGTGTGAATATACCTTAAAAAGCAAAGAGCAGACAAGATGATTAAAGACGGAAGGAAGAATGGACGAAAAAGAAAAAACACATCAAATAAGTATCTTAAGATTTTTAGCTACTACTTTTAAGCTGCGATACTTGCCAAAGGAGTTGTTACTAAGTACTGACCATGCAGGGCCATGAACTTGATTTGCTTCAGGCCCTTTTCCTTTTAGTTTCTTAGTTACTGTAGAAAGATGGAAATAAAATAGTAATCTTGTTCAATTATTGAATGCATCATCTTTAATTTTATGTCTGCTGGAAATCAGGTTATGGTTTACTCTTAAAGCTTTTCATTATTCACAGTACCAAAAAAAATGTTCAACAGGCATGCCCAAACTTTTGCATATCACTGTATCCATTCATCCGTCTATGACTGATATTCTCGTTGCTGGTTTGATAATAACATTCAGATCTTTTAACTGTTCACTTTTAGTCAACATGAAAGAATACATCATAAAGCATGTTCTTTCTGCACAGTGATGTAGTTCTGACTAAAGCATGAACAACAACAATAGCAACACTGTGGTACTGTTTACTTATGCACTATACGATGGATGTATGTCTGTTTAGCTACCTGTAAGAGTTTAATTACCAAGCACTAACCGCCCACGGGCCTGTTCAGCTGTTGTAAGCAATTTAATAAAAAATAAAAGAACATTCTTGCTGTTGGCAGTGATTCCTGGTCATGGCTGCTCCTTGCTGACACTACAACATTAATAAATATCATTTCAATTGAATAATCCAAGAGGTCACTGTCCACTTAGGGTAGTAGAGTAGATCAATAATAAACTCCTCATGTTTGGGTGGGTGAGAATATGTCTTACTTGCTTTTCTGATATAAAGTGAATCATGTGCTGAATAAACTGATTCCTTCGCCAGACTACGAGACCCTGAATTCATTGTTGTGTCAGAATCCTTAACACATTTCTGTGAGACTGGAAGATACAGGAAAGCCATTAAATGCTAATGGCTCATTTCAATCTTCCACAGGATCCACACATCCGCTCCAACATTCCCAAATGTTTCTGTCCAAGCTTAACGGTTTGTTTCCTACTGCAGCCTGGATCCCTTTTTAAACGATGCACAGAGCAGTCAATCAGAACAGAGGTCACGTGTCTCAACCGGGGATTGGAAAACGCTGGCCCGTCCCACCCCCGCCAACGTAAAACCACACAAATTCTGTAAGTGGCCTGGACAGAAGGAAAAAAAACATCTAAGGATATACGCAATAATGTACGATATAGGCCCTTCAACAGTCCCCTCTTAATGCAGACACATTTCACTGTCTGGACTGTAGACACTTTCCCCTTGATCCATTTTCCCGTAATTTCCACCAGCCGCGCAACGTGACTCAGAAGATGAAAGGAAATATGAGGAATAATGAAGAACTCCACATGAAAGCAGCAAACGTTAAAGTCACATTCACCCAGAACCCTGTCGAGTTTGGCCTCAGATAACACACTTGTTTGGAAAGTCCCCCATGCACTTATGCTGAAATTGCAGGCGGACAGATTGATTGGCGTTTTGGAAGGAGTGTTATTGATTAGCCCGGACCCAATCTTTCCTAAGCGTCCCCTCACTTCACCTGCTTTCAAGTGGCACGACAGGCCAGTCCCCTACAGCGGCCAGCGCCTGACCCGAGTCACCCAGAAGTCATTTTTAAGGTAAAAGTTACACATTTCCCCCTTTCACGCTTAGCTACTCAATCAGCCCGGGCATGTCTGATGTCTGAGGTTTGCTTCTTTGATTCATGACTGAAACCCCTGCGTGAACTCCTCACTTGTTCTTCTGGAAGCTGTAATGCCGCTGAACGCTCATCAAAACCCGTTTTTTTTTTTCTGGCTGTTTAACGTTTAACAGTTGTCACTTTATTTATATGGTTCAGTGTTTGTCTTATAATCTTGGCCTACTTTGTATAATAACTCCACTATCTAGTGTGACTTAGAAGACGTTGGCTTGCCCTTCCAGAATTCCAGAACCATGAAGGTGCTTCCGACAGGGGTTACAGAGACGCTTTAGAAAGTGAAAGGTCCTGACATAATAGATGTGTTCTCACCAAGGCTTCAGAAACATTTGGATCTGTTCTGAACCTATAGATGTATTTATAAATCAAGATTTTGGAAAAAGCTGAGGCACAAAATAGTTCCATAAGGAGTTCAGATGCATTTTCACCAAGATTCTGGAAACACTGGAGGAGCTAAAGAGTTGTGGCGCTGTAGATATACATGTTTCCACTGGGATGTTTGAAACATTTGACAAACTAAAGAAGCATCTCCACTAAGATTTTCAGAAGTTCCAGAACAACAGATTGCACTGAGACATTTGCATCAATAAAGAGCTCTGGAAATACAAAGGTGTTTCCACTGAGATTTCAAAAACAGTAGAAAAACTAAAAAGTTCCAGAACTATAGATGCATTTTGGGAAACCGTTCCAGAGCCACAGGTTCCACTCACAGTTTCCACCAAGCATATTTGGAGAGTACTTATTGAGAATAGGTCCTGGTAGGTTGCCACAAGTATCTTGAGCCATGCTGACTGCTGGAGGGCGCCATAGAGCAAACACCACGATCAATGTCGTCACACAGATGGGGTTCACATCAATTGGTTTCAAGTCTGGGGAATTAGGGGTCCAGGCTAGTGAACTCTTCCAACCAATAAGAGACCTTTCTATGTCTTTATGTCCCCATCTTGTTGTCTTTTGTTGCTTTTGCTTTCCAATTTTAGCCATGATTTGTTAAGCTCTTCATGACGGCAACCCCTGTGTGAACTCTTCATTTGTTTCTGGAAGTTGTAATCCTGCTCCGCACTCATCTGAACCCATTTTCCTGGCAGTGTTCTTACAAACTTTGAACGTTGTAAGCTTGTCTTACTTTGTATCATAACTAATTTACATCACAGTAATAGCTGGTGTGACTCTTTTTAGGCACATCACCACCCCAATTTCCCAAAACGTTTGAGGAACTAAAGAAATCCAGTTGCGTTTCCTCCAGGTTTCAGAAACCTTTTAGGAATTAATAAGTGGCATAACTATGAAAAACACGTTCTAAACTCTTTTGAGGAACTGAAGCATGTGGGTCATGTCACATTTTCTTACTGGAAGATCTCATCCGGCCCAGGGAAAACAATCAGCATGTATAGTGTACGTGATCTGCAAGGATGGATTTATTTCCCAAATCAGTTGAGAGTCAATCCAAATGGATGCCTCCAGACCATAAGTCTGCCACCTACACCCTACTGTCATAATAATGTGGAGGTTAGAACATACTGATACATTAACAGCCAAGTCGTTAAAACCTTACACCAATATGGAATCAAGCTGTGGTTCCAAAGGTGGTTTGACTTTGGTTAAGCAAGACAAAATGGTCCATTCGAGTAACATCCTGAATTAGAATTAAAACTACACCCTCAAACTTTAAATATGAACATGCATAGTCCCATCATCTACGTCTAAAAGTAAAGAAGGGGAATATGTACATTTGTTTTTTGGTCCAACTACGAAACTATGAGTTTCAGGCTCACACGCAAAAGGCAAAATAAAGGAGATGTTTCATATCGGAACACCACTATGTATGATAACCACTACCACACCGGCAACATTTATTTTTAATACGCCTGAGAAATTACTGGCATTTTCATTTGACGGCCAGCGTGTTGCAAAAAAACGAATACATAAATAATAATGGAAAGGCCCTGATAACACGGACCCGTAAGAGATATTCTCTGAATATTTAATCGCTCATATTGAACATTCCGATGCAACATACATCTTATAGCAAGAAGATGGAAAGTGGTGATCAGAGCACTGATAAAAATAGACGAGTGCGTGTAGAGAAGAATGATGTGCGATATTGGCCAAGCTTTTTTTTTCTCCTCCCCTTCTCTGACCGGGAGAAATAATTAGAACAAAGCAGGTCTTGCAGGAGCTTCAGATATTTGTTTCTTTTTCCACAGAAAAATCACATCATTCTCAGTGCTTTATCCACCTGTCAGACTGTTTGTTCCTCTCTCTCTCTCTCGGTTTCCCCCCCGTCTCCATCTTGTTGTCTTTTGTTGCTTTTCCTCTCCAACTTCAGCCATGATTTGTTAAGCTCTTCATGACGGCAACCCCTGTGTGAACTCCTCACTTGTTTCTGGAAGTTGTAATCCTGCTCCGCACTCATCTGAACCCATTTTCCTGGCAGCTTTCTTACAAACTTTGAACGTTGTAAGCTTGTCTGACTTTGTATCATAACTAATTTACATCACAGTAATAGCTGGTGTGACTCGGAGGAGGATGGGTTGCCTTTTTAGGCACATTACCACCCCAAGGTCCCAAAACGTTTGAGGAACTAAAGAATTCCAGCTGTGTTCCTCCAAGTTTAAGAAACCTTTTAGGAATTAATAAGTTGCATAACTATAATAAACACCAAAATTCTAAACTCTTTTGAGGAACTGAAGCGGTCTAGAACTAATGATGCATTTGCGATAAGCTTTGGGAAGCGTAAGAAGAACTACACAGTCTCACAGTTGTTTAGTCTTGTTTTCTCTCAATGTTTCTTTATCAAGATCATTCATTTTGACTCTTGGTTCCTCTCAGTGTGTCTTCATGCTAGGTAATGAGGTTCTTCAGTTCACTACCAGTTCTTCTTTGTGGTGGTTCTTTACGCTCGTAATGAGGTGCTTCTGTTCACTAACAGTTCTTCTTAGTGGTTCTTCTTTGTGCTCTTAACAAGGTCCCTCCGTTTGCTACTGTTTTTTCTTAGTAGTGGTTCTTCATGCTTTTAATGAGTTGCCTTTGTTCCCTACATGTTCTTCTCAGTAGTTCTTCTTCATGTTCTTAATGAGGTTCTTCTGTTCACTACCGGTTCCTCTCAACGGTTCTCCTTCATGCTCATAATGAGGTTCTTCTGTTCACTACCAGTTCTTCTCTGTGGTGGATCTTCATGCTCTTAATTATGTTCCTGGTAAAATCCGCTTTTAGCTACAGTGCACCAGTCAGCTGGAATTCACTGCAAGAAACTCTAAACCTCAGCTGACTGGTGTCACTAAATAATTTTAAACTTTTAGTTTTTAACCACCTTCAGACAGCCTGTAGCTGTTTTAATAGAGTTTTTCTTTTGCCTTTTATTTATTTTATTTTATCCTTTTATTTATCTAATTTTTCTGTGCAGCCATTTTATTTATTTTTCATTTCCCTTTTTATTTATTTTATCCGTTTTATCTTTCGCCCTTTACCTTTGTAATTTTATTTTTTCCGTCCTTTTATCTATCCAATCTCAGTATTACATTTTGTTTTATTTTCATTATTTTTTATTTTTTATTCATTTGTATTTAATTTACTTCATCTTTTAATCTTCTATTACTTTATTGTGTTTATATTCTATAGTCTAAGTGTTATCTCTTTATTTAATTGTTTTATATTTCTAGCTTGTCCACTTATCCTTTCAATTTGCTTTATTTATTTCTTAATTCTTATATTGTTTGCCTGTTTGTCTAATATTATTATCATCATTTAATTCTTATTGTTTTACTCATGAAGTTCCTTATTTTAGCTTCCTTAATTAAATACTTGATTCTAATTTTAATGTATTTTCAGTCCCATTAAGTTGTAAACACTGTTGCATTGTAAATGAGGGTTACCCTCAATGTATTCAGAGTGAAAATAAAGGTTGACTGATGGATTGATTTCTCTGTTTACTACTGGTTCTTCTCAGAGGTTCTTCTTCATACTCTTAATGGGGTTCTCCGTTTCACTCTTGGTTCCTCTCAATATTTCTTTTTTATTCTTATAATGACTTGTCAGTCTTAGTTCCTTTCAGTGGTTCTTCCTAGTGCTCTTAGGGAGCATATTTTTTCCAAGTCCTATTTCCTCTTTGTGCTCTCTGGGACTTTTGGCGTGCTCACCAGCACTCATCTGTGGAGAACTGCACTTGCTCAAGACGCGAGGCCGTCAGTGCCATTCAAAATAAAACTGAATTGAAAATTGATGTGAATGATTGCTGCATTTTTCAGTCTCTCACTTGAGCTTAAGCCCTCGGCTTAGGCTTTACCGCTCCTCTAAGACTTCTTTGTAAGTCTAGGTAACAAAAGGAAACGAAGCGTTCCAGCTGCCCTAGTTCGCCGACAAAACACTTCACCAGCTCCCAGACTCTCAAGAACGCGGCCTCGGGTTCAAGTGGACCGATTCTTATCTTAAAAAAAGTTCCGGCCGTCTCTCTTTCTTACACTCTCCCAGATGAATTACGCGAAGCAGATGGACATCAGATAGTAGATCATGTTCTGTCCTGCGACTGAGCAAAGCGCTACTTCAGCGGCTGTGATGAGATTTTTCCTTCTCTCCCTGCAATTTTTTGTCACAATGTCACTGAGGTCAATCAGCCAATCAGCTCATTCCGGCCTGTTTTTGGGCTCGTCCTGCTGCTGAATGAATGAGCGGTCATTAGTCTCCTCGTGGCACCTAATCTTCACTCTTCAGATGAGGTCACCTCAATCAGGAAACTTATCATGCTTGTTTTGGCTCAAGGAAGGACAGGGTAACGTCCAGCCATGGCCAGGAGCCACCAAGACACCGGAGTGACCAAAGGACAGTTCTGTGGTAGTAAGATACTGATACTAATAGTCTGAGCTTTTTCCTGGTTGTTTGGTTAACTCTGAATATATGGAATGAAACTTGAGAATATAGAATGAAAGACTTTCATTTAATATTCTCAAGGTTCCTTCCTTCCATATATATATATATATATATATATATATATATATATATATATATATATATTTATCAGGTTTACAAAGCAATCCCCCCACACAGCAAGACCAAATTATCAACAAGGGTGTAACAGATGAATTCAACAAGGAATCGCTTCATCGTCAACCAACACTCTGACCAGGGTCAGTACCCACTACAGCTCTTGATTCTGTTCCTCCTGGTGCACCAGATGGCTAACTTCACAGACCCATGCAGAAAATCAAAAAGCACCACCTTGTGTCTTTTCAAAACTGAATAGTATAAATTTTAAATAAAGAAACCATAAACTTAATTAAACCCAAAACTGGACCCAACCGTGTACACTGGAGAAAAACATGAAACACTGTCTCTGATATACCACACAGTATATCTAATATACCTCCCCAAACTGATGGATCCCACTCACAATCCTCACCTACCCTCTTCTCAATGGGCCTTTTGTACGAAGATCACTGGCTAACTTCAGTGGAAGAAATAGTCTGAACAACCACCGTCCATTCAGTTTCTCGCATGTCCCTCACGCTGTGAAAGCTCTGTGCTTTAGTACATGCAAGATACAAGGACCGCTCATGAAGCGCGATGAAATGTCCAAGTGTCAGGGGTACCAAAGACCAGAGCAGGCCCTGACCCTCCTGCCAGTGGCCCCAGTCTAGCACCAGTACAGTCTACTCTGGCACTGAGTATAGGGGTCACATCCAGGTACTCACACCACAGAGGCATGTCAGACTTTAGCACCTGTAAAGCCAAACACACTGATTAAAAACCAACCATCTCCAACAACTTCTCTGCAGACACCCAGTGCAGTACACACCACTCTGTAAGTTCCAGAGAGAGAGAGAGAGAGAGAGAGAGAGAGAGAGAGAGAGAGAGAGAGAGAGAGAGAGAGAGACAGACAGACAGACAGACAAAAAAAAAACAGACAGACAGACAAAAAAACAGGAGGGAGACAGACAGACAGAGCAAGGGACAAAAAGACACAGAGGGAGAATGAGAGACAGAGAGAGACAGCGAGAGATAACAACAAAAGACAATTTAGGAGCAAGAGAGATAAAGAAAAAGAATGCATCTGAAAGGGTGAAAGGCAGAAAGAGAGAGATAGAGAGATAAAAAGAAAGAGAGACAGAATGATATAACAAAGAAAGACAGTGAGAGACTGCAAGAGAAACAGAGAAGACAGAGAAAGGATTTGACAGAAAAGTAAAAGAAAGTGAAACAGAAAGGAAACAAGTAAGAGAGAGACAGAAAGCAAGTGACAGTCAGCTACAGCGAGAGAGAGAACCAGCAGAATGAGGGAGAGAGAGCAGACTGAAAGAGAGAAAGAGAGAGAGAGAGAGAAAGAGAGAGAGAGAGAGAGAGAGAGAGAGAGGTCAGGTTAGAACTGTTCCTAAATGAACCCTTCATTCGAGTGTTCACTGCAGCACTGACAACACACACACACACACACACACACACCCTCTGCTGGTGTATTGGATCTGTCACCCTCCATTGGCTGAGAGCTGGGCCAATGTCAAACTCATTTCTGCTGCACTTATATTCCAGCCTGACTCACGCAAAGCTCTTCAGCAGCAAACCATTCAGAAAACAGCACATACACTAACACACACACACACACACACACACACACACACACTCACTAACACACGCGGCCTAGAGGCAGCAGATTAGCGTGCACATCCCCGTTTTAGCATGTGCGTCCAAACTCATACATAAACATCCACGTGTTTGCATGTGTGAATAACGGGATAAAGGCGCGCAGAGGCAGCGCGCAGGAGCGGCATTTAGCAGAGCTGATTATTATAAAACCCGCTGCTATTTAAACACGGCCACTCAAAGCGCTCGTCTTAGGGACCACGCAGAAAAACAAACCACCTGAGCTTTCACCAGACGCAGGAAAATAACTTCTGGCACAGAGACAGCGAGTAAAGCGCTAAGCTCTTTTAGAAACACCTCCTGCTGCTCTACGTGCACTTACACAAGAAAATTCAGACGCCTGCTGAGGACTTCTCAGTAGTTGATGGTGACGCTGCATGTAGCCATCAAGCGGAGAAAAAGCCTTGATAAGAGGGAGAATCATATGGATTGATATGTTTGATGCTTGGTTCTATTTTAGATGGGTTGAGTTGGGAGCAAAGTACATGGATATCATGCTGTCATTAGTTTCATAAAGTAAAATGGGCCCCTTCCAAACCTAATTATATACACCTCTTAGATTTGATCAAAGAATATATCAATATACAACATACAAATAATAAGAAAGCAATAAACACATTCAGTTTGATTAAAGAATGTGATATAATGAGATTATTTTCTGTTTCTACTCTGGAATACGTGTATATTCTCAGTTAAAATCTATGTTTGTACCTCTTGTTACTTTTTGGTGGCAATAAAAAAAAAATAATAATAATATAAGCCCTGGTAAATGCTGGACCAGGGCACTGCCAGATCAAAACCCAAGTACAATTTGCCTGGACGTGTAAACAGATTTGCTTAATCTTGCCCTTCCATACACTGTGAAAAGTGTTTTGTTGGTACAACCTAAACTGAAAGTGGTAACTGAACTAGTTTTATTCAACCTTAAAATTAGTTGGAAAATTGGTTTGAATGAAGACAATTAATGTAATTAATGTAAGTTGAGTAAAACTAGTCAAATAGCTTGTAATTTTAGTTATATTGTACAACATAACTACATTATTTTACATCATTGTTGTAAAAATAAAAATATTGCTTTTCTTTATGTCCTCTAAATGGTTTATGATGAAGTACTCCAAAATCAACTGGAAAAATTCTGGTTCCATTGATGTTCATTGAAAGTAAAGTAAGTTTGTGTTGGCTCCTGTGACGCACCTATTTTAGAGATACTTGATTTTCCTTTGGTCAGTGGCGATGTATAAGTAATATTTTTAGGTTGTACCGACATGATCCACAGTTTGGTCTCGTTAGCTTGATTAGGCGGGGTAAGTTTTTTCAGATATGTCTGCTATGAGAAATATCATAGCCAGAAAACACATAAAACAACTAAAAACAAACTAAAAACAGGCGAAGGGAGTGACAAAAAGCCTAAGAACCAAAACAAACAGAAGCACATGGAACAAAACACGAGGGCAAAAAAAAACAAAAAAAACAGCAGAAACAGACAGCAAGAGAAACAGGGCAAGGTGTGACAGGGGTGTGACAAACACATTGTATTACTGCTTTACAGGAACTTGACTAACTGGCTCAGCCAACAGGAATGAACAGTTTGATCACACATTACTCTTAATGTTTTTTAAACTTCAAGCCCTCAAAACGCGAGTGAAGGTGCAGCTCTGATGTATCCTTGGAGCAAACCATTTAGTGCGAGTCTAAGGCATTTAAACTCTACTAAACTGTTAAAGATCAAGGGTATATCCAATTTTCACGAGAGTCCAAACAGTTACTCCAGAAGTGCTTATGATTTTAGAGAGGGGTTAGTAGCAGAGTAATGAAATCTCTAGAGTGGGGCTTTTATTACTAGCTTTCAGGCCCGCTAACACTGCTCTCCTTCAAAACACAACCATAACCATTAAAGTGTGACCATTACTGCGTCCTATATATCATCGCTTTAACATGCGCATTAAAAACTAAACACTTTCGGGGGATCATACTGGACACACTGTTTCAGGAGATGGATCCCGGTGCGGCGATCAAAGTTTATCTATGACGAGGCTTGTTCAAGTGAAGATAAAGCAATTCGAGCAGAAAAGGAAAGTAATTTGGGGGCCCTCTGAGTGTATATGTGCGTGTATGTGTGTAGAGTGGGTTATATGCAGCGTCAGTACAAACACAAGCTGTGACACAGCAGCCCTGCAGTAATCCATTACAGACACAGATAACACAGCCTCAGAGTGCGCGTGAATCTCTAAGGACGTGCCAAACTGATAACACATGATGAATGGAGGCTGAGTCTCTAGCGGCCTAAAGCCTAATAGCCAAATCCAGCAGAGGAAAATCTGAGCTGTGTTTATGGGAATAAAGGCTGGGTGTCTTTGGCAAACCAGTCCTAGTCTCTGTCCCACACATATACACACGAACACACAGACTCTGTTTTTATACCTCGCCAGCACAAGACATACAATAAAAGAGGTATTTTTAGCATTCTGTGCGATGCACACATGAAACAAATACTGGGCTTTGATGTTTATTGACTGGATGTTTACATATAAATATCACTTTCATTGTTGAGAAATTTCATCTGCATTTTCCCTGTAATGTTCATTCTATATATATCAGTGTCCATTAATATACATCAAAGCTCCTCAAATAATAATATTAATATACATCAAAACAAGCTATTTTGGAGCATTTCTATTGGTCCATTCATCACACAATGTAAACAGCAGCGGTCCTGTTCAAATTAAAGGGTACACGTGTTATATATATCCATTGTTGTTGATTTTTATTTTTCTACATCAGTTAAATGCAGTTTTGTGATGAATGGACCAATAGAAATGCTTCAAAATAGACTGGAATAAATTCTGGTTTCGTTTACTTACATTGAAAGTGCAGACAGTTTTTGGTCTCTAATTGCTAATTTGAAGATACTTTTTTTATTGGACAGCGACAATACATAAAATTAACTTTGATATGCTGCTTCCAAATATATCACACTTTATTCTCTTAATGTTCATAGTACATCACAGTTCATATATATATATATATATATATATATATATATATATATATATATATATATATATATATATATATATACACACACACACACACACACACACACACACACACATACATATACATATACATAGACACCAGGAGAAGACCGAGTGTGTAGAAGGCACAGTGTGGCTCACACGCCTATTTTATATGTGACTTTCTTCAGTCCGTTCTGGCATTCTGTCTCTACAGGGTGGAAAGATCTCTATCACCGTTGTTCATTTTAAAATGTCACTTGCCCTTTAGACTGTGTAAACAGGTCATGCGAAATGAACCTGTGCAAACGACCCAAAAATGACTTTCGTTACGTTGCTGCGCAGTACCCACTTTCTGCAGCCCCCTCAACATGAACTCACAGATTTTACAGCCACATCATCCTTAAAATTATTTAAAATATTTGTTCTTTAGCAGCCTGAACGGTTTCCAAGCTATTCATCTCACACATGAAAGTCTAGTCTGGCAGTTGACTCATTCTTTTTTGTTTAAATGTGCATGGTAATGTCTTTAGAGTTAATTAAGTGGCTCAATTTTATGTCACTTATTAATGTATTTAGATATTTTTAATGTCATGCCTCATTTTCCGAAGGATTTTCAGGAATGGATCATATTCCAGGCATTGTAACAGGACAGAGTTAGGTTAGTTTTTTAAACACATTCGTGTTAATTAAATAAAAATCGACATTTTCTAACTTTTAAGAAAGTTATTTTTTAATTAAACTTAACTAATAACTAATAGAAACAGAGTTAAAGGAGTTTAAAACAAGATTCATATGTATTTTAGATTATTATTATGAAAGCATATCCAATTAGTGGTACTTAGATCTCTGATAAGGTGTTAATTTGTGTTTTTCCCATCATTTTAAGGAATCCCTTGTAAAATTGTAGGTAATTTTGCTTAATAGTTGGGACTTTCTTTCTGGATCTAATTTCTCTCTTTAGTTGACACATACTTTGGAATGTAACTGTGTGAAGTATTGAGACTTTATGTTGAGCAACAAGTGAGCAGGTATGAAGAATGAAATAAAATAAGAAGCAATGATTAAAGCTTCCTTAATAGAAGCTAATTAGATATATATTGTTCGATGTTTGTTATTTATACTTTACAATTATAAAAAGATATTATCCATCTTCATTAATGAAGACAAAAATACATGTTTTTGGTGATGTTTGAAGTTAGTCATAATGAAAGTGCATTGTTTTTTCTATTGGAAAGTTATTGGTTTTATTATGATAGCAATGATATCTTTTATGTCCAATAAAAACAAACCAAAAAACTGGTAACTTGACAGGAGAGGCCAAAAACCTTCTATACTTTCAATGTAAGTCAGTGGATGCAGATATTTCTTCCAAGGCATTTTGGAGCATTTCTATTGGTCCATTCTTCATGAAGTTTCTCACACAACGGAAGCTGTTGCAAGCAAAGCTTGGTATAGAAATATAAAAATCAACATGGAGACACAGTATCTATTCAACTATATATCATTACTGCTCAAAGAAAAACAGATATATGTAGTCAAAGCTTAGCGTGACTCTGCACGAGCCCTGTATTTGTATTCTTCAAATCCAGTTCATGACCTCAGCAGAGCCCAATAATAGTGGAGTAATGAGAACAGACAGGAAGGATGTACAATACTCTAACGTAATATTCCTCCTGGGCTGCGCGCGGGCTTGACTGACAGTATGTTTCCACTGACGGACATGTACAGACTCAGTAACTGCTTTACAGCTGATTCGGTCCCACCTGAGCTGAGCTGCGCTCGGGCTGGTAACTCTATAGTAAAGGAGCAGGAAGCTAATGCGTGCAGACATATACAATATGCATTATTTATTTGTGTTATTTCCCCAGTTTGCACTCTCTCTGATCATATAAATGAAAGATGATTTATTATTAAATATAACGCGTGAGCCAAGTATTCACTTCACCATGACTCTTTGTGAATGTGATGTTATTTTCCATTTTTCATCATGACAAATTTGACAACTTCATATTCCAATATTATCACCTTACTAGTTTAATTTGATAACTCATTATTTCCAAGCAGTTACTCATAGTTTCAGAACATGATTTTGTTTGTTGATTATTGTTGCTTAGCCTTCATTTTAAATTACTAACTCAGAATTTTATGACATATTACCTCATTATTTCTGTTAGCACTGTCTCCTCACAGCAAGACGATCCGGGTTGGACTCCCGGTCCGGGTGGTTTTGTGTGGAGTGTGTGTGTTCTCCCCGTGCTTGAGTAGGTTTCTTACGGGTACTCCGGTTTCCTCCCACAGTCTAAACACATGCATGATAGGTTGATCACTTACTCTAAATTGCCTGTAGGTGTGAGTGTGTGCACGAGAGTGTGTTGGCCTAAGCCCGGGTACGTGGCGAGGGTTGTGTCAGGAAGGGCACCTGGCGTAAAACACTTTCCCAAATCTAGCATGTGAGTTGACTCGCTGTGGTAACCCCTGTAGAAGGGAAAAGCCAAAACATGTGTGTGTGTGTGTGTGATCATCTAATTATTATCATCTAATTAAAAAATATAATTTTCATTTAAGAACTCACTGTTTACTAAATAAAAAGTTAAGTTACAAACTAATACTGTATTAATTCAAGTTAGTTATTTGTAATTTTGAGCCATTATTTCAACTAACTCAGCTAGTCAGCTACTCAGTTTCAGGACTTTGTTGTAATTTAGTAATTATTAAATAATATTTCGAAATAAATTTATTTAAGCTAAAAACTTATTTCAAAGTAGTTAATCATGATTGATTAACTTATTAATTCAGTTAAATATGTTTAAAATGGTTAACTCGATAACTTGATTTGATCAATATAAGTAGTTGCTGATAATTTTAGGTTATGCATCTCAGTAACTTGTCATTTTAAGATTTGCTTCTGTTACTCCAGATTAGTAACTCATAAGACTGATATGTCAATATTTAAATTTAAACACTCATTTTTATTCTCATTTCATTTTCATTTATTTTCATTAATTGCTTATTATCATTACTAATAATATATATATACACACAACATAGCTTAATTTATGATTGAGATTGAGATATGTCTTTTTATGTAGATTCAATTAAGCTGTGTTGTTACTTTATTATAGTGTAATTTTATTTCAACACTCAAATATTAATTCATCTATCTATGATCTAAGTCACTTCTTCTGCTGGGTCCCAGTGCCCACTGGGTGGACACACACACACACACACACAACTAGTGGGCAGTATATTTAATTTGTCTCAATACATGTGTTTAGACTGCAAACTATACACAAAAAGGACCCTCAAGACCCAGGCAAGGGAATCAAACACAGGCTCATGACACTACTACTACTACTACTACTACTAATAATAATAATAATAATAATTACAAGTAACTTGTCTTACCTCCTACTGATCTCCTGCCAGTAAACCAGGTTCCCAACACCTTCCTCCATTGGCTTTCATGGTCCACAACATGCCAACAGGTAAAACATGGTACTCATGAGAAAAGGAAGCCGGCTGTGTGTGTCTATGTTGTAGCAGCAGTTATTGACAAGATGTCTTACACAGCATTTAGAGTCCATGACACGGGGCTTCGTCCCAGCCCGTCCCTCAGACCTCTGACCGGCCCGCCTCTCTCTTCATGAATTTTGATTGATTTGCTGGCCCGGCTTCATGAATTTTGATTGGCTGCCATTTGACTTCATGAATTTTGATTGGCTGTTATCGGACAGAGGTGTTTGCTTGGTGATGGGTTGTGTCCCTGCGGATCCGAATGCAGCAGAAAATGAAAGCTGACCACCTTACCGCTGCCTGAACACCCACTCTACTGAACCCCTATACAGTTCCAACCACGCTGCTACTGAAGGATTTCCATCAGCGCCCATCCGGTTGTTCCTCCGAGACAGAGTTCCAGTCTGAAGCTGCACAGGTGTCCCAGAGATGGTCTCAAGGTGGACTCTCTAAAGACTTCACCTTCGCAAAGAATAGAAAATATGAATTTAATTCACTGCAATAAATAACTACAGTACACAATTACATAATTACACTTAAATCATTTAGTACAGCCACAGTAACTCCACTCCTTTCCATAACACACCAAAGACAGTAACCCAATAAGCTCAATCAGGCGTTTCAGCAGGAAGATAAACTGCAAGGTCTAATTGGACGGCAGGACCAGCAGTATCTGTATAATTTCTCCAGTAGGATCTTACTGGACGTCTGCTGACCTCTTAACCTGGACTGTTCAGAAGTGTTGAAGCATACGGGTCCTGGACTTCACTTCAGGCACCTCCAATCTGGGGGCAGAGCTTTTGGGAGAGACTCCAAAGTCCTTCTACACCACATACCTGCGTTACACTGAACTACTCACCACTGTTTCCTTATTCTTCTAACAAATTTATTTACTTGTTTACTTATTCTTTCATTCTCTTCATTTTCTTATCTTTGCTTTATCTATGTATCTAAATATTACTTATTGAAGAAAAAGAGTTTGAAAGCTTATCTTGTCCTTTTTTTCATTATTTTTTTTTATTCTCTTCATCTTTTTCCCATTGCTTTCCATCTGTTTTTCTCTCTCCCTTCCTTTTTATTTATTATTTCCATATTTTTCCTTTCTTTAGCACTTTCTTTTAATTCTCTTTTTGTTTCTTACTTTCTATCTTTGTATCTCCGTCTGTATTCCTTCTTTCCTTGTATTTATTGAAATTCTTTCAGTTGGTTCTTATTCTTCTTTTTGAATAATCTCTTTTCTGTTTTTTTCTTTTCTATTTATCCTTCTAATGCTCTTCCTTTCTTGTTTTCTCTTCTTTCTTTCTGACACTTTTACTTTCCTTCTTTTTTATTTATCATTTCTTTTTTTTCCATTTATAGTTTCTTTCATTTATTTTGTCTTTTTATTCCTTTGTTATCAATCTTTCTTAATTTCAGACTCTGCATGCTGTTTCTTTCCTTTTCCTTCTTTGTTTCTTTCTTTCTCCCTTTTTCTTTCTTTCAGGAAATGCTAATCTAGTTTAGTGTGTAATTTTCTTTGATGCCCGCCACTAATTGTCTTTCATGTTTGATTAAAGTTCAGTTGATTAATGGACCGATTGATTTATTGAACGCAGACTTTTGTTTAATGTCGTTTATTAGAATTTATTTTCTGTCCGGTAGCTACGGCAACCAGAGCAGTCTTCAAAAGAACACATCATCTGAAACCTTTCTGTGGGCCCATCCTTAGAGAATAAAGTTTAAACCAATGAAAGAAAGCCCTTTACATTTAATGATATGGGTTTTGGCATATACTATACTGTAAACCTGACTGTGAGGTTGCTGTATTAGTGTGCAGTCTGTCTGTGTGTGTACCACCATGCTATCAGAAGCATCACCCTAAGGGAATCTAAGGTCATCACACTGTAGCGAGAGATTTACAATGTTGTACCGCCTGCAACACTGTAAAACACAGTGACACACGTCATCCTCTCATCAATATTTAAACAGTGCTGCTGGGAGCCGTCCCTGCACATCAGCAAGAGAGAGATTTCTTCATATTTCCTTATGGTCTGATATTCCATTTTGTATGAGGACCCCAAATCATTTAGTGTGACAAATAAACAAATATCTCTTCGCTGTCCAATGAAAATCTAGTACCTCTTCTTTACAGGAGAGACCAAAAACATACTTTATTCTTAATGTAAGTCAATGGAACCAGATTTTTTTCCAAGCTGTTTTGGAGCATTGCTATTGGTCCATTAGTCATAAAATTGCTGTGTCTAAATGATGTAGAAAACTTGAAATTGACAAAAATTGAGATCAATGATTTTCATTGTCAGCGATAATATAGAAGTCAGGAGCAGCGAATACCTTTTCATGCGACTGTACCAAATACAAAAGCTCTTGCATGACATGCAAGAATGATGACCCTCTCTTCTTCAATGCATACACAGGTACGAGGGTGTGTTAGTTATGCCAGACGGTTTCCAAAATCTAAAACCATGCCGATTCCCTTTGAAACACATTTTATACTTCAATATCTAAAACACTAGTTCAAGTCAAATTCAGCCTTTTACTGATCTGGATATACCTGTAAACCCAATACAGCACAATGCAATGCAATCATTATGTCTGTAGCATTCACTCAGAGAAGATAAAGAGGTTATGGATGCTTATGATGCTCCAGAAGGTCAAAGCCCTTTTTATTCTCCTCCTCTGCAGTTTCACTTATGTGCTTCAGAATCCCCGGCCATCAGATGGAGTGAGTCATAGCGCGCACACATGAGCGTCTCTGGCAGATGAATGAAAGTTAATTTGAGAGGGCGCGGCTTCTCTAAACGAAAGCATGAGAGTGCAGGGTCCTGCTACTTTTCTCCAGCTGCCAATCAAAGCCTGTTTGGGTTCAAAGAGTTTCATGCTGTTTGTGAAAAGATGAGTCACGCTGGTGTTGGGCCACAAACTGGTATTACTCACGCACACAAACACATATGCAGAGTTTTCTCCATTTTCTCCTTGAAGTACTTTTCAGAAAAAAAAACCTGAAGGGCCAATATCCTGGAAACCAACATTTCGTTCAGAGTGGTTTTGACGCGAGACGCTCCATCGCAGAGAAGCAGAAGCCAAAATCGACTGGTGATAGGAACCAGACGTCTGAAACATTTAATGCCTCTAAAAGCCCCCGTCACAGCCGACTATTACACGGAAAGGCTTCAAATCTGCTGCCTGATGTCTGAAACATTGTTTTAGAATAGCTCTGAGAGGGTATTTTTAAAGCCTACTCAGGCCTGCATGCGCGAGCGGAGTGTTGGTGGAAAATGTTTTCTTCGGCCCTACATCATCATCACCATTGTATGTAAAAACTCTGATCATATGTAGGTTCACTGGTGGTTATATTTGTGGTGTAAATATCAGACCTTCTGGTTCCCATCACCACCACTGGAAGGAAATCAGAGGCAGAACATTTCTCTACAATGAACTGTGTGGGAATGTACTGGGGTATTCACATTCACAGTCTGAGTGGCGCACCATTCACGAGGGCAGGTTCCACCTTGCGAGGATCAGATCAGACTCAGATGGTAGGGTTCACACAGTAAGTGATATTTATTAGCAGAATCGGCCGACACGTGAAAAAAGAGAAAAGAAAAACTGAGAAAAAAAGGAAATAAACGACTAGGTTCTAACAATACTCAGGAACTCTACATAGCTTCGGCTACAATAGCTCCCACTTATGAGCCCCGACTGGGATAGCAGCAGCCAGTGTGTGTTGGAGGCCGCAAGGCCACATATACACGACCATACACTCTCCTGCTTTACTCCACAATGAAATCCCCCTTTATAGACCCACCATTCCTCTAAGGATCTGTACAAAAGACAAGGTCACAGGTAAGTATCCCGTGTGCACTTTTTCTTAAATTACAATTACCTAGTTTTAAAAATATATTGCATGCCCAGTGTCCTTTCACAACCTGGCGATGGGGTAGACCCAACGACCCCACCACGACCTGTTTCACTTAAAACCACTCTGAATGAAGCTGTTTACATCTCAAACGCTGAATTATATTAATGTTGGAATTCTGCTTTTATAGCTTTGTCATTCCTTAGACAATTGATTTAGCAATAAAGCTATTGACAAAGCAAAAGACGACGACTAGAGCAAATCAAAGAAAGAATCCCTGCAAGCTCACTGACAGAAAAGCAGGTTCCTTTATTACATCTTGCAAGA
The DNA here is from genome assembly GCA_021613375.1 of Megaleporinus macrocephalus. NCBI lineage: Eukaryota > Metazoa > Chordata > Actinopteri > Characiformes > Anostomidae > Megaleporinus > Megaleporinus macrocephalus. The sequence goes on from CM038724.1 coordinate 30,921,499, forward strand.
CGGGGAACGCCTTCCAGAGAATACGCTCACATGACACCCACCCAGATACAGAGAACGGTCACGTTTTATATCTTAACTAGGCGGGTGAATACCTAGCCCCTCTTAGTATACAAAGAGTCTCAGATTTCTTCCTTAATAAACATGATAGTTGCACATCATTTGCATACCATTATTTCATTTAAACAGAACACTCTTTTTCTCAAAGCTGCTGCTGAGTTTGTATCTTATCTCTGTCTGGTGTCTCCTCCAGAAACTAAAACACAGACTTCTCTATGAGTTTATTATAAAATAAATATCAAACAACCCAGAAAAGGAGGGCTCCCAGTCTGCTATCAGCAGGTGAAGACGCTCATGAAATGGCTAGTGTTACTCTATCAGGCCATGCTAACTCAGGTAGTAATTATTGTAGTTAATTATTATCTATTGTAAGTATAAAAGACACCCTTAAATTTGAAATGTAAAGCATTCAAACAAATTCACTAAGATAATCAAGTTTCTTTTATATCTAGTTAGATTTTTTAAGAACAGGTAACCAACATTGATTGACACTCCTGGCAAGAATTCTTATAAGGCAACAAATAAAATAGTGATAGAAATAAAAGCAAAACTAGAATTAACACGGGGGCTGCTGGAGACAATCTTGGTGGGTTATTAGTTTTTAGGCTGGTTATTAGTTTTTAGGCTGTTAATGCTAACATCGAGGAGGCACTATGTGTTTCCTTGTTTCTTACAATAGTGGTGGACACTACAACATTACAGTAATATGATGCATTTGTCAAATGTGAAATGATGATGTCACAGGAATCAAAAACACAACCAATCCTAGAGGCAAAAATCTAGAGGAGACAGCAGGATCTGAGAGCGGCTGACGCACAGGCTGATATATCCACTGCTGGTGGTCCCACCACTTATTTGTTTATTGGGCTTTAAAATAGGCCGCTTCAGGGGAATATGTTTATCTCAGAGAGAACCAGACATTGAATGTCATTATTTAGGGGGCAAGGCTATTAGGCCTTTAATATCCAACTCTGTGGAGGAACTAAAGCAGGCAGTACATGTCCCACAGCGAAAGAACAAAACAAAATCCAACACGCGGTTTAAAAACGCTTAAACAGAACTCTACTTCTGCTTTAGGACAAATCACCGTCAGGGGGTGGTCTCAGAATAATCAACTCACTGATTAGACCCAATCACAGTCAGGAAGAGGGCTTAGAACAAACAATCCACAGTTTGGGTCCAATCGCAGTCAGGGGGGTGGTCTTAGAACAAACAATCCACAGTTTAGGACCAATCACAGTTAGGGGGGGGGGTCTCAGAACAAACAATGCACAGTTTAGGTCCAATCACAGACAGGGGGAGGTTTCAGAACAAACAATCCACAGCTTAGTTCCAATCACAGTGGAGGGGGGGCGGGTCTCAGAACAAACAATCCACAGTTTAGGACCAATCACAGCCAGGGGGTGGTCTCAGAACAAACAATGCATAGTTTAGGTCCAATCACAGTCAGGGGGAGGTTTCAGAACAAACAATCCACAGTTTAGGACCAATCACAGTCAGTGGAGGTGGTCTCAGAACAAACAATGCACAGTTTAGGTCCATTCACAGTCGGGGGGTGGGGGGGTAGTCTCAGAATAAACAACTCACTGATTAGACCCAATCACAGGGTGTAGGAGCTCTCAGAACCATCAATCCACAGTTTATGACCAATCACAGTCCGGGGGAGGTCTCAGAACCGTCACAGTGTTAAAAAAAAACTCCAGTTGCACTGCTGTATCTGATCCACTTGTACCAGCACAACACACGCTAACGTCACAACTGCGTCAGGGTCACTGAATGACCCACCACCCTAATAATATCTGCTCTTTGGTGGTCCTGTGGGGGTAAAAGGGGGCTAACAAAGTACACAGAGAATCAGATGGACTACAGTCTGTAATTATAGGAGCATTTTGTAGTTCTACATGGTCGGTGGAACTGATATAATGGACAGTGTGTGTAGCTACAATGAGGTGGTTCCAATGTTATGGTTGAGTGGTGTATAGTTACACAAACTACAACGTAGTGATCACAATCGCCAAATAAATGCATCACCGGCCACAAATAAAGGTTGCTGTTAAATTCAACCTCAGCATGAGGCCTTTCCTTCCATACTGGCCTTCAGATTGCCAAAAATTACACAGCACGGCCGCTAAACTGAGGGGCACTGACCACGATTGCCATAAGGCTGCTGTGAAATATATATATATACTAGTGATGGAGCTGAGGTCACACCTCTTAGACCCCTCACACAAACATGCAGGTAAATCTAAAATGAGACTGAGATAGCATAGCGTTATTACTGCCCGGCGCTCCAATCCGCTCCGTCTCCGTGAACCGTTAGATTTCCTGTGTTATTAAGCAAGGCTGGGCTGGATACAGCGCTTCTTCTTATTTATTTCAAATCGACATTTCGCAGACTTTCATCTCCGAGGAGCTGCGTCACATTCCATCTCGGAGAAGAAAGAAATGAAACGCCCAGACGAGTGTGCGAGTGTCAGAGAGAGAGGAAGAGAGAGATAGAGAGAGAGTAAACAAATGTAAAAGCATTCCATTTAGCCCTCAGACGTGACCAGGTGTGTCTGGGAGGTCGTGAGGTTTAAGTAAAAGCACTTAGAACATTCTGGAAAGGGAAAAAAACCCATCCCATTTCTCCAGTCTGACACTTCAATGCTGTGAGATCAGTGGCTCCCTGATATTATTCCTTTCTGCCTTGAGGCCTTGTTCAGATCGCCAGCTCCAGTCCTACTTTTAGTATATGCAGATCCTATCCGGATTCATTTCGATAGTCTGGACAACCCAAAAAAATTTAATCGGATTGTTGGTATATGCAGATTGTATCCGGGTTGGTTTTTGATAGTCTGGACAGCAAAAAAAAAAAAAAAAAGATTTTTGGTATTTGCAGATTGTATCCGGAACTATTTCTGATAGTCTGGACAAGCCAATTTTTTTTTTCATTGGATTGATGGTATATGCAGATTGTATCCAGATTGAACTGGACAGCAAAAAAAAAAGAAATCAGATTTTTGGAATATGCAGATTGTATCTGGATTCATTTTGACAGTCTGGACAACCCCCCCAAAAAAGAAATTGGTTTGATTGTATATGCAGATTGATACGGAATGGTTTTTGATAGTCTGGACAGTAAAATAAAAAATATTTAGATCAGATATATGTAGGTTGTATCTGGATAGATTTTTAATAGTCTGGACAGCAAAAAAAAAGGAAATCAGATTTTTGGAATATGCAGATTGTATCCAGAACAATTTTTGATAGTCTGGACAAGCCAAAAAAATTTTTCTATCAAATTTTTGGAATATACAGATTGTATTCGGATTGATTTTGGAAAGTCTGGACAGTAAAAAAAAAGGAAATCAGATTTTTGGTATATGCAGATTGAATCTGGATTGATTTTTGATAGTCTGGACAGCAAAAAAAAGGAAGTCAGAATTTTGGTATATGCAGATTGTATCTGAATTGATTTTTGACAGCCAAAAGTCTGAATGAAATCCGATTTTGGCAAGACAGATCCAGACCACATTCATGGATGTGGCTTAAAATGAGACTACAAATAGATTTTTACAGACTGAGTTTGGTAGTTAGACTGCTCAAATGGGATTTCAAAGCATGTTCAAGTGACACGAAAAACAATAACGACGCCAAATGCACAGCAATGGAGGAGCTGGGATTTGCTACATGGTTACTGATGGCTACAAATGTTACCACAGCAAGCCATGAAGACAGATTGGTGACGTCTGGACTCACAAATCTGATCTGATCACTTGCAAATAAGGGATTTGAGAAATTTATCCGATTAGCCTGCAGTCTGAACTCAGCCAAAAAAATGCATGAAAAAAACAAGTCTTTATATGTGAGGTCTCTCACATTTCCCCCACTGGCTAGACATTAAACTGAGATTAGATGAGATTAAAAAGAGTTTCACTGTGAGCTAATCTCATCTAATGTCTCCACACTGATAAAATAATACTTTGTTCTTTTTGTTCAGCAGAAAACAGACGATATCTGTTCTCTTCTGGCTCTTTTTTTACAATGGCTATATTTCAGGAACTGTCCCTGAACTAGTCAATCGCTGCAAACAGCACCAACTAGTGGACTGATTTGTCTATGCAAGACATAATTCATACCAAGAACTGATTTTAAGAAAGAAAAAAAAAACTTCACAAATTTTAACGTTGAGTTTCACTATAAAATATTATTGCCCTGTAACTCTAATCAGGTGAACTTGAACACCATTGCCACTCTTTGTGTAAAATGTTGTAACTGTGTTTAGCTGATATTTACAAACGTGGGGTATAAGTGGAGGTACAAGAACCCCCTGTTGTGAAAACCCCTTTTCAGAAAGGCAGCTTCCCAAGAGATAATCATGCACCATTACCACAATAAAGAATAGCATAAAAAAACACACCGAGAGGACCTTGTAAATCATGCATTTGCCCCATCTCTATATATTCCATCAATGTTACTGAGGCCCAAAAATGCATAGTTCAACTGCAGGACCTAAAGAATTTAAACCGAAAATCAGAAAAAGTTGGGACTGCAATGGATTCCAATAAAAGCTAGGATGAAGACAATTTAGAGCTAGCAACGAGGAGCACTAGAAGACCTCCAGTTAAACAAATGGATAAGAAAATTGTTCTTTAAAGAAAGTGCATAATATATTGAACAAATTAAGGAATCTGGAGGAATTTCAGTGCATATAAGGCGCAAGCCTGAGCTGATCGCCTGTGAGCTCTCCAACGACACTATATCAAGAACCATCACAATAGCTGATACAACCACATAGGCAGGGGATTACTTTACTTCTCTGGGCTCTGCAGAAGCTGGGATGAACAACCACACAATGGAAATATGTATTGTGGATACATAGTGTATCCACAATACACTGTGAATACACAGGTTTCAATATTTCGACTACTACTGTTTTAGCCATGCTAAATAACCTTCTTATGTCCACCTTTACACATACAGTACATGTGGATAGGGGTTGCACAACAAATTTGACAGCTAATTTTAAAAATACAACTTTAGAACTAAAACCAATTAGTCTGTGCCACAATGTCAGAAATCACATATTAAAGTCTATTTGAGGCAAAATTGAGAGGATTTAGATACAGTTTCCACTCCTTAGCTACATTATCCTTATAGCTTTGGCTTATGGCTTATTAGCCCCTCTTAAAGCCAGTATTTTCCCATCCACTGCCAGCGACTCCCCTCCACACCAGCAGAGGTCTAGCTCTCTGGAATGCTAACTCTAGGATCATTGGTGTAGGTCTTGCTTGATGTTCTGCCTGTAATTGTGAGGTTCTGGTGGCTTTTCCTGATGGTCAGTCTTGACTATGATTCCCTGTCCAGTGTTTTGGACTGTTCGCTTTTAGCTTATTTTAGATGATTGGCTCATGTTCTACCCTGTTCTTGCCTGGCTTCCAATAAACTTGCACTTGTAACACAAGTCTACACAGCAGGTCAGAACAAGTATGGCTGGAATGACCTCTTGTTTACAACTACCCACAGTAAGCAATTTGGATGCACTGATATTATAGTTGGGGAGTGATTTACAGTATTTTTCCCCAAACAGGGGTGTCAGACTGCAGGTATTGGTGGACCTTACTGACCAGGGCCTTTGTCTGAATGGGGCAGAGGGGCGGGGAGGCAAAATCTGAAGAGAGAGACTTTTAAATAGATTAACCTTTTTCCCTTCGACTTAATTGTTTGTAGTAAACGTTATTGCACACTGTGGAAGTACAAGGAACTCAAAGAGAAAGAAGCTTTGAACTTCACAGTCTATGACGCAAAAAGGAGCCACGTTGTTTGTTCTGCAGCACATTCCCTGCATATGAACAGCTCTGGCATGCGCATGTATAGGCTAGAGGCATCTCAAGGACAGTGTGGCAGAGCTGCGACGAGCTATTGGAGTTACTGAAATGTTACACTTTATTAAAAAGACACTGTTCCTGTGGTGTGCTGTCCAATTACATGAAAATATCAAGTCCTGGCATTGAAAACAGTGCTTTGAAAAGTGGATGAATAGCATTTCACTTCATTGCAACAACAGCCCTCTTAAAGAAATGATCTAAGAGTTGGAAAGTAGGTGGCAAGCTGTTGGCCAAAGCTACTCCTTGTTACAGGCTCACTTTCACAGACTCTGCTGAGATAAACGGGAGTGCATGATGAACATAAGTAAACAGTAGCTGTGAACACTAAACAGACACTTTATTAGAAAGACTTTGAAGCTCTACCTAACCTTGATCCACCAACCAAAATCTGAGTTCTCAGCACTGCTGAGTGGGGAAGTACAAGGTAGGTGTTTCTATTGAAGTGGTCAGTGAGTGGGAGTACAGGGTAGGTGTTTAATATAGTGGTCAGTGAGTGGGAGTACAGGGTAGGTGTTTAATATAGTGGTCAGTGAGTGGGAGTACAGGGTAGGTGTTTAATATAGTGGTCAGTGAGTGGGAGTACAGGGTAGGTGTTTCTATTGAAGTGGTCAGTGAGTGGGAGTACAGGGTAGGTGTTTCTATTGAAGTGGTCAGTGAGTGGGAGTACAGGGTAGGTGTTTCTATTGAAGTGGTCAGTGAGTGGGAGTACAGGGTAGGTGTTTCTATTGAAGTGGTCAGTGAGTGGGAGTACAAGGTAGGTGTTTCTACTGTAGTGGTCAGTGAGTGGGAGTACAGGGTAGTTGTTTAATATAGTGGTCAGTGAGTGGGAGTACAGGGTAGGTGTTTAATATAGTGGTCAGTGAGTGGGAGTACAGGGTAGGTGTTTCTATTGAAGTGGTCAGTGAGTGGGATTACAGGGTAGGTGTTTCTATTGAAGTGGTCAGTGAGTGGGAGTACAGGGTAGGTGTTTAATATAGTGGTCAGTGAGTGGGAGTACAGGGTAGGTGTTTCTATTGAAGTGGTCAGTGAGTGGGAGTACAGGGTAGGTGTTTCTATTGAAGTGGTCAGTGAGTGGGAGTACAGGGTAGGTGTTTCTACTGAAGTGGTCAGTGAGTGGGGGTACAGGGTAGGTGTTTCTATTGAAGTGGTCAGTGAGTGGGAGTACAGGGTGGGTGTTTAATATAGTGGTCAGTGAGTGGGAGTACAGAGTAGGTGTTTCTACTGAAGTGGTCAGTGAGTGGGGGTACAGGGTATGTGTTTCTGTTGAAGTGGTCAGTGAGTGGGAGTACAGGGTAGGTGTTTCTACTAAAGTGGTCAGTGAGTGGGAGTACAGGGTAGGTGTTTCTACTAAAGTGGTCAGTGAGTGGGAGTACAGGGTAGGTGTTTCTACTGAAGTGGTCAGTGATTGGGAGTACAGGGTAGGTGTTTCTATTGAAGTAGTCAGTGAGTGGGAGTACAGGGTAGGTGTTTAATATAGTGGTCAGTGAGTGGGAGTACAGGGTGGGTGTTTAATATAGTGGTCAGTGAGTGGGAGTACAGGGTAGGTGTTTCTACTGAAGTGGTCAGTGAGTGGGGGTACAGGGTAGGTGTTTCTGTTGAAGTGGTCAGTGAGTGGGAGTACAGGGTAGGTGTTTCTACTAAAGTGGTCAGTGAGTGGGAGTACAGGGTAGGTGTTTCTACTAAAGTGGTCAGTGAGTGGGAGTACAGGGTAGGTGTTTCTATTGAAGTAGTCAGTGAGTGGGAGTACAGGGTAGGTGTTTAATATAGTGGTCAGTGAGTGGGAGTACAGGGTAGGTGTTTAATATAGTGGTCAGTGAGTGGGAGTACAGGGTGGGTGTTTAATATAGTGGTCAGTGAGTGGGAGTACAGGGTGGGTGTTTAATATAGTGGTCAGTGAGTGGGAGTACAGGGTAGGTGTTTAATATAGTGGTCAGTGAGTGGGAGTACAGGGTAGGTGTTTCTACTAAAGTGGTCAGTGAGTGGGAGTACAGGGTAGGTGTTTCTATTGAAGTAGTCAGTGAGTGGGAGTACAGGGTAGGTGTTTAATATAGTGGTCAGTGAGTGGGAGTACAGGGTAGGTGTTTAATATAGTGGTCAGTGAGTGGGAGTACAGGGTAGGTGTTTAATATAGTGGTCAGTGAGTGGGAGTACAGGGTGGGTGTTTAATATAGTGGTCAGTGAGTGGGAGTACAGGGTGGGTGTTTAATATAGTGGTCAGTGAGTGGGAGTACAGGGTAGGTGTTTGGTGAGGTTCTAGAGAAAGTCGGGGTATGAATATGTCAGGATGAATGAATTTTCTTCTCTCCAGTCGGTGAATGTAAGTTTATTTTAATGGCGCTGCTGAATAAAACTTGACACTGAGTGCTGCAGTTCTCGCTGCAGCTGACCTGTTTCCTACAGAAATTATACATTTGGAAGCAAGTTCTTTGTGCAGTGATCAGCTCCATTCTTTTCATTTACAAAGGCGTATTAATGAAAGGGACAGCTTGTTTTATAGCTCTTTTAAAACTTTTTAATCTCTTTATTCTCTGGGCTGCTTTTACACCACTAGCTCTGCGTCTGTACTGAGTAAAAAAAAAACATCTTATTTTGACATAATTCTGATAATTATATTTAATCACTAATGTAATAAATCTTACTTTGATTTGACAAATAACACTTCAGAAGGTCAAGCAGTCGCAGGACAGTGATGATGGTATTTGATTGGGTTTAGTCCAGGTAATTTCAGATAGTTTCTATGGCGTTTCTTCAAGGTTGCTATGGTATTTCAGCCAGTTTGTTAGGGCATTGCTTGATTGTTGTTAAGGTGGCACTAGGCCATTGCTATGGTATACTAGGTGGTTGCTAAGATGCTGTCAGTGTACTTGCACAATGTGTAAGCTGACTGTGGTGGAACGAGTTTACAGCTGTAAACATTATAAGCGTTAGACATTCAGGATGCTGAGCGTTCCTCCATTATATTTAGTAGAAAAACATCATATGACCATATGAGAGAGAGAGAGAGAGAGAGAGAGAGAGAGAGAGAGAGAAATTTAAGAAAATATGAGAAAACAGGATGGTCAGAAAGAAGGAAGAAATGGAAAAAGAGTAAGAGAATAAGAACTAAGAGAGAAAGAGTGAAGGAGGATGAAAGAAGGAAGTAAGAGAAAATTATAAAAGAAGGAATGGCAACCAGAAGCCTGTCATGAAAAAGGAGAGAAAAAAAGAGAGAGAGGGAGAGACAGAGATAGAGAGAGAGACTAACACTTTCTGGGGTGATAGACTGAGCAAAACAGGAAATAAAGAGGTAAGAAAGAGCAAGAGAGTGTATGAGAAAAGCTGAAAGTAAGAAGGAAGAAGACAGAATGGAGGATGGAGAAAGAGTAAGAGCTAACGAGTGAGAACTAAGAACTAAGAGATAAAGAGTGAAGAAGGATGAAAGAAGAAAGAAAGAGAAAATTGAAAGGAGAGAAAAGAGAGAGAGGGCACAAACAGGATGAGAGTATGAGGTAAAACAGCCACCCAACACACTGGCTCAGGTTTAAGTTAACCCCGCCCAGTCCAGACAGTGTCAGGTTCTTACAGGTGAACACACTCACTGCACAGATTTAAAGGGGGAGATTAGGGGTCTACGACGTTTGCACAGTGTCCTTGCAAAAACACGTTTTTCTTTGCCTGACAGAGAACCTTCCAGGAAAATGTGTTTCAACAAGATACGAGAAATGAAATGAGAGAAATAAAATATGAAATAAGGTAGAAGAATAAGCGTGTTCAAGTAGCATATGAGTTTTTTTCTTAAATTATCTGCAAACAATGAACTTATTCCAGCTTTCAGATTTAAATCTTAGACCATGCAGGTGAAAAATAAGAGCACACAGTGGAAATACAGAGGTCTCTCAGAGGAGGGGGAGTTTTTCTGTAAGGAACGGTATGTGCCCTTTATCTGGGCTTTATTCTGCAGACGTATTTATTCTTTATTCAGTGTACGGGGGGGCTCGGCTGTATAAAAGAGCTCAGTCTCGGGTTTTGCTGCTGGAATAAATGCAAATCAAGGGTGTCTTTGGTTTCTCTTCTGATTGAGTCATACGTTTCTCTTATTCGCTTTGTTTCCGGGCAGTTTCAGGCAGTTAACTCCTTTCATTATATCAGTTTGGGGGGTAGATAGAACTCTTAGATATAAATAAATAAATAAATAAATAAATAAATAAATAAACAAACACACACACATTTTTATATATGCACACGCATCCATTCAGTGTATATATATACATATTTACCTGCATTGTTTTCTTCCTACTTCTCTTTATTTATACTGTCTCTCTCTCAGTCTCTCTCTCATTCTTTTTCTTTCTTTCCTCTGTCTTCTTTTGTTTTCTGACTATCTTTATTTTGCCCTTTGCCCTTCTGCATTTCTCTTTTTACAGACATAGCACAAGAGAAAAAAAGATTTTTTTTTCCATTCAAACTTTCCCCTTTTCTGTTTTTCTCCTTTCCTTTTTGCTATTTTAATCTTTCTCCTTCTTTCTTACTTTATTCATTTTCTTGCTCTTTTTCTGTCTTTTCTTCTTTCCTTTGCTTTTTTTATATATGGTAACTCTCTCTTTCCTTCTTTCTTTCATATAAAGGTGCATTGTGAGATTAAGAACTAGCTTAAACATCACATTTACTGCTTGTAGAGATCCATTTCTGCCCATCAGGCTCAAAGGGTTTCTAGTAGATAAGGCTCATTACTGGAAGCGGTATTGAATGTGAGGCTGCTGTGAACTGCGGGAGAATGCCAGAAATGACCATGCCAACTGATAGACTGGCAAAGGTACATGATCATCTGTGCAAAGAAAAACAAGCATCACCAAAATAGTAACTTTATGCTGTGCTCAAACACAGAACAAAAAAATAAATAAATCAATAAAACAAAATAAATACATTTAAAAATCAAGCATGTTTTTCTTTGGACAGGAACAATTTACTAATTTTATTTATACAGAACCTGAAATTTCATTAGGACCTTTAAAGGCAAGTCCCAGAAGATGTGCCAAGAGGTAACTTGGCCAGCGTTTTCTGTAAGTACATTTCCTTAGATAGTGCAGTCCGACCAGCTTTTTAATCGTTACACTCATGTGGGACCTAAAATGAATAACCTTTATAGCCTGTCTACATCATTGTTCTTCATATAGTTAAAAAGTCTTATGTTAAATCACTTGATTCAAAATACAATTTTCTCCTGATTTAATCTTTTTATCTTTCGTCAGCACAATTGTACAACACTTTTCACATCGCTTCATTACAGTACTGCGTTTTTTGTCATAGCAGCGTTCCACCACAGTGAAATCTCCGGTCTAATCAGTTACCCTCTTCTAGCTACACCACCTGTTGAGTCACAAGTTAGTCAATGTGCAGCTGGAGTCTGAGTCGCCGAGTCAAGGCCCCATTTCTGCCATAGACACGTACACACAATCAATCTGAAGACAGTAATCAGACTTTAGACCTGCGTTATGAGGACAGGAGTGCAGACAGTCATCAGACTCAATCAGAGACTGGAGTGATTAAAGTGAGTGTGTAATCACAGCTCACACACAATCACACGTATGTTTGTTTCTATGCATTGTGGGGCTATTACATAGACTTCCATTAATTTTCTTGAGGCTTACACAAACTATATATCCATATCCAAACTACAACTAGACCAGCCCTTACCATTACCCTTAGCCATAACTCTAACCTTAAACGTACACTACCCCCACCCTTACCATTACCCTAACCCTACCCTACCCCCACCCTTAACCTAAGCATTACCCTACCCCCACCCTTAACCTTACTGTTACTCGAACCCATAACCCTACTCTTAACCTTACCCATAACCCTACCGTAACCATACCCTAGCCTTAACCCTACCCTTAATCTTACCATTATTCTAACCTTACCATCACCATAACCCAACCCTTAATATTACCATTACCCTTACTGTAACCCTAGCCATTACCCCAACCTTAATCTTACCATTACCCTAACCCTACCCTTAGTCTTACTATTACCCTAGCCTTAACCCTACCCTTAATCCTACCAAAACCTTACACTTAATCTTACCATTATTCTAACCTTACCATCACCCTTACCCAATCCTTAATCTTACCATTACCCTTACCGTAATCCTAACCCTACCCATTACCCTAGCCTTAATCTTACCGTTACCCAAACCCAACCATTAATCTTACCATTACCCTAACCCTACTCTTAATTTTACCATTACACTTACCGTAACCCTAACAATTACCCTAGCCTTAATCTTACCATTACCCTTATTGTAACCCTAACCATTACTCCAACCCTAACCTTACCATACCCCTGCTGTAACCCTAAACTTAATCTTGCCTTAAAATGGAATAATTTACATTTTAGGGACATAGGCTTGTGGTCCCCATAAGAACAAAAGTATACATGCAGGTTTTGGTCCCCACAATGTGGCATAAACCTATAAGCCTGGTACATGCACGCTCCCACACACACGCCTCAATAGACCTTCAGAAACCTATAAAGAGGTACATACAAATAAACACCTAAGACAAGCTCTACAGCGCTTAGCTGATGTGTGAAATTGTCAAGTTTTTTGTCGTGAGATCTATTTATTCTTTCTAGTTTCCATAGTAACTGCACAATTATTATTTTTGAAAAAGTGTTATGTTTGTAAAAATGCTCTTCTACATATGTGAAACATGAGAGACTATTATTAATATGAGTATTAGATTTATTATCTTATAAATTTATAAATTTATATTTATAAAAAAATAAATGTTTAAATGTTGCATATGCATTGACGTTTCTAAATAAAGTACTCTATACTTGAGTACTTTAAGTTTATTCATGTGAAAAGCTTTGTTTCAGTGTACAGATTTGATGGCTTTGTACATTGGTTATTTATAAACTTGCATTTGGTTGAGAATATTGTTGAGAAAGGAATCTACTTCTTACTCCAGTTTATTACTGTTATCCACATTTAGCTCCCCACTCCTTTTGTCCTTCTGGACTGCTATCCACTGGAGCTTTAGCATTGTACTTCAGACCAGAAGCATCCCAAAAAGAGAAAAACAACTTCAGCTGCTCTGCTGGTAGATGCTGCATAGACCAGGAACATCCACTGCAGTCCCTTAGAGAGATTTATGGACCTAAGTTGACTAATTTTATTTTAGCTGCGTTTTTTTAAATGAAGCAACAAAACTCATACAAAGAAAGACACCTATTGGATCTTGACTTGGATGTGTAGCTTTGAGAGAAACGTTTAACTGGTACAGTGTCAAAGATTTTATCTTTAAAAATATTTCATATTTACACTTTTCATACATTGATAAAATAAGAAAAAAGGACAGGACTTTTCTCTGTATAACCAAAAGTGGTTATCGGTTTTACCATTCAAGAGAGTGTACTCTCCACATCAGTTACTTCATAGTTGTGACATCTTTACTATTACTGTAAAACGAGCAAAACAGTACAAGACAAATTGTTCATTGTGTAAAAACAATACCTCTGCAATTCATCATAAAGGACTGGCAGCGCGGTTGGCAGGTAGTTACCTTAATTAATAACTGCACCACTCATACTGTCAAGTTTGTTTACAGTAATAACATACTCTCGTTTTAATGCAGAACAAACCTGTACTTTAAGACTTCACACTGACAGCAGACCATAATCAGCAATATCCTTTCTTATGAGTGTTAAAGACACCGGGGGCCAAAAATCTGAGGTCACATTGAAACATGCCCACCCCCACCTCCCACTTAAACTTGAACAAAAAGTACAAAATAAAGTACAAAAAGAAAACAGACGTTCTAAAGATAAGGAGGTTCTGATTCTGCATGCTTTCTAGGTACCTAAACTAAAGCAACTTTAATTGACAGTGAACATGCTGAGGCCAACAAGGTCAGAACTATCACCAAAGGGGAGAGGGGGACAAATACTATATCAAATTTTGCTTTTAACTCAAATTGTTAAGCTGATAATTTAAGTTTAATGCCTCTGTTTTGCATACTTTTTATTATATATATTTTTTTAAAATAGCGGTCTCAAACTTTTGGATTCCACTGTATATGTCAAGCCATATTAGTGAATTCAATCATTAAAACAGCTGTTAAGCTACTAGAGTTAAACATTTTAACAAAGGAATCAATTGGTTTAAACACAAATCGCTAGTCTTTAATAATACTCAGACAGGGTTAAGGTTCAGGTTATTATTGAAGGATTCACTCAACAATGGCAGTATACAGTAAAAGTGTCCCATGTATGTTACATGACAGTGCCAAGAGCTGGTGTTTATAAGCTAGAGCTAAATAGTAAATGTACATCACTGTTAGCTTTGTTATTTCCTCTCATCACAAATCTGTTGATAGAGGAATAAAATGCTGAAATCCAATCTATGCACAACAAGCCCAATAAATGATATGCAAAAACAGTGCAGTACAATCAGGAGAGCATTCATTAGTGCAGTAGGTAAACCGCTGAAGTGTGTAGTTTAAAATTAGATCATCCAATTAAGTGCTGAGCAATCCAGCAGGTCCAGTAGCTGATTATAGTTTGCTTTTTAGCTTTGGAACAATTTCCACATTTCAGCATTCATTAAGGTCTAGAAATTATTTTCTGATAAAGCGTTGCATTTCTATTTACTTCTTTTTCCAAATAATTTCTACTCAAAAGGTGCCTGAATTTCATTCTGGTCTCTCCTAGTAGATCTTCATCGACATGCAGGGTTGCAGATGCAGCAACGGTAATGTGATAAGCTCTATCAGAGAGTAACAGCTTGCCTACCAGCTTGTCTATCCATTTGAATATGATCCAGGTGTTGTGGAAACATCTGGTTAAATCTTTAGGAAATGGAACCTGAAACTAGAGAGTGGCAACAACCTGTTAAACAGCAGGGGGCACTGTTACAATGTTCCTAACTTTTCATCTTTTTACATCAGTAACAATAGCCGTCCAGCTAACTAACTAACATTTATGTTCCAGCTGTGTGTGTATGGTCAGCTGCTTGGAAATACAATCAATGATTAACTGAGAAGCATAGAATATCCTAACTTGGGGTGAAATAAGATTCTGTTAGATTCTGTTAGATGTGCTTGTGCATGTGCAAAATGCCTCTGATTTCATAAGAAAAGCATGAGCTGGTGTCTACAAACTTTTAGACACAATGTATAATTCCTAATAGTGTATACAGTATAATATATACCAGTGTATATAGTATAGTGTATAATTCCTAATAGTGTATACAGTATAATATATACCAGTGTATATAGTATAGTGCATAATTCCTAATAGTGTATACAGTATAATATATACCAGTGTATATAGTATAGTGCATATTTCCTAATAGTGTATAGTGCACAAGTCCTTACTGTGTATAATGTATAGTGCATAATTCCTGTTACGACCTGGTCTAGGGGCAGGCCGTAACAGAATTTGAGAGTGGGTTCTCTCCCCCGACCTCTGCCAGACCAAACACCGGACACTGTTCAAACCAGAAAAGTGCAAGTTTATTGTCCACAAATGAGTAATGGATGGGACAGTGGCTTCAGGGACTGGCAAATGCCAAAATAACAAACAAACTGAAGAAAGAAATCTAACTAATCTAAAACACAAAGCTAACAAAATACGCCAAACTACCCCTAACCCCCCAAACTACCCCTAACCCCCTACCACAAAACAGGAGAAAAGGGTATATAAACAAACGTCCCCTACGTCCCACAGAGATTTTACAGAATCTAACAAAACTGTAGCTAAATATACAAATGTAGTGTAGAGTGCCAGGCTGGTCTGGGCAGGAGTTGTTCCAGGTCAGGTCAAAGAAGAGAACTCTGAACTTTCCCAAGATGGCTGCGTGACGATCTTTTATATTGCAATGTGGCCCCTAGTGGTCAGTCACGGACATGCACAATGTCACAAAGAAAAACACCCAACAACATGGCCACCAACAGACCTAAAAAATGGCTATAAAGACCAGCGGTCGCAACATAATAATATATAGTGCATAATTCCTAAATTAGTGTATAGTGCACAAGTCCTTACTGTGTATAATGTATAGTGCATAATTCCTAATAGTGTATAGTGCACAAGTCCTTACTGTTTATAATGCATAGTGCATAAGTCCTAATAGTGCATAGTGCACAAGTCCTTACTGTTTATAATGTATAGTGCATCATTCCTAATAGTGTATAGTGCACAAGTCTTTAATGTGTATAATGTATAGTGCATAATTCCTAATAGTGCATAGTGCATAAGTCCTTACTGTTTATAATGTATAGTGCATAATTTCCCATAGGGTATAGTGCACAAGTCCTTACTGTGTATAATGTGTAGTGCATAATTCCTAAGTCCATAGTGCACAATTCCTAACTGTGTATAATGTGTAGTGCATAATTCCTAATAGTGCTGGTGCACAATTCCTTACTGTGTATAGTGCACAAGTCCTTACTGTGTATAATGGGTAGCGCATAATTCCTAATAGTGTATAGTGCACAAGTCCTTACTGTGTATAATGTGTAGTGCATAATTCCTAAGTCCATAGTGCACAATTTCTAACTGTGTATAATGTGCAGTGCATAATTCCTAAGTGTATAGTGCACAAGTCCTTACTGTTTATAATGTATAGTGCATCATTCATAATAGTGTATAGTGCACAAGTCCTTACTGTTTATAATGTATAGTGCATCATTCATAATAGTGCATAGTGAACAAGTCCTTACTGTGTATAATGTGTAGTGCATAATTAATAATAGTGTATAGTGCACAAGTCCTTACTGTTTATAATGTATAGTGCATCATTCATAATAGTGTATAGTGCACAATTACTTACTGTGTATAATATATAATGCAGAATTCCTAGTGTCTAAATTTAAAAAAAGAAGTTTAGCTTCTGGGAAACATATTTGCGTGAAACCTTGTCTTGACCTTGTCAGATCCTAACTTAGGACAGAAGACAGGAAGTTTCTGTAATGTGGTCCCAGAACCTGTGTCCAGCAGTCTGGTTCTGTTTGCTTCAGTGGATTTGTGTAGAAGAGACGGAGCTGTGACAGGCCATTTGGAGTCAGTCATGCATAAGAACAGAGGGATGAGAGGGATGAGACGGACAGGGACAGAGCCAGAGACAGAGAGAGAGAGAGAGAGTAAGAGAGAGAGCAGATAGCAGAGAGATTGAGGGATCAGCGGACGAGGGAAGACTTGTCTCGGTTAGCGCTGAGGGAGAAGCAGCCGCAGCCAGCAAATCGATTACAAATGAGTTACACACGCGCACACACACACACACACACACCCACACACACACAGGAGACATTTCTCCAGGTTAGGAGGAGGTCAGAGTTTTCACTGCGTTTCATTCTTCATCCACACAGCGAGGGCGAACAGAAGTGATGAGAGCAATAACACAGGAGAAAAGCAGAACATATGAGCTTCATGGTCTCTCCTGTATGTCAGTGTCCTCCCTAAAGGAGACGGAATCTACTAGATTAGCACGCGCCAACATGCGTTCCTAGTTAGACGAGAAAGCAGCAACAGCTCCCACAGATATGGTCAAATCTCACAGGTACAACTTTTAACAACGTTATTAAAAAAAACAAAAAAAAAACCTTTACATTGTGTGAAAACTTCACGATGAATGGACCAATAAAAAAGTCTGAAATAAAAAATGCTTGACGTTTAAAATGCTACATTAGGTTCTTGGAGATTCTGTTCCGACAGTGTTTAAATGCAGCAAATGCATCAATGTTCAATAAATAATTGAATCTATTCATTTTAATAATTATAAATCATTCCTCCACCAATCCGTGTTGTTCATTGAGTAACGCTGCTCATCAGCCAAAAGCAATAAACACAAAAGATGCAGGAGTTTTAACTCTTTATATGAACTCCACTGGCCTTATATTCATGCATGGTTCTAAAGCAGTGGCCAGTAGTGCTGGGCAGAGCAACTGGCTCAACTCACAAGGACAGTCGAGTCGAGTCGACTCCCAAACGGCTCTTTATACCCCCAACGTTAGCCAAGCTAGCATTTTTTGTGTCATTTCATTTCAATGAATGTATCTTTATTCTGCCTTGTAGAATTATCAATGAACATGAACCACTTATTGTTGCTGTCCAAATGAAAAACATCTCCATTTTTGTCAGTTTCTATTTTTTTTACATCAATTAAATGCTGCAGCTGCCGTTTACATTGTGGAATTTCCTGATGAATGGACCAATAGAAATGCTTCAAAATAGCTTGGAAAAAATATGGTTCCATTGATTTTGGCCTCTCCTGTAAAGTTGGCATTTTGGAGATACCCGTTTATCATTAGACAGCGACGATATGTTTGTGGAACACCTCTTCACTACCCCAACCCCTCCCTGGCACCACCCAACCAAAACCCAACATCCCTTTTTCCCCAACCCTTCATAAAAACCCTAATTCTCTTAAACTGCCACTGGTTAGATGGTAATTCTAGATGTGTTCTAGGATACATAAAAAATAATGTTTAAGAAAAGAAAAGTTTAGAAACCGTGTTTTTCATCCTGTGGACAGCGGCCACTACTAGGTAGTCCTATTATTATTATTATTATATTCTGCTAAACTTCATTACTGTAGACATTTAACCAAATAGAACGATAAGAGGAAAGTAAATGACCAACATTTTCAATGCAAATCAATGTAAAACATAACCTCTAGTGTGTGTGTGTGTGTGTGTGTGTGTGTGTACTATAAGTAATATCAGTGCCCTCAAACTAAACTTTTAATACATTTATCATTAAAACTGTTCACATCAAAATGGAAATTTCATGATCAGGTAATAAGAGTCATATAATAAAAATATAATATAAATAGTAATATAACAAAATAACGTACATATCTTCTTTCAGAGTCAATATAGTACCATCTTGTGAAATAAGCTGCTCATAAACCCTCAAATATTGCTTTTTAAATATCACGACCGCCCAAGGAAAAACCAAGCCTCTCCAAAATGCTAAGTTTTCAATTAATATTGAAAGGGAAGGCCCCTTTATTGGCCCTTTCATCGCACGACTGCTGCATCAGCAGCTCAGCAAAGCAGAAATCCCCAAGAAAGGGAGATACTTCTTTTGTTTGGACAGCAGTGACATGCTAATGTAACACCCGTGTTATGTGGGTAGCCTTTAAATAAAGTCTTACTAAACATCCTTAGAAAGTGGAAACCACGTCAAGAACACCCCCACACGTGCCCCACTGAAACATTACCAGCACCCTGTCATGTCTCAGCTCATCATTAGTAGTTTGTGCGTGTTGGACTCATGGGGACGTTTAGTCTTGTGTTTAGATATTCTGGACGCTGGGAACTTGCTTCGTTATCCCGGCCCCCCACTTGCTTTACCCATGCTGACAGAAAGCCCGCTGGAGCCCATCCACGCTTCTACTTCTTTTGAAGTGCAGTGCAGAATAAACTTTCTCCGTACTAAAAGTTCAGATAGGTGTCTCAGAGCGATTTGCTCAGCGAGTTATTACAAAAGAGCGCTCGTCTTTCACATCATCCTGCGCGGGAATTACATAACCCGGCACGCCATGTGAGCTAAATACAGACCATTAGGCTCTTTCTCTCCAGACTCCAGCTTCGGAAGGGCCTATTAGACGTGCAGTTAAAGACACGATGGAGTTACGCAAGTAAGACCGCAACGTTTAATTGACCTCCTACAACTTCCTACACAAAAACCATCAGAATTTCAATAGACGCTTAATAGCCGGGTTTCCGTTAAAACCTTCTGCATGTCTATGAAATTTGGGCAGAACGTCTCATTTTTCCATCTTCTGCTGTTATACAGTCCTGTAACTTTTATTTATGGAGACTATGATTAAGGAAGTCAACTTGTCTGTCGTTTGCCATCGTACTATTCACCATATTTCGCCACACCCACTTTCAAGCGTGTGTTAATAACACAGTGGGTGGATTATATGGAAAGGTGTCCTGAGGTTACTTATGGTGACATTTTGAATTACTTTGTACTCTCGAAAGGTGTAGACGGTTCGGCAATAAAAAACTATTCAAGTACTGTCATTCCCACTATGCATCAGTACCTGCATAGTGGGAAGGTGGGCCGTGTACTCCTACACAAAGACGGTGAGTTTATACTTCTGAAAGCCGGTGTAAACCCAAGTCAAGCCAGCTGCACAAGCCACTCTGTGTGGCTGTTAGTTACAGCCCAGATAGCCTAGCGCGGTGGACACTGATCATAAAATATCTACTTAACTGATAGAACTCACAAGTACCCAACGTGTCTGCTTCCTCAGATCTTCATAAGCGAGACATTTCTCTGGATAAGGATGCTTTGGTGCTGGTTTCCCCTCCACAGAATGGTAAGAGCAGATATATGGAGGTTTGGGTGGATGTTTTGAATTTAGCGTCTTCAGTCACAGAAGAGGACGCAGGTCAACACACTGATCTTTATGTGATGTGTTCGTAACACTGTTGTTCAAAACAAGTTTTCCTCTTCCTCCAATTATTGTGACTCCCTCTAACTGAACATAATATGCTAGTCATTTAATATGTTTGTTGTTGTTTTGTTTCTAATTAGTATCAACGTGTCCGTGGTCGCACCGGAAGTTCTAACACAAAGTAAACAAAGATGGCTCCCCCAGAGTTGTCATGGAAAATAGCATGAATAGCGAAGTAGCCCAGAGAAACTGTGCAAGACAAGCGATGGCCCATCTAATGAGAGCTGAAGACTTCATATCTGTGCCACCCCAGTGACGTCCCCTCGCATTAACTTAAAAGCCCCACACCATTCTGGGAGCATGTTGTGCAGAGTACTTTTTTTAAACAAGCTTCAGTTTCGGCCTCTTCGAAAAGCGGCGCGATTACAACGATTTCACCATCTGCAGGGCCAGTTGTCATCGGCCACCCGCGCTCACTGATAAGAGAACTGCCACAGAGTTATACAAGCTGGCCATGTGTGCAGAGCATTGAGGGTACAAGATTTGGTGGAAGCGTAACAGCAGTTCACAGCTGTGTTTACACCGTACGCCGAGCAATGAGACCGGATGGAAGGAAGTTAGGAGGCTTGTGGCTTGATGGGTTAAAAATAATGCAAGATAAAACATGTTGTCCTGATAACACTGATGAAGAACTAGAGAACGACCAACGCAAACTGTGCAGCGACAGATGAGCTGTCATCTCTGACTTTACATCCACACGGTGGACCAGCAAGGTAGAGGCATCTATTAGAGTGGACTGTAAGTGGACACAGTGTTTAAACACGCCAGCAGCACTGCTGTACTTGATCCACTCATACCAGCACAACACACACAATAACACCCCACCACACTAGTGTCACTGCAGCAGGATAAAGATTTAAAACGTAAAAATTTGATATAAGGATGAAAACGTATTGACCTTACAGGTGCAATAAGTTAAAATTAAAATAATTTGAAATTTAAATAGCATTTTCTTCCCTACAGAGAGGACACTAAACACTAAACTAAACACTATACACTAAACTCTTAAGTAGCTTCACTACATGCATGTTTAGTAGCTACCTACAGCATCAACAGCCTTCTCCTAAGCATTTCCTTCTCTGTACATTAACATTAACACAATTTAACGTATATCACACCTATTCTCTATGTTATACTTTACATAACAAATAATAAGACTATCCCCTACCTGTCCCTGCAGTAGCGCCGGAATGGGTTTGCTGCTCCAAACGCTACAAAAAAATCATTCCATTAATGAGTTAATTAATATATTACACTATGTCAAAATTATGTTTATTATTTTCAGCTTGAAACGGGATATTTGTGATTAATGGCGTGTATTGGGCTCTACAAAACAAACCACGCTAAGTTGGCAACACAAACATTGCGCTACAGCCTGACGTTGTACTGTATGACTTTACACTAACAAAACAAACTTATTTTAATATCTCTGTTTAGCGGCTGCAGCTGAAGTCTCTTCTCCTAAAAACAGCTCTGTTCATTTTGTACATCTTTTTCTAGCGTCTTTCTATTTTTACCTGTACTTTTCAGCTCCACCTGTTTTCGTTCTGCACTCCGTCACCATGGACTGACGCCTCGCGCTGTTATGTTGCTATGTTTCATTTTACCGCTCCAGAAAAGACGACTCGTGGACGAAACCAACTTAAACATTTCGGAGGGGGGGGGGGATTCCCTCAGATGCTAGAACCCACCTAATCTACTGCGATGTAGGGGCTGTGCTGTGAGAAGAATAGAGAATAAATACACATTAGAATGGAAAATGAATGCAAGAAGAATATTATATATAATATAATATTTTCTAAGAATATTAGAAAAGTAACAAAATTATTTTCCCCATCCAACCGGCCCAAACTCGAGATTGACATGAGCCAGCCCATCGGGAATCCCTCTCCACACCCCCCCTCCCCCCAATCTCCTGATTAGCCACTATAGGCTTGCACTGCAGTGTTGAGAATTGTCCACTGTGTATATATATATATAAAATGTAGGTCAATTGAATTATTTTTAACTTATTCTGGAGCATTTCTATTGATCCATTCATCATAAAATTCTAAGATAAAAAAACTAAAAATGTACAAAATTGAGATACATATTTATCTTTGGACAGCGACAACATACACACATACATACGTACGTCTGCAGTACATTTTTCTAACTTCATATACAGTAACATTTCTATTGCTGTATACTCAGTAAAAGTTGGATTATAAATGAAAAAGGTAATGCATTGCATCATGTCCTATTAACATAAAATATATTTTTTAATGTAATAAATATACTTTAAAAATTCCTTGGTTTTTTTTTTAATAAGACTAAAAAGCCTAAAAAGAATGGACGTTGTAATAAAGGTGAATAAATAAAAATCACAATAAATACAATAAAACTAATACAACTTATTTAAGGCTTCTGTACAATTTTCTGTTAAATTCGTTTTCGGCTTATTTGTCCTGAGTTACTTGTACTTAATGGCCGTTTTGACCAGATATTAAATAAATGGAAGTGTGGCCTCTAAATTAACTATAATTATGAACAGAATATGCATCACGGCATGTCAAAGACGTCTATGTACTGTATTGTAGAGACATCTACAGTGTTAGCCCCGGCCCATCCTGCCCTGTAATACCACTTTAGTACCTCAAGCTAAGAATACACCATCATATTAAAGTTTCTGCTACCGGTTGAGTCATTTAAGTACATATAGCCAATGAGAGCAGCCCACTCCCAGCAAGAACAGTACACAAAAATAAGAATCAATATACATAGAAGCAGAACAAGAGTTAACTGTGGTGCTGCTTTCCACCACTGGAGGTGCTCTTAAAGAATTAAGAGATTAAGTTAGTCTTCTAGACCACAACTTTAAACCTAATGTTGACCTAAGGTTAAGTTTAACAGGATGTATTGTATTACAGATACCATGGTACGTTTGTTTTTAATTATTGTGATGTTCTAAAAACAAGCACACTTACATATATCAGTGTCCAGGTCCTATGTTTGTTCTCATGGTAACAGGCAGAGGTCTTCCACAATCCGTGAACACACAAACACAGAATCAGCCTGATGTCACTGAAACACACTTTGCCAACTGCAGATGGCATGCGCGTGCACGGCCCCCAGTCCTTGAATCAGCTCCAGGTGAGTGTGATTAAGTGGGCGGAGCTTGTGTGAATCTGTCTGCACCAGGTATGCCCAAGGCTGAACCTGGAACGTCTACCTGCTCCCTACAGAGTTGACCATCTAAATCTGAAAACAGTAGCTGCTGCTTCACTTTTTAATGTAAAGTTGCTGTAAAGAGGTTTCATCCCAAGTGATTCTGGAGCATTTCTGTTGCTCTGTTCGTCATGAGACCTTCACAGGATACAAGGCTGAGCTGTTGTGCTCCAATAAAATAGAAAAAAAAATGGAGATGCACACTTTTCTTTAGACAGTGTTTATCAAGTCAAGTTAATTTTAATCACAAAGCAGCTTTACAGGAGTTTGAAAGCATGAAATCAGAGGCAATGGTGGCAAGAACAACTCCCTCAACTGGAGAAGGAAACCCTGGGAGGAACCAGACTCCCAAGCACAGACCCATCCTCCTCTGGTGGAACAGTATTTACAGTTTATTAAACTAAAGCTGAGTCTGAAGATAAAAGCTTTAGACACTGGAGAGGTGCTACATTAGGTGGATGATACAGCGATGCAGTCAAGTATGAAGAGAGATTAGTCTCAAAACACATGACAAATGTGTAAAAGATAATTCACTCGCTGCTTCTTTATAGTGACGTTCAATCTGCGCTGCTTCTTCTTCTCTTACACAATTCCGCCATAAGCAGCAGCGCCCCCTAGCGGCAGCGTGTTCGCTTGTTCGCCACATTTGTGAATGGAGCTGCATTTGTGTGTGGATCTTGTTCAGAAACGCAAAACGAAAGTCTCAAAATCCATTTGATCCACAAATGCAGATTCAACACCTAATAAATAAATGTAAAACTTGACACTGCGTCTTTTCAAAAATATGCAATAAAAAATATAGACAAATGTCTTCATTTTCACATAGAAATTGTCATGCATCTATGAAAATCAGAAATATGTATTTATAAATTTAACAGAATTTGTACAAACGGCAAGCCATGAGAGACTGGGAGATATTCATTTGTGAATAGTGAAACTTATTTGAGATGTGTGTGCAGTTGGTGACTTATCTTTCACACATTTTCAGGTGTTTTGAGACTAATCTCTCTCCAAAGGTCAAGGATGTAGCGAATGGCACAAATGGAGAGGAGAACAGGTTGGTGCCGGGTGACAGGGGGGCCCTGGTGGTCAGTCCTTTAACAGTATTTGGCAGGACAGGTGGGCGGTTATTACTTTAGAAAGAGAAAGGAGACAGTTCTGGTTTGGGTTAATACAGAGACAGAGTTAGTTCTGGTTTAGGTTAGTACAGAGACAGAGTAAGTTCTGGTTTAGGTTAGTACAGAGACAGAGTTAGTTCTGGTTTGGGTTAGTACAGAGACAGAGTTAGTTCTGGTTTAGGTTAGTACAGAGACAGAGTTAGTTCTGGTTTGGGTTAGTACAGAGACAGAGTTAGTTCTGGTTTGGGTTAATACAGAGACAGAGTTAGTTCTGGTTTGGGTTAGTACAGAGACAGAGTTAGTTCTGGTTTGGTTTAGTACAGAGACAGAGTTAGTTCTGGTTTGGGTTAGTACAGAGACAAAGTTAGTTCTGGTTTGGTTTAGTACAGAGACAGAGTTAGTTCTGGTTTGGGTTAGTACAGAGACAGAGTTAGTTCTGGTTTGGGTTAGTACAGAGACAGAGTTAGTTCTGGTTTGGGTTAATACAGAGACAGAGTTTGTTCTGGTTTGGGTTAATACAGAGACAGAGTTAGTTCTGGTTTAGGTTAGTACAGAGACAGAGTTAGTTCTGGTTTGGGTTAGTACAGGGACAGAGTTAGTTCTGGTTTGGGTTAATACAGAGACATAGTTAGTTCTGGTTTGGGATAGTATAGAGACAGTTAGTTCTGGTTTGAGTTAGTACAGAGACAGAGTTAGTTCTGGTTTGGGTTAATACATAGACAGAGTTAGTTCTGGTTTGAGTTAGTACAGAGACAGAGTTAGTTCTGGTTTGGTTTAGTACAGAGACAGAGTTAGGTCTGGTTTGGTTTAGTACAGAGACAAAGTTAGTTCTGGTTTGGGTTAGTATAGAGACAGTTAGTTCTGGTTTGAGTTAGTACAGAGACAGAGTTAGTACTGGTTTGGGTTAATATAGAGACAGAGTTAGTACTGGTTTGGGTTAGTACAGGGACAGAGTTAGGTCTGGTTTGGGTTAGTACAGAGACAGAGTTAGTTCTGGTTTGGGTTAGTATAGAGACAGTTAGTTCTGGTTTGAGTTAGTACAGAGACAGAGTTAGTACTGGTTTGGGTT
The DNA here is from genome assembly GCA_021613375.1 of Megaleporinus macrocephalus. Classification (NCBI taxonomy): domain Eukaryota; kingdom Metazoa; phylum Chordata; class Actinopteri; order Characiformes; family Anostomidae; genus Megaleporinus; species Megaleporinus macrocephalus. The sequence goes on from CM038724.1 coordinate 30,947,272, forward strand.
AGTACAGAGACAGAGTTAGTTCTGGTTTGGGTTAGTACAGAGACAGAGTTAGGTCTGGTTTGGGTTAGTATAGAGACAGAGTTAGTACTGGTTTGGGTTAGTATAGAGACAGAGTTAGTACTGGTTTGGGTTAGTACAGAGACAGAGTTAGTTCTGGTTTGGGTTAATACAGAGACAGAGTTAGGTCTGGTTTGGGTTAGTACAGAGACAGAGTTAGTTCTGGTTTGGGTTAATACAGAGACAGAGTTAGTTCTGGTTTGGGTTAATACAGAGACAGAGTTAGGTCTGGTTTGGGTTAGTACAGAGACAGAGTTAGTTCTGGTTTGGGTTAGTACAGAGACAGAGTTAGTTCTGGTTTGGGTTAGTACAGAGACAGAGTTAGTTCTGGTTTGGGTTAATACAGAGACAGAGTTAGTTCTGGTTTAGGTTAGTACAGAGGATGAGAAGCATTTCAGAGTGTAGCTGGTGACTCTGGCAGATCTGATTATAAACAGAATGAACTGAAAAGAGAGAAGCAGCACAGGTGCTACATCTGTACGATACAATAATGCAGTCAAGGTGTAGCAGAAAGAGGAGAGCTGGTTGGTCCCAGGTGACGAGGAGACCTCCAACAGTATTGGGCTGGGCAGGAGGGCGGATATTACCTCAGAAAGAAAGATACGTGCAGGTGGGTGAAGGGAAATATGTACAATCTCAAAATGGCATGAGTTGAACAACATGTTTCATCAAAATGGTGTGAAACAGAGCACAACGGCGTGCAATAGCCTTTCTCTTATCTGATGGGCGTGCGAGTGGCGTTACCCAATCAGTAGCGACATATATAATATATATCAACCACACCATCAGAGGGGCAGCTCACACAGTGGATTACAATAAAGTCTTCTACAAAGGCTCCTATTAGAAAACATGCCTGCTGTATTTTATTGTAGAGCTTCTTTAATCAGACCCCTTTTTTAATCAGACCCCCTTTTTTAATCAGACCCCTTTCTTTAAACAGGACACCAATAATGGCCTTTCCAGCTCCTGCGGTTGCAGCGATTGCGTAACACAACACAGTGTTGAATGCACCACTGTTTCTGTTGAAATAAACTCTTTGCTATGGTCTGCAGGGGCTGAAGGCAGCCCAGGCCTTCACACCGCACCCTGTCATTTGATAAAATCTACCCCTCACCAATGTTGTCCATGATTACAGTGTTGAAGGTGGAAGCAGAGCCGCGTTAAAGGTAATGCTGGCTGCTGCAAATCAGTAGAGGGCGCTCCTGAGCGAGTCCTGAAAGAATGGGAGTTAATGCAGCTGAATGGCTATAAATGCTAAATTAAAGGTGTGTATGTGAGAACTTGAAACAAAATAGAAGAATGTATTACATTGAAAGACTTTCTGTCTTTACTGCTACTGAGAGCTCATTGGTTGGTGAGCTGATCAGTGGTCAGCCACAGTAAAGCATGAGTCTTCATGAGGCACTGCTAGAAAGTCCTAGAACTGGTGTCTGAGGACTGCTGTTGTTGCTCATTAGCTGTGATGGCCAGGTCAAATTCATGTCCCGCCTAGAGCAGTGCAGTGGCCCCCGCCGGCCCTGCTGCTGGGGTGTCTCCTCTGTACTGCGGTGTTTGACTGATATAGATTCAGATGTAAAGACATAACGACCTTCTATAAAAGATATAACGGGGTTTCAGACGCGCGAAGGCCACAGAAGTGATAAGATTGTAATTATGATTTTCAAATACCACTGCACTGGTCAGAGCAATAACAGGACGGGGACACGCTGGCCCTTCGCTGGGTAATTGGTGAAACGATCGACATTTCGCTCCGGCTGACCGTGTGCAGTGAATTAGCACTGTTTAAAAGTGCTCTTAGCCTCCGAACTCGGAGCTGAAGCTCTGACCGCTGCACTGTCCATTTCCTCTGTCTGAGTGTGTGTCTGTGTTTGGAGAGACTGAAGCTCAACCCACAGAAACTCCTGTGGTGTCAGTTAGAGCAGAGGAACAATCTCAATGTCTCTCTATCTCTGCCAGAAGAGAGATGGCAGGGCAAAAGAGAAGGAGGGCAGATAGAGACAGAGAGGAAGAAGAGAGTAAGAGAAAGAAATGAGAGAAAGAAAGAAGTATGTGAAAGCTAAATGTGAGACATAAAGGACTAAAAAAGAGAAAAGACAAGAGATGGAGAAAAACAGGATAGATAAGGGCAGAGAAGGAGAAAAGGAGGGAGTAAGGGAGACAAAGGACTAAAAGAGAGGATGAAAGACAAAGCATAAGAGAGATTAAAAAACAGACTGAAGGAGAAAGACAAGAAGAACTAAGAGAAAAGAATGAGAATAGAGGAGAGGCAGAGAGAGAAACCAGCATTGAGATTGAAACAGAAAGAATAAAAAAAGAGAAAAGCAAAAACAAAAAAATGATAGAAAGAGAGAGACAAGAAAGTAAGGATTGGAAAGGAATAAGAAAGAAGAAGGGGAAAATAAAGGGAAACGAGAGAAAGAGAGAGAATGAAATGAGAAAAGAGAGGGGAAAACAGAAAGAAAAAGAAAGGACGTTCACACAGAACAAAGGAGGAAAAGAAGAAGCGAGAGTATGATAGAGAGGGTGACAGACTGAGAGACAGGGAGAAAGAGAGAGAAAGAGGGAGACAGGCCGATAGAGAGGGTGACAGACTGAGAGACAGGGAGAAAGAGAGAGAAAGAGAGAGAGAGGCCAATAGAGAGGGTGACAGACTGTGTGAGAGAGGGAGAGGGAGACAGAGAGAAAGAGAGAGACAGGCCGATTGAGAGGGCGACAGACTGTGTGAGAGAGGGAGAGAGAGAGAAAGACAGGCAGATAGAGAGGGCGACAGACTGTGAAAGAGAGGGAGAGAGAGAGGGAGAGTGAAAGAGAAAGAGAGAGACAGGCCGATAGAGAGGGCGACATACTGTGTGAGAGAGGGAGAAAGAGAGAGAAAGAGGGAGACAGGCCGATAGAGAGGGCGACAGACTGTGAGAGAGAGGGAGAGAGAGATAGAGAAAGAGAGAGACAGGCCAATAGAGAGGGCGACATACTGTGTGAGAGAGGGAGAAAGAGAGAGAAAGAGGGAGACAGGCCGATAGAGAGGGCGACAGACTGTGTGAGAGAGGGAGAAAGAGAGAGAAAGAGGGAGACAGGCCGATAGAGAGGGCGACAGACTGTGTGAGAGAGGGAGAGGGAGAGAGAGAGAAAGAGAGAGAGGCCGATAGAGAGGGCGACAGACTATGAGAGATAGAGAGAGAGAGAGAGCGATACAGACTGAGAGAGAGAAAGAGAGAGAGAGAGAGAGAGAGAAAGAGAGAGAGAGAGAGAGAGAGAGAGAGAAATAGGTCAGAAATGGCGTTATTAACCTATTCATTCAGCACCCAAACAAACATGCTGAGCATAAACAGCTGAGCTCCTGCAGCATTCAGAGCTTTATCTAAACACGCTCCACTCAATCACGCCGATACAACCTCAATTACCAGCACAGAGCACGCCAGCTCTGCTATTAGACAAACAGCGCCCGCGCCGCAGCCAAACATGCTAGCAGCGCATGTAGGTGTGATGGGCTAAGAGCCCACAATGGCTTCCCATTGCATCTATTACTGTGTCAAACTGTGCTTTCCACTCGACGAGAGAAGATGATTGTGGCGAAAGGCCGGCCATTATTTCTGACCATAATAGGAGACAGCGTGGGGCGCGTCGTCCTCCACTTTACTCAGCCTGTGTGTGTTTGTATATAAATGCGAGTGTGTGTGATGCAGTATTGACTCTTGTGGCTGAGTTATGAGTGTGTGAGTATTTGTATTAGTACAGCGCTGTCATATCTATCAGTCTGCCCGCGTTTATTGTCTGTCTGTCTCAGATATTCAGCTTTAACTGCTTAGTGATTCTTTATCAGGGTGCTTTATAAACGGTCCCTGATTGTTTTATGACCTGCGGAGGACAATAAATAACTGGACGGCCCATTTGTAGCTGTTTATTTCACCAGGCAAGTGGACCCTGAATACCGGCACATTGTATACAATGAAGAGTTCCACTTTTTCTTATTTTTTATTATTATTATTTGCAATATTGGTGCAAAACCAAGTAACCATGTTTCCACATAAATATATATATATATATATATATATATAATGGGATATAATGGGATAGTATTTTTTTTAGATAAACAGAAAGAAGTGATTTAATAATCTATTTTGATGGGTGTTAGAATGAAAACAATACAAGGCAACATATTTAAAGGTTTACGTGACCAACTTGTAAATATAAGAACATATCGTCGCTGTCCAATAAAAAATAAGTATCTCCAAAATAAGAACTTTTTTACAGTGGAGGTCAGGTCTTTACTCTCAATGTAAGTCAATGGAACTGGAAGTTGTTCCAAGTGATTTTAAAGCATTTCTATTGGTCTATCATAGAAATTGTACACAAGGTCAATGGCAGCCGTCGTGTTCAAATGATGTAGAAAAATGAAAAAAATATTTTTAATTGGACAGCGATATATAGAGGAAATAATGCCCGCAACACATGCCAAAAAGTTGGGACAGGGACAATTTAAGTCTGAGAACATTGTTAAGTATTGAAAAAAGCTTTATGAATACTTTGACATGTCATTGTTAATGAACTTCGTCCACCGCAGCATCCACAAAGACTAGTTAAGACAGCAGAAGTCACATATCAACAGTTTCCAAAAACACTACTGACTTTTCAGGACCCAAGCTCATCTGTACTGGACTCCTGCACAGTGGAAATGTGCATTGTGGTCTGATGAATCAGTCTTTTCAGGCATGGTGTTCTGTACACTGAAAAAGAAAAGGCCCTCCAGATGGTTACCACAACAGATTGAGCAATACAGGCTGCCTTTTAGACTCTGTCTTTTTCAGGACAATGCCAACACGACCCGTTCTGCATGGGTTAAAACAGCATGGCTACATATCTGAGAGTGTGGCCGCTGGACTAGCCTTCCTGCTGTCCAGACCTGACCCCCATGGCAACACAACCATGAAAGGTGGTTGATTGGAGATTTGAGTTTAGATCCAACAGTAGCAATATAAATTTTCCCCTTATCGAAGAAGTACATTCATTCTTCCAACCAACCATCCATACATCCATCAATCTCTCTATTTTGTGAACAAAAAAAGAGAGAATTGAGAAAAAGAAAGGAAGTAATAGAGAGAGAGGGAGAGTGAGAGAGTAATGGGGAGAGTGTGAAAAGAAAAGAGCAATAAATAATAAGAGAGAGTTTAAAAGAAATAACGTGGGAGAGAAAGAGAGAAAGGAAGGCAATGGAAGAAAGAGTAAAAACAAGAGAGAGAAAATGAGAAAGAGAGCAATAGGGAAAGTGTGTGTGTGTGTGAGAGAGAGACAGACACAAGAGAGAGAGAGGGAGAGGGAGAGGGAGAGAGAGAGAGAGAGAAAGACAGAGAGAGCAAAAGAAAGAAATATAAAGAGTTTGTGTGTGAGAGAGAGACAGAAAGAGAGAGAGAGGAACAGAGAGAGGGAGAACGAGAGAGTAATGGGCAGAGTGTGTGAAAAGAAAAGAGAAATAAATAATAAGATAGAGTTTTAAAAAAATAATGTGGGAGAAAAAGAGAGAGAAAGAAAAAAATAGAAAGAGAGCAATGGGGAAAGAGTGTGTGTGTGTGTGTGTGTGTGTGTGTGTGTGTGTGAAAGAGAGAGACAGAGAGAGAGAAATAAAGAAAGACAGAGAGAGGGAGAGAGAGATAGAGATAGAGAGAATGAGAAAGAGTTTGTTTGTGTGTGAGAGACAGACAGAAAGAGAGAGAGAGGGACAGAGAGAGCAAAAGAGAGAAATATAGATAGACACAGAGAGAGAGATAAATAAAGAAAGGCAGAGAGAGGTAGAGACAGATAGGGAGAATGAGAAAGAGTGTGTGTTTGTGTGTGAGAGACAGAAAGAGAAGGAGAGGGAGAATGAGAGAGTAATGGGGAGAGTGTGTGAAAGAAAAGAGCAATAAATGATAAGAGAGAGTTTAAAATAAATAATGTGGGAGAGAAAGAGAGGAAGGAAGGGAATGGAAGAAAGAGAAAAAGAGAAAGAAAGAAAATGAGAAAGAGAGCAATGGGGAAAGTGTGTGTGTGTGAGAGAGAGACAAAAGAGAGAGAGAGAGAGAGAGAGAGAGAGAGAGAGAGAGAGAGAGAGAGAGAGAGAGAGAATGATAGAGAGTGTGTGTGTGTGAGAGAAAGAGACAAAAGAGAGTAAAAGAAAAGAGACAGAGAGAGAAAAAGTGAGAGAAATATAGAGAGACAGAAAGAAAAAGAGAGGGACAGAGAGAGAGGAAGAATGAGAGAGTAATGAAAGAAAAGAGCAATAAATAATAAGAGAGAGTTTAAAAGAAATAATGTGGGAGCGAAAGAGGAAGGAAGGGAATGGAAGAAAGAGAAAAAGAGAGAGAAAGAGAAAATGAGAAAGAGAGCAATGGGGAAAGTGTGTGTGTGTGTGTGTGTGTGTGTGTGAGAAAGAGAGAGAGAATGATAGAGAGAATGCGTGTGTGTGAGAGAAAGAGACAAAAAGAGAGTAAAAGAAAAGAGAGAGAGACAGAGAGAGAAAAAGAGAGAGAAATAGAGAGACAGAAAGAGAGAGAGGGAGAATGAGGGAGTAATGAAAGAAAAGAGCAATAAATAATAAGAGAGAGAGTTTAAAAGAAATAATGTGGGAGAGAAAGAGAGGAAGGAAGGGAACGGGGAGAGAGAGAGAGAGAGGAGAGAGAGAGAGCTGCTGAAGGCGACAGTGTTTTAAAGCTGCAGATTAGTCAGGAGAGGCTCTTCAATGGCTTATGAAGGTCTTTCCACTTTTTTAAAGACGCTTTCCAGATCCTTTTAGAGCGCCACAGCCGCGGAACAACACAGCGCTGCACCTTTTAAACACATGTCCCATCCTGCTGCAGTTGCCATAGGAACGGCTTTTTTAATGCGCCCAGACGTTTCTCGGGGAAAAGTGCAAATGAATGACAAACTGCACCGAAACATTTTGGTTCCCTCGCCGCCACGTCGTTGTGCTTCTGCATGCCGGTCTAATGACCCTCGCTCGGGCTTCTCGCTCCTCTAATCTGAAACGAGTAGGAGAAGTAAGAGAGCGAATAAATATATAAACAGCAGCGGATGCAGATTTGGACAGCGTCTCTTCAAAGCGCATTGATGAGCGCGGAAGAATTTTCACATGGCTAAGTTGTTTTTTTTTTTTTTTTGGTGAAAATAACCTTTTGATAAACTATTTATGGGTAGAAGAGAGATTTCATCAATTTTTCAAAAACAAATTTCATGGTTAAAAAAAAGAAAGAAGAAGAAGCAGCAGCAGCTTTTAAATGCGCTAATGCCTCGTCCAATCTGGAGTGCAGCAAATAAGCAAGCAATCGGCGGGCCAGTGTCACTAAGCACACAGGGCTCGTATTAAAAACTCGAAATGAGCTTTTTAAAAAAAATAAATAAATAAATAAAAAATAATCTGTGCTGTCGGAATGAGGTCCCACAGCATTGGGCCTGATCATCTGTAAAGAGCTTATTAAGGGCTGGACACTTTTTGGTGCTGCTCCAGGGCTTCTTACATGAGTGCCCTATTTTATAATAAAAGTAAAGTGTCCAATAGAGCCGGGCATGTTTATTTCATCATTGGCGTAACTCTGCTGTGATATGATGCCTGTGATTATGTATCTGGGTCACACTGTATTAGAGATAGACCCTCAGTTCTGGCCTTAAATGTCTAAATTCCACCATAAAAGCTACAAACTATACAGTAGCGCAAACTTCTGGTGGCGTCCCTTTAGGATTTCTCAGTTGTAGCAAAATCAGAGGATTCAGGTAATAAAGGTGAGATCCAGTTGTTGAATATTGACAGAGAAATGTGAAAGTCTGAGTATGGGGTTTGGGTTGTGGTAGTGTGATAACCAGGGGAATAACTCCAGGGGCCTGGAGCTGGGGACTCCTAGGACTGACTAGGGCGGAAGCTCCAAGCTGTTGTTCCCTGTCAGACCAGAGATTAAAGCGAAGAACCTCCTAACAGGTAAACCAGGTCATAATGTCCTGTAAAAACAAACTGCGATAGCGTGGCCCCTAGGGCAAGGCAGAGTTAGCAAGTGCTAGTGGGAAGAAACACAGGATAGCTTAGCCAGGACCAGGTGGACCTCCACGGTCCATCAGGCAAGAACCGTTGGGGCGGACTCATCAGCTCCAGTGGCTACCTGAGGGAGAAGAATATAACATGTCCTAACTTATATCATGACCATTAGTTAATTCTTCACATTTAAATCATTTACCAGAATGGAGATTAGAGTGAGCAGTCTCACTGAACAGTTTCGGAAATGCGCCTCCAATGTCCTGCCCCCAACCTCAAATGAAGATTGGCTGTGCCTCTGAGGTAGACCTTCAGTCGGTTTGTGTCTATAGGTCAGTGCTACAAGCGGCTCAGGGCAGTTTTCCTAATAAGAACCAGCTTAGAGAGAACAAAGAAGAACAAAGTGGTTGCCACAGCCCTGCATTGTCCTCTTATCATCAAGGGGTTTCTGTCCACAGACCTGCTGCTCACTGGATGTTTTCTCTTATTGTACCATCTAAATAAACTCTAGAGGTTATTTAGTCAAAATCTGAGATCTCAGACTTTCCTTATTCTGATGGTTGAACTGAACATTGCCTAAAACTGACGGCCCATATCTATCTTATAATAGGTACTGTATTACTGCCACATGATTGGCTGATTAAATAACTGCATGAATGAGCAGGCGTACAGGTGTACACGTGTTGCCACAGACTATGTAATACTTGCTTACATGCTGTCACTGGACTTGGCTTGTCTTTATGAGCTCACTTGAAAAGTGATTTGGAAATTCAAAGAGTTGTTGGGTCATCAGTTGGGTCATGTTTTTCGTTTTTAAGCCAGTGATTCTTATCAGGTGCTCACACAGTAAGACAACTAATTCCAGTGTTACCCAACACAACAAAAGCTCAAAATACTTATGTTGTTGTACAGATATCTGTGTTATAAAGCACAGAGTCAACAGAAATGTTATTTAGCTCTGAGAGAGTCCTCATTGTGTCTTTAAAAAAGTGTCCACAATGAACGACCTTAGCGACTGAAGTATATGTTGAGCGATGGGCTAAAGAATAAGAAGATCTATCTGAGACACATCAGAGAAATAGAAGGTGAAAGTCCTTCACCTCCAGCAGAGAAGTCCAATTTTTTACAGTTTAAGAACAGAAAAGCCACGTTTTCAGATACTTGGCCCACTCAGAACACGGCTTGAAAAGGAGGTCAAGGATTTCACCAACTCCAGCTCTGAGAGAGAGCTGCTTTTCAAAGCCACTTCAGTACATACACACAGTGGGCGAGAGAAAGATCATTTGAAAGTGCTTTACGTTGGAAGAACATGTGATGATGAATGGCCCGATAGAATTAGTCCCAAACATCTTACAAGCAAATCGTGTACATCAACGTACATGAGTTTCTATGGATGGGCAGGACCTTATCACTCTGATTCTAGCCAGTGCAGGCATCTGTCAGCTGATGTAGTCAGCAGTTAGTGTTCTCCTCCAAGCATGCTGAGCTGTGCAGAGATGTCGTGTTAGTCGCAGCTTGAAAAAAGATGCAGTGGCACTTTTTACGTGTCGTACAAAGACTCTGGGCAAATCAGACTTGAAAGACACTCTTAAATATGATTCAAGTGGCCTGAGCATCCAGACTGAGACACGTCTGCATTTGTGTGATTAGCAAAGATAATATATATTTGTCGTCCAGACTATAAAACCTCAATCTGAATACAATCTGGATATGTCAAAAATGCTCGCAGTCTGAGTCCTACATGGTCAGACGTGTGGGGATAGCCATGTGCAATGTAGGTGGGAATAAGCTGAGTGTGAAATTTCGAAATAAACAACAAGCCTGCTGTTAACCCACTGATGCAACGTATGTTATCATATCTAAAACTCACTCACAAGCCCTTAGCCTCCCAGCTTGGCAGTAAAGGGGAGACCTATCATTGGATATGAGCAAATCTGATTCTGATGATGATCAATATTCTTTACTACTATTGAACTAAATTTTGACTATCTATGTCTTCCAAGATGTAGAAGTTAAATAGTTATTACAAGGAGTGACTAAAGACCTACATACAGTGTAGACCTACACACAGGCCATTCGAATTTAAGAAATAGAAACAGAAAACAGAAAACTGTTATAAACAAAGCCGGTAGACATGCGACATTGCAAAACATTCCACCCAATCAAACAAAGGAATAAATCAGGTTTCCTGCTTTTGCACCAAATTTAGAACCTAAAACAAAAGTCTGCTTATCACAAACACCCACTGAGCTAACTGTAGGGGCTGATAACATCAGTCTCTGCTCTGTTCCCCATTGAGGCAGGTCAGCTGAAAAAGCAGTATGCTACAGTATGCTTTATTAAAAAACAATGCACAGACTAAGATAAACGCAAAGAAAAGTAAGACATACAGAGGAAGACAAGGAAACTGGGACTGGCTATATGTCACTCCCTGACTGGTTTAGAACAGCCATATTCACAACACACACTTGGCTTCTTTGGCTCCCGACAGTAGTGAAACCTTTTTGTGGTGCTACAGCCGTTATTAAAAAAACGTATCTTCACCAAAGAATCTTAAAAAAAAACTTTTATGCACAGTTCACTAAACATTTATTATGATGACAATAAATGAAAAACTAAAAATACAGCCTGACGTTTCCCATTAAACACTAAAATTATCCAGTAAATACCAACATTCTCTAACAAAGACTAACTTACTGTGTTAAACACCAACATTATCTAACAATAAGTAATTTACAACAGTAAACACCAACATTCTCACCAAATAACAGCACCCACCAAACAACATTCTCTATTAAATACCAACATACTTCATCTACATTAAACTCCCATATGATATGTTAAATACCAGCACTGTACACCAACATTCTCTAACAACAATCAACTTACAACAGTAAACACCAACATTCTCTCACAATCACCACATAACAGCACCCACCAAACAACATTCTCTGTTAAATACCAACATACTTCATCTACATCTCGTTGTATATATATATATATCTCCAAAAAGGCAACTTTACAGGAGAGACCAAAAACATACTTTACTTTTAATGTAAGTCAATGGAACCAGATTTTTTTCCAAGCTATTTTGGAGAACTATTATTGGTCCATTCATCATGAAATTGTAAACGCCCATTGGCGTGTTCAAATGATTTATATATCATGTTAGTATTTAATGGAAAATGTCAGCCTGTATTTTTAGTTTTTAATTTGTTGTCATCATAAATGTTTAGTGAACTGTGCATTTCATCCTTTAAAAGGTTCTTTAATAAAGATAATATATATATATATATATATATATATATATATATATATATATATATATATATATATATATATATATATATATATATATATATATATATATATATATGACCATATGACCATAATAATGCAACATGCAAACATGTGATTGTTTAAATGGTTAAAATTGTTTTAATGGTTTAAATGTTTTTCCTCTACAAAATATGTATCCACGATATATAAATGTATAGCTGACTTGGTCTCTTGCATGTCCTTCAAGAAAACCAGGAAAGCAGTGTCTTTAGAGAAGTTAATACAAACTTTTACAAAGTGTAGCGGTAAAGCATACATGAGTACTAGGGCAGTGTATTCATATATAGAGGTTGACAAGTTTTTTCACTTGGAAAAAAAGGATGAAGCAGGGCTGTGGCTTCAATCTAACACTTCCAGACTTACATCAGAGAGGCAGCAGGTGCTGCCGAAATAGTCGACAGCGCCTGACCTCGCTCTACAAGACAGCGGCACCTGGACCTGCTAAAGAACTTCTGGCAGAACAGGAGATGCCAAGCACTTCTGGATGCACATGAAGTTAAGTCCCAGCGGAAAAAAGCAGCGATTCAAAGCAGCACAAAACCAGGAACTGAAAATAAAATCCCAGGAGCTGCCACTGAAAGGGAGGAGTGCTTTCAATTGTAGCGGTTTGATCCACTTTCTTCAAGCGCTTGGGCCACTGATCCACTTTAAAGGAGCATATATGTGTAGACAAAATGAATTCCGGCCTGAACCAAGCCTGCAACCTGACAAAGATGAATCCTAAACTGGAAACAAACATAGGGATGAAAGAGCTCGAGGCCTATGGAAACTCTACTCTCGGCAACGTGTGCACTACTGCAACAGTAATGAGGCCTGAAATAGATGATTTAACATGAAGTTATCCTTCGGAACCTTTCCAGAACACCACACAAGTGAATAACGTATTACTGTACCTTAGGGCTGTCACAATTCATTAAAATTCATCACCCAATGTAAATGGTATTAATGGAATAATGCATTAAAGCTTTCATTCTTTATGAATCTTTATGAATACCCAAAGGTCATTAGGAAAGCATGTTATGCAGTTTGAGGATGATCTGGGGGGTCTATTACCCCTTTTGGTCCTATTACCTCTTTGGTCCTATGCACATGGCGTCCATTCATTTCTTCCAAGAAATCTGGAATACTGATTCATTTGACCGCAATGTATATTTCCAATGGCCCATCCCAGATTTCTCAGGCCCAGAGAACAGAGATGCCGTGTCTGAACATAGCATAATGTTTCTTAAGTGGTATTTGTTAATGGAGCTCTGTATTATAGTGCTTGACAGAGGTTTGCTAAAGTAATCCCTTGCCTATGTGGTTGAGTGACAACACTGTCACTCAACCACACTGGTCAACACTGATGGGCATATGGGTCAGTGACAACAGAATCAAAGCTCAGCTTGAAAACACCAGCCGGCCCATTCCGTTGAATGTGTCATTATGAATGACCCTACTTAGAAAAAACCCTAGTTACGTTAACATATATTATAAAGACATGTGTGCTATCAGTAGTTACAATAAATTGCCAGTGTGTGAGAACATAAACTGGAGGCTGGTGTCCTGCCTGTCTGGGATCCAAAAAAGCAACAGCCCTTTCTCAAGTCCTGGCTCTGTGCTCACAGCCTAGACATCAATGAAGGCAGGTATAAAAAAGCCATGGCAGCTGAAAGAACACATGGTCTGACAGGTGAGGTGCAGACTGAAGTGCGCTCTCTTTCTACCTGTGAAAAACAAACCATGGGGGATTTGCTTTGAAAAACTGGGGGAACTGAAATGGATTCCATGTCTTGCTGATACAAAACAAAAAAAATATTGTGAGAAGTAGTGAATAATTCACTCACAGTCCACCAGACCTGACCACGTTCAACCTATATGCCCTTTCTAGCTCAATACCAGCACTTTTCACCTGCCACTGCAGTCAGGCATGAACACAACTCTGAACGTAGATACATCCGCACCTCAGTCTGGCGCCTGTGTCTGTTTCCCTTCACGTAACCATACCTGTGAAAGTAGGGGGGCTCTCAAAGAGGGAACGGTGAGCAACTTCCCTTGCAGCTAACTATAGACACCAATATTAACAACTTTGGACAACACTGCGGACTAGGACTCATGTGGAGATATGGCGACTGCATTCGACCAATCAATGGTCTGCATTACTAGCTCCACATATTTGGCCCAGTATGGTACTGCAGATAACCTAATCAGATAAAGTAATCCGAGCCTGTTCCATTTCCTGAATTTTATAGATGAGCTGAAAACAAGCTGACCAATCAGACCTCTGTCAAGCAGGTGAAAATTATAGGGGAGCACCATAAGCTCCTACAACAATCAGCATGCCAACTACCCAGTGTGTATTTGTCAGTTAATGGAAATACAGAGAATGAATGATGGGAGGTCCCTAACCTTCACACAGGATTGGAACTGTGTTAGAACTATGTAATACTGTCATAACATTTATAAGAGGTAGCTGCCCCCTTCCTTTTACCTTACACTAATGCATCTGATCCAGCCAATTAGGAACTTCTAAGGCAGTTAATTAGCTGGAACATGTGTTGAAAACAAGCTGACCAATCAGACCTCTGTCTGTCATGGTCGTGACCCAGACAAGCAGGTGAAAATTATAAGGGGAGCACCACGAGCTCCTACAACAACCAACACGCCAACTACACAATGTGTAGTAGGTTAATGGAAATGCGGAGAAGCAGCTGAAAGGCTGCGAACGATGGTGAGTAACTTTACAGCAACTGCATACAACCAAGTTCATTTCTTCCTTTTTAATAATAGAAGCAAGAAGCAGAAGCAGAGCCTCGGATTCCTCCCACTGGCATTCAGGCATTCTTGCAGAATCACTCTTTCAGCTGCGGCTTCTGTAAGAGGTAGTGGAACTTGGAAAATGCTTGGACTTCAAAAATGAAGGGACCTCTACGTGCCAGTTCTTGGTCAGTGTGAATGGACCTTTAGGCACTTAATGGAAATGACGGTGGGATCAGCGATTTGTGACCATACTGTATAGTACTGTCTGGTGGGCAAGCACTATACTTGGCACTATCATGCCATCGTTTTTATGTGTATTGAAGCCCAGATTGAACATAAAATTTCATTATTTCTTATTTGGAACTCCTCAGCCCTATTAGAATGGGGCTGGTTTTCCATGGTGAGGTGGAATAACCTGTAATAAACTGTATGGTTTATGACCAGTTCTCAGTATACATGATGGGAGTGGCTGCATGTTCAAATTTTTCATTCAACCATTGTTTTATACCCCTACCATTTACCTTGCTGTCTTAAAGGTGCTATTATTGATTATTTATTATAAGATTTATTGTTTACAACATGCTAAATTAAATGAATGGTGATAATGGTGATAAAGGAGTCTATGGCTATACTAAGTCACTGTAGTGTCGAGTCTGCCATAAGTTCAACATAAGAGGATGAAGGAGTAGCACTGCTGCCCCGATGGCGTATTCTAACCTCTGGTCAATCACGTTGGAGTTGCTGCTCCTGGTTAAATCATTTAGCTACTGGTAATAGTGACTGATCTGTGTCTCACTGTTACTCTGATATTCTATCACTTATTATTCACTATTATATCACTCTATCTGTTACTTCTATCACTTATTATTGGTAAAACTACATACCTCTGTCCAATCCCAGGCAGGTTTACTTATATGCAGTGTTGTATATTAGTTATATTCTTATGCTCTGTTTATATCACTGTTGTTGTGGTACTAGTTTGCTAGCACTGTGAATCAGAACTTGATAAGTACTTGTAAGTATTGGTTTCCCTCAGATTTCTTCGAGTACCAGAAACGTAGTCTCCTGAAATCAATGGAAGCTATAGCAAGCTATATAACAAGCTATAGCTTGTACGTGATGGTCATTCTGACTGGATATTAAATGAATGATGGGAGGTCCCTAACTTTCGCACGGTACTGGAACTGTGTTAGAACTATGTTATACCGTAATAACATTTATAAGATGTAGCTGCGCCCTTCCTCTTACACTACACTAATGCATCTGATCCAGCCAATTAGGAACTTCTAAGGCAGTTAATTAGCTGGAACATGTGTGACAGATTGTGGTTGGAGCTAGATGCTGGAGGAAGGTAGACCTTCAGGACTAGGGTTGGTGACCACTGCTCTAAGATGTCTCATTTGGCTAATTAAACCACGCTGACTTTCCAGTTTGTTTACATGCTAATTCTGCCCTTACTAGTGCAACTGACTAGGCCAGCAGGCTAACGCTCCAATAATAAAAGCCAGACTTTGAGTTCAAGCCTGTAAAGAACTTACTTAAAAACTGAGATGTAGAAAGTAATCGTGTACTCGGGTGATGTGGACAGAGGTGGTGTATGGGGAGGCTGGCTGTGATTCCTGTTTTCTCTGCTTCCAAAACACCAGAGGGTGCTTGTGAGTGAATCCTCACTGACTCACAGAGTTTAAATTCCACCTGTTGTTTAAGACCTCGTTTAAGATGTTCTTCACTAAACAAGAAAACTTACCTGTATGTTTTCTTTTTTCTACAGAAAATGGGGTTTAAGGCAGTAGTACTTTGGCATTACTGCTACTGAGTGCTGATTGGTTATCATTACTGCTACTGAGGGCTGAATGGTTATCATTACTGCTATTGAGGGCTGAATGGTTAGCATTATGGATACTGAGTGCTGATTGGTTAGCATTTCTGCTACTGAGTGCTGATTGGTAAGCATTACTGCTACTGAGTGCTGATTGGTCATCATTACTGCTGCTGAGTGCTGAATGGTTATCATTACTCCTACTAAGTGCTGAATGGTTAGCACTGCTGCTACTGAGTGCTGATTGGTTAGCATTACTGCTACTAAATACTGATTGAATATCTTTGCTACTACTGAGCATTGGTTGGTTATTTTTGCTGCTACTGGGTGCTGACTGGTTATCATTGCTGCCACTGGGTGCTGACTGGTTATCATTACTGCCACTGGGTGCACAACCAACCACAATCATTCAAGCAGTAAGGATTCTGGTCTGATTATTCCCAGCGTATTAGGATTTACATTAAGCGTTTTTCCTGCTTACACTTAATTATTTACGTCACTCAAAGTATGATTACAACACTAAGTACGACTCGTTACCAGATCAACGCTCGCATTAGGCTTTTCTGCAAAACTGTTCTGATGACGTCACAATCAATTAGCTTGTAAGTAGTGCAGTTACAGTTAAAATAACATCAATTAGTGGAGCTGTTCTTACTTCCTCAGCGCCTCCAACAACTGCACACCTGTAGCTGATAAAGCCGTTTCCGTGAAGTGACTGCACGTGCGTGACACGCTCTGGGATTCTCATTAAAATTGCTACAGAGAGAGAGAAAGAGAGAGAGAGAGAGAGAGAGAAAGAGAGAGAGAGAGAGAGAGAGAGAGAGTGGATTTAATGTGTAGACGTGGGGCAGATGTGATGTTGTCTCTGTGGAGAGAGTGAGAGAGAGAGAGCAAGAGTGAGCGCTGCTCGCTCGCTGTCTCTCTCTCTCATTTAAATTTAATCCAGACTCACCCACCTACCTTAATGTCCAATTAAGAGATCTGACACATTACCATTTCATCTGTTACAGCCAGTGCTCCAGACACACTCTCTCTTTCTCTCCCTCTCTCTCTCTCTCTTCCTATCTCACACACACAAACACAAACCACACACGCGTTGCTTGGATTCTCATTAAACCCCTGATTTATATTTTGCAAGGCCTTCATTATGCATGCATGAGTAAAAAAAAAAGAAAAGGGATAATAATAAAAATACAAAAATAAATTATATATACTCCCTAATAAGTTACAGAGCAGGTTTACCTGCAGCAGAGGGCTGAAGAGCTATTGGGCCTAGAGGCAGCTTTTGTTCACAATTTCATTTTTAGTTATTGCACATGTATAATTAAACATCATGCTTGCTTCATGTTAGGTCTGCTTATTTTTGTACTGAAATGAAAGGATGGGCAGATGGAGACGTTAGGAATAAGTCACTGTAGCAGGTGTATATCAGCCAACAGCTTCAGGTAATGTATAAATCAACCATCAGAATGAGGAAGAAGTGTGATCGCAATGATTTTGACTGTGGCACGGTTGGGCTGCTTTAAGTATTTGTAGATCTGCTGATCTAACATTTCCATGTATAACAGTCTCTAAAGTTTCTTCAGAGTGGTTTCAAATGGCACAAAAAACATCAGTTGGTTGAGGAGAGAGGTTGCTAGAGAATGGCCTGACTAGTTCCAGTTGACAGAAAGGCTACGCACATAACCACTCTGTGCTGAGCAGGAAACCATCTCAGAATGCACAACACATCCAACCTTGAGGTGGATGGGCTACAACTACCTTTCATGAACAGTCCAGGCTGGTGGAGGTGGTGTAATGGGGTGGGAATGTTTTCTTGGCACACTTTGGGCTGTTAATACCAATCAATCACAGCTTGAATGCCACAGCTTATTTGGGCACAGTTGCTGACCATGTGCATCCCTTTCCTTTGGGCCAAATCCAAGAAGACTATGGGATATCTTACCACAGCTATGCAAGCGTTTCTCCAGATGTACTTAGCAGTCGTCCCCAAACAGGTATGGCTTCCATGACTCTTTGTAAGTGCCTTGAGCACATCACCAGCTGGATGGGACAAATAAAAAATGGATAAAGAAAAGAATGAAAGCAGCTACTAAATCTGAGAGTGTTAACAGAATTACAGATTTTCAAATTATTGTTTTCTTAATTCTTAATTACACTTTCTTTCCTCTCTTTTTTCAAAACTACTGTTAGTAATCATGTTTTATTCATGTTTCTAATATCCTATATCGTTAATGAATTCAATTTAGTTTAAATTCAAGTTATCTTTGTATTTTATAATTTGTAAAGTACCTTAAATGGCCACAGTGGTGTATAAAGATGCTGTATAACCAACGTTGCCAGGTCACAATGGCTTCTTCCAGTACGATAATGCACCATGTTACAAAGCAAATGCAGCTTTCATTACAATGAGTTCAGTGGCTTTCACAGTCCCAAGACCTGAACACCATTGGGATGTGGTAGAACTGGAGATTTTGCAGTCTAAAAATGCATCTGAAAAATCTGTAAGGCACTGCATGATGCAATCACGCCAACATGGACCAGAATCTCAAAGGAATGTTTCCAATATCTTGTGAAATCTATGCCACAAAGAACTGAGACTGTGTTCACAGCAAAAGGAGGCTCTACCCAGTATTTAGTATAGTGTTCCCAACAAAGTGCCTTGCTTGAACAGTCCAGGATTGAATGGTCCAGGCTGGTGGAGATGTGAGATTCTAAAGTTTTGGTATAATAATATGACATATGTTTCTGAGGCTATGAAGTTTTAATATGACAGCAACAATACATATATCCCTGAGTTCAAAAAGTGTATATATATATATTCATTCATTTGAGAGTTCGATTGATAACTATATTATAAACATATTCTCGTGGTTAGGTCAGTGAGAACATGTAGGTGTCTTAATATGGCAATAATTATACATATACACTACCACTCAAAAGTTTGGGATCACAGTGAAATGTTCTTGTTTTCAATGGCGTATCCGTTTCCTTAACACAACAATGGACTGACGGGTCTCTAAAGAAAGTTGTTTCTTTCTGGTCATTTTGAGTCGGTCAGCAAGCCAACAACTGCTGATGCTTCAGATACTAAACTAACCTAGAATGTTGTTCTCCCTTTTATACTCACTTATTAGTAGAATGTTTTTCAGCTGTGCATCACAATTGAGCAAGAGTGTCCTAACAACCAATTAGCCCAATAACATCCTTAACTTGGATTGGCAACCGTACCAGGAGATTTAGACAGAGGACTGAGAATTGCTGATAATAGACTATATGCAAAATAAGCCTCTATACAAAAATAGACTTTAATACAAACATTTTTGTTCTTTAAAATCATCTGAATTAATTGTGAAATGGACAATATTGTTTGTGAACTGCATAAAAATTGCATAAATTGCATGAAAAAATAGCATGAAATGAAATTCTAAAGTGATCCTAAACTTTTGAGCGGAATATATATCATATATATATGAGCTTGCAAGAAGTTGATGCCACAATAAAGATACAGCTTCTTGAGGATATTATGATGAAAATATAAGAGGTTCTTGATATGATAGCAATAGCATACATTCCTAACATTACAAGGTTGAGCCACGATATATTTTCTTGAGCTTTAGAGGTTTTGATATGAAACTCTTAACATGGTTTTGACATTACATTTTAATACATTATATATTAATACATTATATACATTATAAATATTCACTTATAGAAGTCTCGGCTATTAGCAGATGACTTAAGCCTCTATTTGAATGCATTTTTAACACACCTGTATTAGCGGCCGAGGCTCACAAGTGCTCCGACTGGATGGAAAGCTCCAGCAGCAGAGGCCCCTGGGGGGAACACACTTCTGTCCTTGACGTGCCTGTGGGGCACCACCATGATGAGCTGATGCTATCTATGTTTAGTCTTCAGGCCATGTTCATATATTTAATTAAAATAGCCTTGGCCAGTCCACACAGAGACCACTTATCTATCAGACAGAGAGAGAGAGAGAGAAAGAGAGAGAGAGAGGGAAAGCTGGGGAGGGGGCGGGGGTGGTGGACTTTCTCTGCCCTCCTCCGTCACCCTCTAATTTAAAGATTATCAGGCTTGATTGGTGGCTGGAATGGATGGGAGGGAAGGGAAGAGGAGAAGGAAGACGCAGAGAAAGAGGGGAGGCAAAAAGGAAAAGAAACAATAGAGAAGTGACCCATTAGTTCCGAGCACATGCACCCTTGTCGTCACCTCAGCAGTCCAGATAAAGACCAAAAAGAGAGAGAGAGAGAGAGAGAGAGGGAGGAAAAAAGTGTCGTCATGGCAACTATCTCCCATAGAATATTATGGACAACTCCTGCCAGAATGGTCGTGGGTTTCTGTAGCATCATAAACTGCTATCTTCTTTAAAAGGTCTACAAAAGCTTGAAACTCACTAAATATATATAGACATGCACCAAGTTTATATCTAACCCCACATGGACTGTCCTGCTGTCCCACAGTGAAAAATCAATAATCAGAGATTTACAAGGGTTATTATATTCGAATCTATATAAGGCAATAACAGAGGTAGTCATAAGCTAATACATACAAAACACTACTATGTAACTTTCCTAAATCCTAAGCCTTAAATTTGAAACCTACTTGAAACTAAATTTCAGTACCTTTGATGCTCAATCGCAACAGCTACAACAGATTTTACGAAACAGCCAATCAAAACATTGTTAATGCATCACACTACTCCAAAGGACTGATTACAAACAGCAGTGGCTTGATGGATAGGAAATTAAACGAGAAGATGAATAAGAGATAGTCCTAACAGACCAAAAGTTAGTTTTAAATTTTGACAGTTAACTGAGGGATAACAAATGAGACTCAGAGCTGGTGACCAGCTGGATTCTCTAGCTAGCTGACAGCAACAGCTGTTTAAACTCTTTCCTGTCTTTTCACTGGCTAGTTTACACCCACACTCATTTAGCCCTTCTAGTGAGTAGTTCTTCGCCAAGTATATTTAGAAGCACTCGCAATAGCGTTCCTCCTGCTTTCTGATTCAGAAATCTAAATAATGACAGCGGGTTTACCAGGTATTACCATCCATTAATTAATTAATTCATTCATTCCGCTTAGTCCAGCTAGTCCTGGTTTCAGTAGAAAAAAAAGCAAAGAGAACAAAAGGCTCTCTCCCCTGCAACTTCCTACAGCTCATTCTGAGGAATCCCAGAACATTCCCAGGCCAGCTTATGATATAATCACTCCAGTGGGTCCTGGGATGACCTCTGGGTCTTGTCTCAATTGGCCGTGCCTGGTAACCCTCCAACAGGAGGCAGCCAGTGGGGCATTCGAATCAGATGCTTAAACCGCCTCAGCTGGCTCCTATCAATGAGGAGGAGTAGCGGCTCCACTTTGAGCCGCTGTTGGATGGCTGAGCTGCTCACCTTATCAAGTAGAGTGTGGCCCAGCACCCTGCGAAGGAAGCTCATTTCCACCCCATGTATCCACTATCTCATTCTTTTGGTCATTGCTCAAAGCTCATGACCACAGGTGAGGGTGGGTATGTACACCGACCAGTAAAACGAGAGCCGTGTCTTATGACTCAACTCACCACTATAGTCCAGTACAGCGACTGCATTACTGCTGCTGCCACTCGCAGAGTATAGCTGCTCTCACGATCCCTCTTCCCATTACTCAAGAACAAGACCCCGAGACACTTCAACTCCTCCACCTAGGGCAGGTCCTCTCGCTTTACCCATAAAGCTTTTACCAGCAGAGATTATTTTAGTGATAACATTTAATTAAAGCCAAACCCGCCATGAAATCCAATTGGACGTCATATATCCCAATTCGTCATGAGAAATTATACCCAGTAATGTGAGAGTGTCATGTTATCACTACTGGTAATTGTTATGACAAGGCTAACTTAGTGTAACCTTCTTTACAGGTCACAACAATGACCTGTGAGGCGTATATAACTGAATCAAATCAGCTATGACAACTGAAAACACCACGTGACATCTGCTCAGACATATTTAGGGTATGGTTAGGTTAACACTATGTAGCAGGGTTTGAGTAGTGCTACTGTGTTGGCCATAAACAATTTCAAGAGCTAGCAGTTGGCAGCTACTGTAAAAAGTGCTAGTTGCTGGGACGCAGCCGATCTGTCTATCTTTTTAGCTTCCATGCCAAGTGGCGATATGTTGAGGGAATTCATATCGCCTGTGTACGTTTTCAAAAAGAGGGCACATAAAATTGCGTCAGGTCAGCAAATTATCATCACTTACACGTGTTTGACTTACTTTATTGGTGTCCAAATGAAATTCGCCAACAGAATCCAATGCCAGGATCTCAGATTCAGCCCCATCACCCACACCCACTTTGAAGGAATCCAGACAGTTGCCCAACGTTTCTTCCAAAACCAAAGGAATAACAAGGCGTTTTTTTAAACTAGATGTTGGAACATAGCTGTGAAGATCAGATTGCAGTCATCCAAATGAGTTACATTAACGAGCCACTCATGTTGGATTATTGGATCTGGAAATCTAATGGCAAGGCAATGAATCGTAAATGTGCTGGATGGTGCTCCATCAATCAACTCAGTTCTCAAAGGTGTTCAGCAGAGCTTCTTCAGCTCATCGCGAAGGTGTTCAGAGGTGCATTTCATTACGCTGAAAAATGCATCACCGCTGCCATGCCAGGCTTCCACACTCCCTAAGCTGATGTTTGGCGATGTATCTGGGGATTTTTAACTTCTCCAGAGTGCTTATCTATGGAGATTACACCGCCGTGCAACTGAAAGTACCTGAAACCGCTAATTAGAAGGGCTATCGGAATACCTTGGGAGTATATATTTTATTATAAAGTTTATATTGTGCTTTTGTCATTTGCGGATTCCACAAAACGCACACCGCAACAACTCAGCTCTGTCAGTCTAAGTGCGCAGTTAAAGACATTGAGCCACCCACTCCATCCAGAGGGGCGCTTGCTAATGATGTGCCTGGAGTGCTAAAGTCTTTTCAGGTGTTGTCCCACACACACTGTAACTGACACAAATGTATTCCTGACTTCGTGGGGTATTTTCCTGTGCTTCTCTAAGAATGCGTATATAAGCCCAAGCCTGAAGATGGAGAAGCCTGGAGGAGCATTTTTACCAAGTTACTTGAAGAACATCTGCTTCATGCAAGCTCTCCAATGGTGTCCCTCAAGGCTCGGTACTGGGTACTCTTCTCTTTTCACGCAACGCTCATTTTCTTGGCGATGTAATTACTTCTCGTGGCTTCTCTCATCACTGTTAGGCACTCAACTAATGCTTTCCTTCCCACTATCTGATACTCAGGTTTGCACTCGGATCTTGGCATGGCAGACTGACATCTCTTCATAGATGACAGCCTGCCAAGGGATGCTCAACTCTAGCATGACGGAACTGCTATTCATCCAAAGTTCTCACCATGATCTTGACATCTCATTTGAGAACTCCTGGATCGTTCTATCTGAAGATGCAAGAAGTCTCGGTGTCTTCTGGGTGACCTGTTGTCGTTCTTGGCTCATATTGCAAACGTGACTCGGCAGGTTTCTCCTCTACAATATCCGGCAGATTTGTCCCTTTCATTTCAAGGCTAGATTACTGCAACTCACACCTTGCTGGCCTTCCTCTACAGACCATCAGGCCCTTGCACCTGATCTGGAATGCAGCAGCATGGCTTGTCTTTAATCTTTCCTAGTGCCACGTCACTGCTGTGCTGTCTTCACTGGCTTTCTGTAGCAGCTCGAATCAGATTTAAAACTCTAATACTTGCCTACAAAGCCTAGAACAGACCCTCCTGATCTTACGGCAATGGTCAAAGCTTGATCTGTACCGTGATCACTTTGAGCTTCAAGTGCAGCACGACTTGACCCACCATCCTTCAAGATGCTTGGAAGACAAGCATCAAGACTCTTCACTGCCCTGGCACGCAGATGGTAGAATGAACTTCCACTCGCTGTTCGAACAGCAGGTTCTCTTGCGGTCTTCAAATGCAGAACCCATTGATTTGTGAACCAGTTCAGTTTGGGTACTTATTGAAATTGCATTGCACTTGTGCTGCACTAAACTCTTTATCTTCGTTAGATATTGCTAGGTACTACACTTATATTGTATTTCTAGGTATCGTTACTGGTTCCCCTTTTAGCTGTGGTTGATGGTAGTTTGGACTCTTACCTAGCTACGGTACATGCTCTAAACGAACAACAAAGCACTTTTGTAAGTTGCCCTGGATAAGAGCGTCTACTGAATGCTGTAAATCAGCCTTTGTTTTTTGCTTTTTCTAACAAAAGATACAGTTTTTTTCACATACAAAGCTTCCAAGTGTGCCCACAACATCTCTGGAGCAGGTGGTTTGAGAATGAAATGTAAGTAGGATCCAGTCAGTTTTAAGGCGACATAATCAGAGGTGGATAAAGTGAATCCCTTTATTAAGCATTCACAGAGGCTTCCTTATCTCTGCAGGCTTTTTCCATCCTTCTTCTCGACTCCATTCCCTCGCTCCAGGGAAACCAGTTCAGCCAAGGTTCATTGTGCAGTGATGAGTAGTAACTACTGACATTTACTCAATAACTTCAGTAGAATTTTGATGGATACTCTGGAGACCTCTCAGTGTATTTCCAAATGGTGATCCATTTACTTCCGCTCAAGTACACTTGGGAGGAAAACAGTCGACTAGTTCCACCAGTTCCATCATTGTTGGTGTTTAATTTCATTCTGTTGAGCTGGGTCAGCTCCTGGACTGTTAGCGGTTTCTCATAGCGCTCACTTTAGAGCTTTAGCACTGTATTTTATTATTTTACACCAGAAGGATCCTAAACAAGAGAAGAACAGAGCCTTTAGTTCCCATGTTGGTGGATGACTGATGTACTACTGCACTTTCACTACAGTTCCATACACTAGTTCCAAAACAACCTCAAGATGAATAACAACTACAGGGCACATGTGTTTAACAAGATCCTGGATGACTAATTTAAAGTTCTCAGTTTGTTCTGCACATTTCACTCTGTACAGCTTCTAAAAACAATGTTGAGCAGGCTTTGGCACTGGAGAGACTGAAGAGAGGAGCAGTTCCAACGTCATTAACTTTACAACCCCAACAGTAAGCTGTAAGTAGCTGCAATGGTGTTTGATTTTATTGTTTTTGATAGTTGAAGCAGATCATCTTAAACTGAAAGTTTCATAGGGAGTAACAGCTTTAATGATTTGTGTAATAGTTTTGTGTTGTTGCCAAAGCAAGCAGATAACATTAGTTAGTCAGCTCCAGCTGTATGTGACTTAGCTCACTAACATGGAGGTTAATATTACTTTGCTCTCTATGTCTGAGTGGACATGTTGCTTCTGTGGTCATCACTGTCCAATGCATTGTATTACACCTATTTATGGGCACATACATGAGGACTTGGTAGCACAGTTAGAAGCAGTGAATAATATATCTTATGCTTGAATATTAGGATGCCACTTACACTGCCCCCTTTGACAAGACCCACCCTAAACTCTGGTTGACCAGTCATGGTTTAGCAACTGGAACTGGGCTTGTGTGCTCAATCACTTTGCATGAGGAGATCTAATGTATTAGATACGCAATATCTCAGGAGTTTGAAGAGGGGAGTAAAAGACAGAAGGGTAGAAGTGTAGAATGTGAAACACTGCACTAACAATTAAACCTGGGAACAAAATAACATTTGGTTTTTGGGCTTAATTAGCTTACTAGTCAGCCTGTCTGGCTATCAAGGCGTCAAGGCGCCTTTGTTAACATGTTGTAGTTCACAGAAAAAGCGTATGCAATTTGCTGAGTTCTGTGGTCGGACAGCCTGTTAAACACATCCATCCAGTGTCTGTCCTATAGTACCTGTCCGGCTAAAGATAATAGACACCAATGTCTTTAAAATACATAATCTTCTATTTACCTATCCCACAGCACAGGAGCAGCGCTGCTCATTTGTTTTCATCTCACCTGCATGGATCACTATTTGATGAGGCTTGCTATTGACAAAATCTGTAGGCTTTAGCATCTACCTTCTGATCCTTTTTGATCCAGTAGGCTGCTGAGAGATCATGTTGCGTATATACTGCTCTGTCACCACAGCAAAGGGCCACTTCAGATAAACAGGGGGAATTTTCACAGTTCTTATTTGGCCAATAGCTTTGGTATGAAGTACTGTGTTTGCAACCAGATATTGGAGTGACTAGGTAACACTTGAAGAGACCAGATGCAATCACTAAAATTCTTAAAAAAAAAAAAAAGAAGAAAGGAAGGAAAACAAAAGCTGTGAATGAACCTGAAAAGCCACGTGGGTGCGGGGGCTGGCAAGACAAAACACCAAGCAAACACAAAGCACACAACCAGGGGTATAAATACATAGGGAGGAAAAAGAAGCACCTGGGGTTAAGGATAAGTTACAAACTACACACAGGGCAGGGCAAGACTGGCCATTTCATCCCTATTTGTGGGGATTTCTGTTTCGAATACAATTGAAACAGCCCAGTACCTCCAGACATTGTGGGGGCTGTGTAGCCAATAGTGCTGGGTGAAGGGGTCCTGCATACTTTTTCCACAAGCAAGTTGGCCACAGAAGTAGCTGGCCTGAAGCAGTCTATAAGGCAGTTGAACTTAAGTCCTTCATGCTGTCCTTACCCAGTACTGCTATTGGCCCATGCACACGCATGGTGCAGCTGAGGTTACCCCGACAGCTCCCACACAGGTGAAGGCATTATGATGATATGTGGAGCAGGACGGCTCCCCTTGGGAAGTTTGAAATGGTTTTGGCAGCTGCATAGATGGTGTGAGAGACAAACTCCATCTGAGGGAGAAAAGTTGAGGCGGCTGGCCACCAACATAGAGAGTAAGGTGGGGTTCATCCATGGGGAGTTCTTGGCAGTAGCATGCGATAGCTTGGCTTTGCATGCTTTCCTACAGGTGGTAAGGCCATTAAGGCTCCGGCAACAGTTGCGGCTCGCACAGCCAACTTGCCTGGGGAAGGCTTTACGGTGGGCAGAAGGGAAGTGGCCGATTTTGGAAGAGCACGCAGGCTGCGGCCAGGTTCATGCAGCGGTGGGGTGGACAGCAGTGCCAACGAGAGTGGAGAAGAGGAGGCAGTCAGGGCAGCCTGCCATATCTTTACGCAGCTGACGCACCTGAAGGCTCAGGGCCTGTGGAGGCAGCAGTTGGCAGGCACCCAGATGCCAAGAGATGGCAGTTGGTGAGCATAGAGCAGTGTACAGCAGCACGAGAGAGAGTTTCCTCCACTTCCAGATGAGTTGGGCATCTGTGGCACACCCAACATCCTATGGTGCCCAGCCAGCTGGATGTCAGGGAGATAAAGGCCTTAGTTGACTCTGGCTCCACCATCAGGATAATCAAGTTAGGGGGGGTTCTGCAAGTGGTCCTGGCAGGCGGCAAAGGTGAGAATGGAGACCTTAATAAAGCAGACTAGCCTGAGATGAGCTGCAGTGGGTGACACTCCTAATTAAAACAAATGGGCATGAAATTCAAGTCTGAAACATTCTGGTTCCATTGACTTACATTACAAGTAAAGATGTTTTTTGCCCTTTTCTGTAAAATTGCCATTTTTTCCATCGGTCAGAGACAACAGAGTGACCAATGAGTATTAAATGTGATATTTCTGACACACACACACACACACGAGTGACAGCTCATTAAACGCCGGCTAGGTAGCGGCAGAAAAAGAATAACACAGTAGCAGAATGAAACAGAGTGTCAGATCCCCCAGCGCTCCTGCCCTCTGACCCTAACCGCACTGCGCCGCACTGCACCTCGCTCGCCCGCTCCATTCAAAACCTTCCCCAACAGCATCACATGCGGCAGACAGCTTTTCATCAGCCGAATTAAACACTCGGCGAGCGCAGCAGCCTGCAAGGTTACACTGCTTTCTCCACAATTACTGCTGCTCACTCCTATTACAGCCTGAAAATACCTGGGAGAGAGAGAGACACACAGAAAGAGAGAGAAAGAGAGAGAAGTGTGTCCTTCTCTGTCAGACAGAAGGGTATCTGCAGCGTGAGGTGTGTTACAGGGGGATTTGCTGAGGGATTTAGAGAGAGAGAGAGGAACGTGCTCCAGGAGAGAGAGGGAAAGAGAGAGAGAGAGAGAGAGGAAGAGAGAAAAAGGAAAGAAAGTAAGAAAGACAGAAAATAGCACATAAAGCTTTAGAATGAGGGTAATATTCTATATTAGCCAATAGAAGAAGCCAAATGTGCAGCAGTATAAACAGTGTAATTGAGTTTTGTATTGAATTGTAACTGTCAGGCTGGTTTGTATTGTGACCTTTACAAAATCAGATAATTCCCTTTAAAGTGAAATAGAGGGGAATGAACCACTGAAGCTCAGATTTAAGGCCTCAGGATTGTCCAATGGAATTGCTCCATTAAAATACACAATGTATGTGGTAGACGCCTGACTGGAGCACCTTAACTGTGGTTCTCCTCTGTTTGACCTCAATAACTGCCCCATGGTAAATAGTCATTAAAGCCCCAGCAAACCTCAATCAAAGATGTTTTCTTTCTAATTAAGTAAATCTTGTTTCTCGGGGTCATGATATACACTACATTGGCAAAAATATTCACTCACCCATCCAAAGCATTAAATTTAGGTGTTCCTATCACTTCCATGGCCATGGATGCAAAAATAGGAGGCACCTAGAAAGAATGGGTCGCTCTCAGGAGCTTCAGCGTGAAACTTCTTCGCTACTGAACATTTAACAGTCAACTGTCAGTGGCGTTATAACCAATTGGAAGCGATCCACAAAGTGGTAGCCATGTAAAACGACAGAGTTGGGTCAGCAGGTAGTGAGAGGCATAGTAGAGGTCACCACCTTTCTCGCTACAGACCTCCAAACTTCATGTGGCTCTCAGATCAGCTCAACAGAGCATAGAGAACTTCATGGAATGGGTTTTCATGGCTGAGCAGCTGCATCCAAGATGTACATCAATAAGAGCAATGCAAAGCATTGAATGCAGTGGTGTGAAGCACATTGCCACTGGACTATAAAGCAGTGGAGACGTCTTCTCTGGAGTAACCAATCATAATTCTCTGATTGGCAATTTGATGGACGAGTCTGGTTTTGGTGGTTGGAATAGGAGAACGGTACTTGACTGACTGCATTGTGCCAAGTGTAAAGTTTGGTGGAGGGCGGATAATGATGTGGAGTTGGGCTCGGACCCTTAGTTCCAGTGAAAGGAACTCTTAATGTTTCAGCAGATCAAGAGATCTTTGTGGGAACAGCTTGGGGACGGCACCTTCCTGTTCGGTGCACAAAGCAAGGTCCATAAAGACATAGATGAGAGTCCACACACACTGAGAACCATAAAGCCCTTCCTGTTCCAACATGACTGCACACCAGTGCACAAAGCAAGCTCCACAAAGACATGGATGAGCAAGGTTGATGTGGAAGAACTCGACTGGCCTGCGCAGAGTGCTGACCTCAACCCGATAGAACAACCAACCAATCACAAAGCTGACGTTTCTTGCCCCGCCTACAAAAAGTAGTCTCAGAGTCGTAGAAGCTTATTGAGATTACACAGCATTACCAAAAGCCAGCAAGCTAGACTACCTCTTCGTAGCTGCCTGTCATCTGTTCACTTATGGTCATTCATGTTTCATCCATCTGTTTCTTTATTTATTTTTTGTTCATTTGTCTGCATGACCATTCGTCTGTTTCTTCACATGTTGCTTTCTGTCCATCTGTCCATTCATCTATTCATTCGCACGCTGCCTCATCGATTCGTTCCTTTGTGCGTCTGTGGCAGTTTTTCCAACCAGTTACCCTCACATAAAAGCTGGATAATGATTTTACGATAAGGATGAGTGTTCAATCAAGCTGCTCATCAGCCACACTCACACAGTTCTCAGATCAGCAGGTTTTTAAACTGTTTTATCATATTTTAATCATAAAATTCTTAAATGTTTAATATCACACTTAATTTTAGTATCATACAAATGTTTTTAATAGTAATAGTTAGTCTTGCAGCCCTGCCTCTTTTCTTAAAGCTGGATCAGGGTTTATAAGTAACAATGACTGGTCATCGTGACGTAATCATGGGTGGGTCTAGTTAGATTAGAATGCATTGATCATGTTTATACAATAAGCAACAAGTTGCTTACAGTTTGATTGTTAGCAGCCTGAAACTAATTGCTGCTGTAGTTAAAAGGAGAATTGATGCCCCTCGTTCACCAACTCGTCTTGTGAATTAAAACTTACGTAACCCTGAGATGTTTATCTGAGATTTACTGCAGAAGTCACTGTTGCGCACAGTCTCAAACTATTAGAAGAACACACGACCAAATAGTCAATTAATAAAGCCAACCAAAGTCAAGATAACAGCAAATAATATAAAACAAAGAAATATAAACTATAAACTAACCAAAAACTATCAATACAAATACATTAAAATTAAATGTTAAAATATTACCTGGACATAAACTAAAAAGACATAAGACCATTTAGGAGGAAAAGCCTGAGAATAAAGGTAGGTTTTCAAGTTTGACTTAAAGGCGTCCATTGTAGATGACCTTCTAATATGCAGTGGGAGGCTATTCCACAGTTTTAGGGCAGCTACAGAGAAAGCTCTGTCGCCTTTCGACTGAAAGCAACTGAATGGAAGATCTTAAAAGAGGGGAAGCTGAATATGGCCTCAAGAGGTCAGAGATAAAGGTGGGTTCAACACCATTAAGTGCTTTAAAAACCACCAATAACATCCTAAAATCAACTCTGTGTTTTACTGGTAACTGGTTAGGGGAAACTAGTAGATGTGGGATACTTCCTCTTTTCCTGGTTCCTGTTAAAAGTCGAGTACCGCACTCTGGACCAACTGCAAACGCGACAAAGCCGATTGAGTGACTCCCATGTTTAAAGAATTGCAGTAATCAAGACGTGATGTAATAAAAGCATGAATAACTATTTCTAGATCCTTGGATAATAGAATAGATTTTAGCTAGGCAATGATTCTGAGTTGATAAAAACTTGCTCTGATCACAGCATTGATTTGTTTATCAAATTTGAATCCAAGACTCCTAGTGCGACTTTGTATATTTAGGGAAAGTCCTTGAAGACAATCAGGTTCAGAGTCTGACTGACTAAAGATAATTGCTTCAGTTTGGCCACGGTTAGCTTCATTCTTGCTAGATTTTTCAGTGACTGAGGTGGCGTTGCTCTTTAGAATGCCTCTTCTAACATCTCATTCAATTCTAACTCATAGCTCGTTAGGAAATTCTATTGAACATGCAGACAATAAAGTTTCAAACCAAGCCACACTTGTGTTTGCAAGTAGTTTAGAGCTCCTGAATGATGCAACAGTCTGACTCTAATGTTCAGCAATTGCAGGTTCAGGCCCTGTGGCTGTGACCACACTGCCCCCTCAATGACACAGCCACCTGTGACTGAAAAACTAGGAGAACATAACTAGCCTTACTCTCATTGTGCAGGTAAGATGGTCCTCCTTCCCATGCTTCCTATCACTCAGCGTGATGCTAGCCAACGTAGGGATCCGTTGGCTGACAGGACAGAACTGGCAGTGTGTGTTCTCCTCCAGGCGCATTGACACGTCCAATGAAAATGCCTTCCTGCCAGTTTGCACCCTCCCAGCATGGTAGCATCTTGTAAGGGGGGAGACCTAACCAGTGGGTGGACTCAGACATGCCTGAAAGGAAAGATTTAGACTGATATGTATTCAGACTTATTTTGCAGAAAGAAATAATTCAAGAAAAATAAAATGGGTCGCTTTTAACAATGACACAAATGTAAAACTGTATATAAACTCATGAGGCAATTAATGACATACTGCGATTTCTATGATCTGTCAGGTAAAAGTATTTTAAAGTGTTGACCGCATTAACTCTATAGCAGTTGTGTGAATTTTGTTGTGTGAAAAACTTGCATAAGACAGTCACATGTGCTGTATGTTGTTATTCTCTGGAATGCTCAGACATGCAGTATTTGACATGAAGATCTTTGTGAATTTGACTAATTTCTCATCAAAAATTTGCTTCATTTTTGCTTAAACAGGTCCAGAAAACAAGTGTCAACTCAGATACCCTTTCAGAAATTATTATATCTATTATATCTACAGCGTCTATGGGTTGTAAATGCAAGAATGATGATAATCTGTCACATATCGTCCCTGTCCAATGAAAAACAAGTATCTCTAAAATTGCAACTTCACAGGAGAGACCAAAAACCTACTTCACTTGCAATGTAAGTCAATGGAACCAGATTTTTTTTCAAGCTATTTTGGAGCATTTCTATTGGTTCACTCATCATGAAATTGTCACACAGTGTAAATGACCATTGGCATGATCAAATGATGTAGAAAACTGAAAATCAACAAAAATAGAGATACATGCTACATACATGATGCATTGGACTACAACGATAATATTATATTTATTGTATTGCTTATTATTGAGTAAAGATAGATGATTAGTAAAAAGGTGGACTTGCTTTTCATTGTCTTCTTGTGTTCATGCTAACTACTAAAACTCTGGGGTTAGGGTTAGGGTTAGATACACAGCAAGGCTGGCTTTATTTTCATATTTAAATTGAGCTGCATGTTTGCTAATGACTGTTTTTAATACTCAAAGACTAAAAATTCGTAATTTTATGAAGATATATGTATCATATTTCTTGCTATTTAACTGTGAAAATGTGTTTTAGCGCCGGATAAGTCATTGTAAATAAAAGACAGAAGTCCTTGTGTATTATAACAGTGTGCACTATGACATTCTTTCATCCCTCCCTCACAGAAACAGCACGAAGCACATGCATCTGAGGCACATTGTGGCTGCTTTGTAGTGTTCAGCTGTAAATGTCTGATTATTAGCGCTAAACTCAGAGTCAGAGCGAATCAGAGGATTGCTCGAGACACAGTGAGAAGTTTTAAATAGACGTTGAAAGGACAGAAATGCAGTATTTGGGTGGTGTTTTTCGAGTCTGAACCTTCAGCCGAAAATCACTCTGTCCTCAGACAGTAAGAGCTTCTAAGTGCTGTGATGTGTGACTTTGACCCTTTTGTTAATACGGCTAAAACTAATTGTGGTTGGCTCTGGAGCTAGAGTTCTGTTTGATAGGTGGTTTTAGCTGGATTCTCTGACCCTTTATAATATGAAGGCTTAAAACAGAGAGTTAATATAACAGTAGTGAATGGATTTTGTGTGGTCTAGGGTGTGACTTGAGTTACTGTTCTGAACGTTTTGTTGTAAAACAAACAGAAAGCAGACATTATGGGTCTGAATCTGCTGAATGTTCTGATGTATGGATCATGTCTGTAGCTTAAAATAAATGTATGAAGCCTAGAAAAGCAGCTATGCACATTCCAAAATGATAACTGGTTGAAAACATAAGTGAAACAGTGAAAACAAGTTCATATTACCCACCTGTGCAGGTGCCTTTGAACTCTCTGTAAAGCTGAAGAAGATTCTTTTCGTCCACCTTAAATGGTGCAGTAGTTACGTTCCAGCGCCCCAGCTTCTTGGTAGAAATTTCCCATTCCACCTCAAATGGTGCAGTAGTAACATTCCAGGTCCTCAGCATCTTATTAGAGTTTACCCATTTCATCCTAAGTGGTGCAGCAGTTACATTCCAGCACCACAGCTTCTTGTAAGAATTTTCCTATTCTCTGCAGTTTCCTGTTCCAGTAACTAGTAACTAGGCTACAATTACATTATGGTGCATGAAGGTTAGGGTTCGGCCCTGTCCCATTACTTGTACTTACAGCCTTGTACCCCTCGTTTGCGCTTGCCCACTTAGGAATCCTTTCATTTTCCCAACACCTGTTGCTGCCTTCTCGTAAGTCTGCATCAGACCACACTTACCTATACATATATCTAGTTAAAAACAGATGTACATGATCAATAATCAGGAAAAGCAGATCAGTAATAGGCTGGTGAGTCCATGGTCATGATCTCCCAGTGGATTTTGGCAGTTGGAGTTCGTGACTGACTGATGAGGGCTGGAGGGAGGTGTGATATAAGGCTCTACTGCATTTCCCTTTTAACAGTATCCAACTACAAATCTGAAGACATGACATTGAAGTAACTCATGTACACAAGCAAACTTGTGTTATTATGCTGGCATGATCAACAGTTTTAAGCAAGCACTACACATTTTATTAACTAGGTTTAATCTGCACTAGATAAAGCAACAGGAAAACATTCTTTGTGATATTCTGATTAGTAATAGATACATGGTAGTTAGCCTCAGCTTGACTTAATGAATTAGGCAAACAACTGTCCAACAACAAAACCTGTGTAGACGTACAGTCGGCATCACTCTGCACGTCACAAAGGCTTCACAGTCAAATGTGTCCACAGTGTTAGTGTTGTTTGTGTTGTTATAGGGATGGGCAAGATAACTGGTTTATAAAAATATAGCGCAGGAAATGAAAGGCTTCACGGGTCCCAGAAATGCCTGTCGTCGTCTGATTATGATAACTAAGATCTCCCCTGCTTTCTACGCAGTAGTGACATAAGCAGTTGAAGGCAAAGTGTGTCCCAATTTCACTCTCAAGCCTCAATGTCATAGAAGTGTACATTTCAAGGAGGACCTTAGAAATCGGGACAGGGCCTCAGGTGCCAGAATGTAACTGCTGCACCACTTAAGGTGGCACAGTAAAATTCACACATGAAGCTGGAGAATAGGAAGCCGACAAACTGCTCTGTTAAAATGTTACAGTGATGCTAACACAGCTCTGCACTCGTGCCTGATCTAGTCCTCTTTGGCTGTTTCTCAGCCATCACTCCTTCTTGACATTGCAGTTCAACACGTAGCTCCTCTTCCTACCCCTACCCTGTGCATTACCACTAACGCCCTAACCTTGCCGACTGGCTAGAAATGTTTAGGACAGAATAGTTTCTTTCCAGCTCACATGCAAAAACAGACACCTAGCACACTGTGAGGAGATATTCACAGAATTTGACTCCACTTCCACTTTGTGGCCAACCTCACCAGCACAATGTGTCTGTTGTGACTGGGAGTAATGAATGGGTTGAACACTGGAGGAGATTGTGAGCTGAATTACAGAATCTGGTGTGGTAGAATGTGTGAGTTTGCATGAGGCTTTGATGCTGAAAGCTGCCGTGTAAGCACATCTGTGCGTTGCACAGGCTGGGCTGGTTATGAGCCGCTGTAATGACTCATTAATTATGTGGAGTGTGTGGGTGTCATCAATAACGTGAATGAAAGTCGCAGTTCAGCACTTTCCATTAACTCTCACACTTTACAAACGCCACTCACGCTGACGCCTCGCGCCGCACCGCCGCCACGTACGCACACATCTCTGCAGCAGCCACAATAACCCACTAAATGTCACTTCAGGGGACACTGGAGGCTGATCGATTCAATCGCTGAGCAGTTTAGAAGAGTTAGGAATAAAATAAATACAGAAATCTACCCACAGCCAATGGCAACGGCTCCCTCAGTCTTTTCCTCTTATTGCTCTTAGACAGAGTTTCCCCAAGTCTTGTTTAGATCCAGAAGAGAGCGGCTTTACATATCGATCTTCTTCACACAGCGAAAGACTTTAGAGGCTTTGCGGATAAAGCAGATGTTTCTGGACTGTTTGATAACAATAGCTTATTTGTGGCTGCGATTGCCCCCCGTCATTAGCATTGTGCTATACGGTGGGGAATTATCTAGCTTAGCTTGTGCACCAATTCGAATCACTGAATTCAGGTGTTGCAATCACCACAGGCGTATAAAAACAAGCATGCAGACTACTTGGGACTGCTCTGAGGAGCTCCAGCATGGTACCGTGATAGGACGCCACCTGGGCACAGTCATGAATTCTCCTCGCTACTAGATACACCAAGCGTAATGCAAAGCATCAAATGCAGTGATGTAAAGCACGCCACCACTGGACTCTAGAGATCTCCGTCTGACGATCCGATGGACAAATCTGTGTTTGCCAGTTGCCTGGAGAATGGTACTTGTTGGACTGCATTGTGCCAAGTGTGAAGTTTGGTGGAGGGGGGATTATGGTGTGATCTTGTTTTTCAGGAGTTGGGTTCAGCCCCTTAGAAGATTAGCAAGTTTGGTGTGGAAGACTTGGCTCACTGAAATTCCCATAAACACACTGCTAAACCGTGTGGAAAGCCTTCCCAGAAGAGTTGAAGCTGTTGTAGCTGTTGTAGCTGCCAAGCGTGGGCTGACACCATATTAAACCCTATGGATTAAGCATGGGATGTCATTCAAGTCCATATGCATGTGAAGGCAGACGAGCGAATACTTTCTAGTGTATTTTCTTAGTGACCCTGACCATCCGTTCACAAACACTGAGAACTTCTGAATGTATCCTATAACTAAAGGATCTGATGTTTATTTTTACCTTCGCCTACATTCTAAACATAACCCCTTCTGTAATCATATGGGCCCCAGGGGTCTTGCATCTGTCATTTCTGTTGCACTGCTCTGGGCCAATTCTTGGTATACAGTAAATCTGGCACTGCACATGTTTTAAGCTGCACATTGTTGGTTAAAAGTAAAAGAATTCTCATTACAGGACAGGTTTGACGATGACACAGTAACATAGCTCTTGCCAAGCAGCAGATCTGTAAACTTGAAGTCTCAAGGACAGCGACGTCCTGCCAGCTCAAAAGTAGACGGTGGTATCGAGGGCCATTCAAAATTCTATTGATAGCCGGGATTTGCTCCAAGGCTTTTTCTGTTTGGTGCCCCATCGTGTAGTGCAGTCCTACACAGAATACTGGCCATTAAAACAGGACAGAAATAGCCTACATATATCTTAGTAGGCCTAATTAACATAATAACAATATACATAACATTGGGAACGATTATTAGTTTAGCGTATATTTAGTAAAAGAAAAAAAAAAGTGAATAAAACCAGCAAGCCAGCAACTCGCAGGCTGCAATGCAATATTAACAGGCTTGATGACAGTTATTTTATTACACTATGTAGGTTGGTCATTAATAAACCTTCCTATAATTAAGCTAATAAATAAAAGTTTTTTTTATTTTTGCTGCTTACCAGTCTAGTTGGGCTTTGGCCAGATCTTTTCTCTTCAGCCAGCTCTAAGAGAATGTACTGACCAAGGCGTGGCATTGCGCATTCCACCGTCATTGCCAAATGTGAGTTGTGACCGGAGCAGTTCAGCCACGGCCAGTTCCACTTTGTCCACTGCTGCTATGATGTTTGCCCTGTTGTCCGAGTGATACAGGCCAACTTTGCTAATCAAACGCGTGGCAGTAAGCCCCTGCAGTATTGTCAGTGGGGTTCTGGGGCATAATCACTGCTTTGAGGCAACTTGACTTAAGAGCCCAATCCATGGTCAGATAACGCACCGCTAGGCTCATATATTCACTGTATATGAATTCAAGACTGTATTCGTGACTGTGGTTGCAGACGACATTCTTGAGCACGCTATTGACCAGTGCCTTTACTGCATTGTGGACAGCAGTCTCTGAGAAAGTTTCTCGCAGGCAAGTTGCGCTGCTTGTTGAATTTTTAAAGCATTGAGCTCAATGCAGGTTTCTCCAGCATGCTAAATAGAACCATCTCCTTCGTTTTCATTTAAGCCTGTCGCTTTCACAGCTGTTTGGCAACTCGTGCACATTCTTAACTCTCGGCCTGAGCTGTTTCTTTAGAGGCTGCTCAACAACTTGTTGCCCGTGAAGGTAGTTGCGCTTCCATAGCTGGATGACAGGTAGCTATGTGAGACCTTAAATGTGATGTATTTGCCCATTTCAAATGTTGTATATTGCCTCATCTAAACTGTCTGGGGCATCTTACAAAGCACAGTAGTGTGCACAGCGATAACACATCCATAAAGTCACCAAACAACTAAGATGAACATTTAAGAAACTGTAGGCGTCAGTCTCCTCAGATCAGGCCAGCTTTCATGGTTCAGCCTTAAGAGAGAGTTGGAAAATAAACTGGATCCATGAAAGAGCTGCAAGGCGAAAACATTTCCAACAAAAGAGGAACACCGAAAAAGATCTGAATATAATCCGAGGTGTCCTGATACGCCTGCCATAAAAGTTATCTGCATTGCACAGTAAGAACATTATACCAACAGTGAAACATGGTGGTGGTAGCTAGTATGATGGTTTATCCACTCATTCACAATGAAATAGACTAGATTGTTGTTGATCATCAAAACATTGTTTGCATGCGTGCTAATATAGGCTTGATTAGACAACAAAAGCAACATGCAGTCTATTATAATTGTGTGAACTTTCTTGTACTTCTAAAGGAGTGACTTGTAAGATGGCGTAACCCACCGAATTCATACTCCAAGCGAAAAAGGGGGCAACATATCTCAAGACAGAATGTCCACCCCTATTGTAAGAACTTGCAATAGGGGTCCCTCCTCCTCCCTCTTTACTCCTTACCAGTTTAGAAGTTCAGCTTCAAACTTCATTCCGGCTCCAATGCTGGAAAACAACACCAATGATAACTCCTGTTTTCTTGCTGCTATGTATATCACCTCTTTGTTTGCAGCTAAGCGTGGATTCTTGCAGAGACTGGATGGCAGTGGACGCTTGCCAAGAGCTTCAGCCATCGATGCACTCATTCTTCCTTTCATTGGCTAGCTGTTCTCTAATGATCTACAACATGATGGAGAAGAGGTTAGCATACATCGTAAATGCAGTGCTACTTCTTCATCCTCTTGTGTTGGACTGATTGGACCCATGAGAGGATATAGAAGCAGCACTGTAGAGCAGCAGTACAGATGTTTCAGTAGAACCAGTTTGAAGGTACACAAAGCCATACCATCAATATGACTATTCACATTTCACTGATTAATTTACTTCCTTGTGGAATATTTTACATTTGTTTTGTTGCATTTGTAGGTGGTACTGATACCCAAAAAACAAACACAACTCTCTCTCACACACACACACAGTGGCTCAAGCACGACTTCAGTCTTAATCAGTAATTTATTTGTTGGCAAACAAGTTTCACTGTTACAACAAATATTAGTTAGGAGGTCATTCAACTTCAAAAATCAATAGAAAAGGAAAAAAAAACTAACAAAAGAATAAATAAAATCAGTGATGATTTTTTGTGATGGTAAAAACCGTGTGAGGCTAAATCTGAGCGATTATGTGAATTGCCCTTGTTGTTGTTACTGTTGTTGTTTCTTTTTCTCTCCTCTTTGTGTTTTGTTGAGGCAAATAAATAACCATCTTTTTTTTTTATTTTTTTTTGGCCCAGCTGGAATGAAAACACAGACAGACCGGTTCGCGTTTTTCTCACTCCAAATATTGATCTTTAATGAGTACAACCTCCCCATCGCTTTATACAAGTGCCGAGTGCATCATCAACATGGAATTCACTCTTTTTTCATCATCCCTGGAATCTTCCTCCGCTGGCTTGTGATGAATTTCGCCTCCAGAACGACATCACTTCACCCCACCCTTTTTTTTTTTGCCATCACCTATATCTACACACTGAAGAACCTCGGCTGGTAAACAATGAGAAAAGGTTAAAGAAGGAGGTGGGAGGGGGGTCATTGGTGGTTACATGGCCTTTTTTTTTTTTTTTACCTTTTTTCTGTGATTTTATTCGCTGCTTCTGCTGTTCATACGGAATTGTGAACGAAAGAAAAAAACCAAAGGAAGAGAAGATGAGAGCAATACTGAAGTCCAGACCAAAAACCGATTCTAAATCACCACGCTTACGGAGAAACGGAGAAAATAAAAGCTGTTCGATTGCTAGTAGCTGTACACTTACATAGAAATATCTTATAATTCTCTGATATTAGTTTTTTTGTCTCCACTTTTTAATATTTGTTATTAATACAGCAAAAAACGGAAAAAAATAAACAAAAACGAAAGATATGCTCTTACGGCATGTTATGTGATAAAGTCACCCTTTTTTTTGCGACGTGTTGTCCGAAACCTCCCGCCTTCCGCTCCGCTTGTTCGGACCACTGCAGCAAAGTGTACTGACCTCGTCGGACAGGAAGAAAAAACATTTAAAAAGCAAAATGTCAGATAAAGAAGTGTATTAAAATAGTCCTTTTTTCAGTGTTGCCTCCATCTGATTGGATTGCTGTCGAGTCCTATGCGCTGCGCAGTCTTTGACTGTGTTTCTGTAAATCCTTTGGGGTTTTAGAGTTTATCTCTCGTCCCGCTTAATAATACATTAATCCACGAGGGGTCCAGTCCAGCCTCATCGAGGAGTCTGCAAAGTACGTCTAATCCATGTCTGCGTCCATCATCATCCAACCCTCTCGAAATTCAAATACAAAAATCAGTGTTTTTTATTGTTTCGTTTTTTTTCCCTCGCTTTTCCGATTTCACGAGAACACGTACAAGAAATGTCTACGACTGCGAACGAGTGACCGGTACAGGAAAGCAAAGGAGACCACGCGAGGAGAAGTAGGGAGGAAGGGGGCTTCGGTATGAGTCGGGGGGGGAGTAGGAACGGTGTGTGTTTGTGTGCGTGTGTGTTGGTGTGTTTGCAAAGAGGGAGCTGGTGGTTGTATGTTGCACTTGCAGCAATGCAGCAGAGGTCACCAACCCTCCTCCTGAAGATCCACACTGTCTGCAGAGTTTACCTCCAACCCACAGCTAATGTACTAGCCCCATCATCCAACGCCAGCGCACATGATCTAGAAATTCCAAGTCTTCTGGAGCTATCGTATTGGGTTCAGTTGAATCGTAGTTTAATTTAATCTCACTGCAACTATGTGAACAGCGGTATAAAATCAGTTAGCTAGCATATACACACTGAAATGTGATTAAGTTAACCAACATCCTTCACTTAGCTTTACTGTTTACTGCAAACACATCAGCTAGCTAGCTAATGTAGCCAATCCGCTACCTAGCTGGCTAATATCCAGCTAAGTTGACCTGTAATTCTCTAAAATGTCCAATTTTATTTTTCCTAACAAACCTTTATCATACACTAACTAACACATCAGCTATCTACCTAGCTGGCTGATATCTGTAGGCTGACCTTTTTCTTTTCTAAACCTGTCTATTTTATTTTAGCTAACAATCTTTCATCTACTGTTGATGTTAATTAACACATCAGCTAGCTAGTATGTATTTATTCTCTATAATGGCCTATTTTATTTTAGTTAACAAACTTTCAACCATCATTATTGTTAATTAACACTAGCTAACACGCCAGCTAGCTAGCTGATGAAGTTAGTGAGCTACATTGCTCTGTACCCAGTACCTATGTTTAGAAAACATTGCAAATTTAAAAAGGTATTTATTTTGTATGTGTGAAAGGTCAGACAGCTTTCCGTTCTTGCCCAAGCCGAAGTCTAACTATGGAAAATGCCTGCTGCAACAGAAGCAGTAAAAGAATGCATCTGTGGGCAGAGAACAGATCAACCAGATAGTATGAATAGATGCATTAACAGAGCGACGCTGCCAAATTTAGGTTAAAAGCAGATTCTGCAACAAGGTGGATCTCCAGGTCCTCGAGGTGTGGTGACCTACAAACTGCTCTATAAGCTGGTGACGAGGTGGGGGGGCTCCTGCGGCGTTCCGTCGGCCGAAGAAGACGACGCTTCGTCCTTGTTGCTGGCGGGGCCGATAAAGCCGTCGCTGCTGCCGCGGCCTAGCTGGTAGTAGGAGTGCAGCTGGTGCAAGTGGTTCCGCGAGCCCAGGTTGGGCATGCTCTTGTAGTACACGTCGTCGGGCTCAGCGTGCGTGTGCCCATCCCCGCTCCCTCGAGGCAGCGTGCGGGCGTCCAGCCGCGACTCGGGTGACTCTGGCGAGGAGTCTCTCTGGGGCTCGGGCGTCTCTTGGCGCTGTTCCTCCGTCAGGAGAGGAAAGAAACTCTCGCTGTTCTCCTGAGGGAGGAGCCGGCGGGAGGCAGAAGGGGCGGAGCCAGTACCGAAAGATGAGAGGGGCTGGGCGGGAAGGGAAGGGCGCTGGCGCGGCAACAGCGGAGCATCCGAGTCCGACTCCTCGCGGATCAGCTCCAGGCCAAGACCCTCGTCTGGCGCGAAAGCTGGGGAGTCGTCCAGGTCTAGCGCGAGATCCACGGGCAGGACGGACGAATCCTTGCCTCGGATGCTGCCGTTGTTGCTGAGGTTGGTGAGGTTGCTGACGTGGCTCATGTTGCTGACGTGGGCCACGTTGCCGACGTTGTTGACCAGCTTGTTGACCAGGTTGCGGCTGTGCTCGGCCGAGCGCTCGCGGTTGTTCAGGTAGGAGGGCAGGTAGTTGGAGGTCAGCTCTTTGAGGATGCGCTTCTCCAGCGTGGTCTCCGGGTGTGGCCCGCCGAAGCCGCGCTCGATGATCCGCACGCAGTCGCTCACGTAGTCCGCCCCGGCCAGGCTGTAGCTGTTGCCAAGGTTACCATTCAGTGGTAGAGTATCCATGACACTTGTATCCCGGGCATTGTTCAGAATTCCCTCTGAAAGAGAGAGACTCGGAGTGAGCGTCAATGAACGACACAACAACCGCACACTCATTACAAACACTCTACACACACACATTGCCAGCCACATCCACCTCATCACACCACGTCTTAACCAGGTTATCTAGTACCGACTAGGTTCCATTCAGCGCTTTAAATCAGTTCCAGTGATATTAAACTGTAACTGTTTGCAAAATGCCAGGCGACATGTAAGTCAGCTAATCAGAGGCGCTACTTCCTCCGTCAAGCGCAGGGAAACAAAGTTCCTCGGATCAAATCTGCAGCAAGAACAGAGGTGGCAGCGAATTAGTCTGACTTATGAGGCTAAGGGAGCTGAAAATGTGTTACAGAGGGACCATTAATTCAGACGTGCTCATCTAGAGGGGAATGCTGGTTTTATTTCATTTTATTTCATTTAACAAGACGAAAAAGAAGTTTGGGATTAAAATATGTGAAACTAACAGCGCAGTGTACAACTATTAACAGGCTGTGAGATCTTTTCGTTAAGATGTGACGTATCTACCTTCTTATGCAGGTCTGAATCAGGCGCATTGGCTGAGACTCTCTGTGTTTGAATGTGTTTACTCAATTATCTCTCCATCACTTACCTTGTAAGTGGAAGGAGAGAAGGAAAAGGCTGTAAGTTACGAATCTTAAGTGAAGAATAATATAAAATAATAAAAAGTTAAGTGCCTGTGGACTGACAATTATATATATAGACAATTATATAGACAATTGTTTGGAAAGGAGGGGAAAAATGGCACAGCACAGCGGCCCACGTGTGCTGAGATTAAGGGCGGACTCACACTAGGCCTCACTGGATGCCTTGTACCAAGCCGGAGCACTACTGTCCCCCATTGCCCACTGGCCTGTGCTCACATTGGGCTTAATGATTGTGGCCTTATAGCCTTAGTCCAAGACTGTCATAGCCTTAATCTGCATTTTAAGTCTATATATGAATTACCCAAAGCTCAAGGCTCATACAAGGCTCAAGTCGGCTTCCTATTCGCCAGCTTCTTGTTTCTCTTCTTAAATGGTGCAGCAGTTACTATACCTTTGCTGTCACGTTTTTATTAGCTGTTCTTCTGAGCTGGGACATAATTAGTAATCACACAGGACTTGGTTATGGTGGAGGTCGTCGAGTGTGAATAAAGGCAGGAGTTTTGCAAACAGTCAGTTCTTCACAGTGTAGCCTTAACTTACCGCAATAAACCTAACTGTAAGCCTATGTGTCCTCGAACTGTACCTAACATCATTCGCTAAACTGTTCAGCTGCGGCGACCAATGAAAACACCGGTAATGACAGACTGCACAAACTGTGAAACACAGTCACACTTACATACGTACACAACACACAGTTAAAGCACAGCCATGCTGAGGCTCGATGTGTAAGCAGGTTTAAGTCAGGCTCCAATCAACACTGGCCCTTATTTAGCACTACAATGCTTCCAAGGCTGCATAGCTCTGTGTTTAAAGAACAAGTTTTATAATAATCAGCATTAATAATCAGTATTACTTCCTAATTCCCACTACTTCAACGTGCTAAATAAGGCCGGGGGTGGGGGGGAGAGGGTGGAGAGGGGATGGGAACATCTCAGCTCTCTCATGCAGAGAAAGTGTGGATCTGCGCCCGCTACAGGCTCCAGAACTTTCTCTTGGAAACTCGTAGCAGAGAAAAAGTGGGAGCAGGTGAGTAGATATATATATTCTGTTCACGTCTCTGGAAGTGGCTGGAGTTTTTATATATATATATATATATATATATATATTTTATTATATATATATATATATATATATATATATACGTATATTTATATATATTTTTAACTGCTTATTTAATC
The DNA here is from genome assembly GCA_021613375.1 of Megaleporinus macrocephalus. Classification (NCBI taxonomy): domain Eukaryota; kingdom Metazoa; phylum Chordata; class Actinopteri; order Characiformes; family Anostomidae; genus Megaleporinus; species Megaleporinus macrocephalus. The sequence goes on from CM038724.1 coordinate 30,991,413, forward strand.
GAATCCAGCCTCCTTTCATCACAGTGAGAAACTTTGGTAATGAACAAATTTGCCTGTAAACCTTTCCTTTCATTCCTCGATTCTAAAAATTGACAGCGCTGTATAGCCGATCTCTGTTTTACCAGGTAGCACTTAAATTAATGAAAAGGAAAAAGCTTTTTATTGCTTTTTCTTCTAAATGGTGCCTATGTTTCTTTTTTTTTTTTTTGCTTTTATGGAGGATGAAGTAGCCTACGTTTCCCAATAAGCAACTCTTAAAGAGTACACCTTTTAAAAAAAAAGCAACAAAAAGAAAAGAATATAGCGTGGAAGAAGGAAATACAAGGGCAATTACATTTGGTAAGCAATATTTAGCTTGACTCCCATACTTGTCTCTCTGTAGGGCTCTTAACGGACAGCATGGAGAAAGTAAGAAAGAAAGAGAGAGAGAGAGAGAGAGAGAGGAAGAAATGAGAGAAGATAGACAGGAAGAAAGACAGAAAGAAAGAGAGACAGAAAGAAAGGAGGAAAGAAAGCACAAGTAAGCATCCAGTGACAAAGTCGAAGAAAACATGCACACAGATTGATGAACTGTTGAAGAAGAATGACCCGCGATTGACTGATCCATGGTCTGCCCAACACGTTCCTTCATAGCTATTGTTGGAAGGTTGGACAAGCTCTATGGAACGTTGGCCAAAAACCCAAAACTGCAGTTATTCAATGCTGTACTGTGGTTGTCACGTACTGAAACTAGTCGAAAGCTGTGCAAGATGTTCTCAACAATACCAAAATATGGAAATGTAGAGCACATTCTTAATTTTAAAGGATGTATACGTTGAGTCTAAGTGAAAGGTCGCAATGTTGCGCCTGATCTGCTGTATTTTTGTCACATGATCAGTCTAACAGTTGGCCTGTCTAGTTTCAATTAGCTACAACAACACAGTCCAGTCTGGTAGGTTAGGCTACACTCACATTACAAGCCTCATTAGTCAGTTCCAAATTTTTTTGTGGTGATCGGATTTGACTAACTTGATGGTTTGCATTCCTGAATGTATGTGTAACGTAAACGAATCTGTCCCTGAAACAGCAGGCAGTTACACACATCACCTCCCTCACCAACCAACAAAAACTCATATCTGTATAACTCTGTATTAAAAAAGCAAAACTGATACATTAGCAGCTTGTGTGTGCAGCCTCTCCTCCACTAACCTCTATTGACTGTCCCTGCTGTTCCTCTCCTCTACTGACTGTCCCTGCTGTTCCTCTCCTCCACTGACCGTCCCTGCTGTTCCTCTCCTCTACTGACTGTCCCTGCTGTTCCTCTCCTCCACTGACCGTCCCTGCTGTTCCTCTCCTCCACTGACTGTTATCACTGCTATTCCTCTCCTTTACTGTTACTGCTGTTCCTTTCCTTCACTGACTGTTATCACTGCTGTTCCTCTCCTCCACTGACCGTCACTGCTGTTCCTCTCCTCCACTGACCGTCACTGCTGTTCCTCTCCTCCACTGACTGTTATCACTGCTATTCCTCTCCTTTACTGTTACTGCTGTTCCTCTCCTCCACTGACCGTCACTGCTGTTCCTCTCCTCCACTGACCGTCACTGCTGTTCCTCTCCTCCACTGACCGTCACTGCTATTCCTCTACTCCACTGACTGTTACTGCTGTTCCTCTTCTTTACTGTTACTACTGTTCCTCTCCTTTACTGTTACTGCTGTTCCTCTCCTCCACTGACCGTCACTGCTGTTCCTCTCCTCCACTGACTGTCACTGCTGTTCCTCTCCTTCACTGACTGTTATCACTGCTGTTCCTCTCCTTTACTGTCACTGCTGTTCCTCTCCTTCACTGACTGTTATCACTGCTGTTCCTCTCCTCCACTGACCGTCACTGCTGTTCCTCTCCTCCACTGACTGTCACTGCTGTTCCTCTCCTCCACTGACTGTTACTGCTGTTCCTCTCCTCCACTGACTGTTATCACTGCTATTCCTCTCCTTTACTGTTACTGCTGTTCCTCTCCTTCACTGACTGTTATCACTGCTGTTCCTCTCCTCCACTGACCGTCACTGCTGTTCCTCTCCTCCACTGACTGTTACTGCTGTTCCTCTCCTTCACTGACTGTTATCACTGCTGTTCCTCTCCTCCACTGACCGTCACTGCTGTTCCTCTCCTCCACTGACCGTCACTGCTGTTCCTCTCCTCCACTGACCGTTACTGCTGTTCCTCTCCTCCACTGACCGTCACTGCTGTTCCTCTCCTTTACTGTTACTGCTGTTCCTCTCCTTTACTGTTACTGCTGTTCCTCTCCTCCACTGACCGTCACTGCTGTTCCTCTCCTCTACTGACTGTTACTGCTGTTCCTCTCCTTTACTGTTACTGCTGTTCCTCTCCTTCACTGACTGTTACTGCTGTTCCTCTCCTTCACTGACTGTTACTGCTGTTCCTCTCCTTCACTGACTGTTACTGCTGTTCCTCTCCTTCACTGACTGTTACTGCTGTTCCTCTCCTTCACTGACTGTTACTACTGTTCCTCTCCTCCACTGATTGTTACTGCATATCAGACCGCAATCTTTACTTTCCTGCGGCGTGTCCGTGAATCAGGTACGTATCAAATCTACGACCACACATGAGACATTTAAATATGTTTTGAAAAGAGGGGCTTAGGCGCGTCCACACAGCCCTGAAAAAATAACATCTGTGTCACATTAAGGCAAAAAAAATCAGATTTGATTGACTTTAGCCTGCTAATGTGAACGTAGCCATAGACAGAGCATGAAGTGACTCCAGGGGTTGTACGCGATGAAAGATCAGTTGATGTCGTCTAGTGGCTGATGAAGTCATGAATACAACCACAGGAGAAGGAAATGCTTTGTATCCTACTTAGGCGCAATCTAGGTGGTCTTGCTGAGACAGCACAGCTAAGATAGGAGTAACTGCACAGGCTCATAGGGAGTTATGTCCCCTCTGTAGACAAAGAGAATAAGAGAATGATCAAGAGAGAAATGCTTGATCGAAGCCACAGGTCCGTGGAGAGTGACATGCCCTGACCAACAAGCCTGCTAGCCTTCTGGAAAACTCTTCACCTGTTGTCTTCCCCGAGGTGTCCACGTAGTCTGTATCGTAATCACATGACCAGTGACCAATCGACATCAAGTTCAAAGCTTAATCGCTGAACACTCAACTAGTCTGTGCAAGCCCTAAGCAACTCTACACGCCAACCTGACTGGGATCTTTGCCAACGTTCTGCAAGGCATATCCAACCTTGCGACAGTTTACTATTAAAGAACACGTTCGTGGGTGGAGCATAGAGAGGTCAATTCATTCCCTTGCCCGTCTTGCAACACACTACTTACACAGACACAAACACGGAGCAATAAATAAATAAATAAATATATAAATATATAAAGGAAATAAAACTCATCCCAATCAGCAGAGCACAAAAAGAGGCTATCTTTGAGAGAGGAACCTTGTCTAACAAGGCACAAGGGGGTCTATGTCTCTATTAGAGTCTCAGGAAGACCTCCACAATAAAAAAAAAACTGCATAAGAGAATTATTGATTGGGCTAAAGAGGCACATTAGGAGTATCTTGGGCTCCACACATAATTTCGGAGCTTTTATTGATATTAGATTTCAAGGTCGCCGCAATGTTCGGAGCGTGGGCAAAGGTTTTTTTTTTTTTTTTTTAATATCCTCGCCGGTTTCGAATCACGAGGCCTTTTCCTGTAAAGGCAAAGCTGTTGACCAAAAGCTGGAGCCGGAATGTAATTGGCGCCCCGTGCGAGGGCCGCTAATTGTGAAACACGGTTCTTGCGGGAGACGTTTTGTGAACTCTGTGAACTTTCATGTTTTCCGTAATGCTGAAGAATGATACCTGAAACAAGGAGGAGCAAATTAAACGCAGATGGGTGGAGAGAGACGAGAATACAGAGTGAGTCAGAGGCAGGGGGGTGGGGGGACAGATAGGAGGAAGCAAATAGAGAGAGAGAGAGAGATAAACAGAGCCAAAGAGGAGAAACTGGCGCGACAGCATCATGCAGCGCTGCAGCAGCCGGCGAGAAAAGCGCCGGGGCCCCCTGCAGCGATCTCCACAGGAACACACACACAGACCGCACAAGCGTTAGCAAGCTCGGCGCTGAACATACATCTCCCTGTTAAGCTCTGGGAGTAATAGGCCAGGCGGCTGCGAAGAAGCACGGCTCACCTTCCGCCCCAGCCGCCGCTTTAGGTGGAAACGCAGGCGAATCGATGCCGGTTAAAGTTTCGCCTTTGAAGGCTGGGGATTTGCGCTAATGCACATAATGAAAGATACTGAGATGTTGCAGTAACTGACCTACCCATGCTCTGGCCGCAAGGCAAATGTTGCCAGGTTGGACAAGCTTTGGGAAACATTGGCAAAATTCGTTTTCAACCCTAATGACAAACTGTAGTGCACAGATTCAGTTTTTTTCATTCAAACCCAAAAATTCTAACTCTCTGGGACATTGATATAAATCAGTGTTGTCTGTGGTTTTCCATAAGAGCTAGTCAACAAATACACATAAACTCGGTCATGAACTGGCTATTACTTCTTTATTATCCAAACACTTTTCACCAAATCTTCTGAGTGTGATATTATTAAAATAGCATCATTCTGTGCAGCCCTGTTCTTACTCTGCTGCTCTGTCTTCTAGGAACACTGGCTAAGTACAGTATGCACTTCTACTGTATGTACTCTTGTATTTATTCTCTTCTCTGTAGCTATTCCTGTCTTGCTAGGCATTGCACTTCTACTGTGTCTAACCTTATACTTTGTTTTCTTCTTTCTAGGCATCAGCACTGGCCCTTGTGTATGGCAGTGTTTGAGCTCAAGATTAGTTTGGACTTAAACATGTTTGTACTAGATAGAGATACATACCCTAAACTGAACACTAAGCACTTACGTAAGTCACTCTGGTTAAGAGTGTCTGCTAAATGCTGTAAATGGAATTGTACTGTAAATGGATTTGTAGTGCAGTCAGGCAGAGATGTTGAGTACCTGGCTGAGCCCAGCGTGGCATCTAGGAGAGATCTTTTAATGCCAATTATTATATTATTGTAAATGATATGGTTATGTTTACACTGAAATACTGAGTGGAACGACCTCTGTGGGATATCAGCCTATGCTATGTTGGCCTGTATTAAACACCACTGGGAGATACAATGCTGTATTATATTTAGCTGCGACTAACTGAACCTAGACATGTTGGAAAATCTATGCAGACTGTCCAGACTCTTGTTCATTCTTACTGTAGTGAGACCATCATTTTTACCCAAATAAAAACATTATATATAAATATATATATATATATATATATATATATATATATATATATATATATATATATATATATATATATATATATATATATATAGCCATGCTACAGTAGTACAGTATACTATATATTCTATATAATTCATATATAGACATCATCAGTATTAGTATATTACGGTAGTCTTGCAAGGCCAAATGTGATGTTAAATCTAAGCTACTGTTAGTTTCTTTGAGGACTTTTCAGCCAGTCCTAACTTATATGACTCCAATGGCCTAATCACAGGCTAGCTGTCTGCTGGACAACATTGATAGGTGTGCAGTCACACTCTACTTTGAGCTCCACCTTCACCGGCACAGGCGCTGGATCAGAAAATCTCACACTCAGCTTGTTCCCGCCCTAATAACCGCACTTAGCCCAATATTTCCTCACGTTCCCGTGACGTTCTCATTATAGGACCTGACCCTGAGGGACTGTACTACAGTAGTGGCACTGTAGGTGACAACACTAGCTTCCTGCTTACGCTATGAATTATAAATCCATCCACAGAAGCTCAACTATACAACCGATCAGTGCGCTCGCTTGCATTAGACTGATTTCGATTGTTCTCTAACGCTCGTCCATCCTAACAATTGCAAGAAAGAGCAAAGGTATAGGTCAACTGATGTGGCCAGGTAAACGTTTTTTTATTATTAGCTGGGTCTGGTGTGATGTTCCAGATGGGAGTCAGTGCAGGGAAGCCATGAGGCAGTAAATCGAAGAATGCATGGAACCCCAGGAAGACACACGCACATCACTCATCACAATGCTACATGCACAAACACACACACACCCCCCCCGCACCCATGCAGACTGTTAGTTGAAGTGAGTAGAGGCCCAGCACACCTTGTGTGTTGTACATGCTGAGAGGCGGGTTGTTATATACGGCCGAATCCCCCACTAAAGTGTTATAGGGGTTGTTTGAGCCGTGCGGTCGCAGGAGAGCGTTTGAGATGAGATGGTTGGCCATAGCACCTGATACAGCCACACACACGCCCGCGCCCACACACACACACACACACACACACACACACATACATACATACATACGCACGCACACGGAGAGAAAAGACACAGAGAACGTTAGACAAACGCAGCAGCGGCGTCCACGCAACGTTAACACCGTCACCTTTACAGTTGCGAGGAGGACCAAGGCAAGGACATTCGAAACATTAGCATTAGCATTTGTCTTTTAGAGACGGTCGAGCAGAGGAAGCACAGAGGAAACACTGAGACGATGTTGGATGGAACAAACCCCTCAGTACAGCTTAGGAACGTGGCAGGTGTTGGTATGTGAGTGTGTATTTATTTTTGTTCACTTGCAGGAAAACCAGAGAAGAACAGGAGTAGCTTACCTGGACAGGAATAACATATCTTAAAATGAAAAAAGGTGAAGCCATTTGTTTCTTTTAAATGCTACGATTATTTTATTTATTTATTTATTTATTTGTTTTGCTTTTTTACTCCATTGGAAATATAAGATGCTGTACACACTGAGAAAGTTTCATGGAATTTCATGCAATTTCTTGCAATTTATTATTCCTAACATTCTGTTTACCTCCCTATCTATCCCTATATATCTTAAGTTCATAGTTTTAAAGCCATTATCGTAACAATAAGTGTGTTTTCATTAGTAAGAACACCAGACATCAGTAGATCAGATGTAAATAAACATAAATAAAACATAAATATCAGATTTAGAAAGAAGTAGATAGTTTCTTGAGCTCCAGTTTGAAAAAGAAAGTGTAGTTCCAGGTTTCTCCTGGACGTCCTAGACATTGTTTGAATGTATTCAGTTCCTTCAGCAGCAAACTTGATGTAACTTAATGAAGTACTGAGCAGTCAAAGCAGGTATTAGATGAGAACTGTAAATAATACTGGGTTCCAAAAGGAGAAGCTTGGAAAGGGTTAAATAAACACACTGACGTATATAAAAGCACTACTTACTCTATTAATACTAGTTGAATATATATATATATATATATATATATATATATATATATATATATATATATATTTTAATGATTACAAGGGTATATTTCTAAGGGTGTTAACATGTTCCTAACCTAAATATGTCATTGTAAACACACTGCTCTATAACTGCTCTAATCTCCGTATGGCCTCACTAATGTATGTGGGTCACTAATGGCAGGTTCCAGATTAGGGCTACTGTAAGTGAAGGAACTGATAGCACTAGCACTAGCCTGGTGCTGTAAAACCCGAGAAAAAAAACCCACAGAAGACAAAAATGGAAATGATACCAAGAGGATAAAGCAACGTTCAATCTAATGCATGATGACAGCTACATAAAATACTGATTCATTGCCCCGAAGATATTAATGTGCCGCAACAACTGGGTGGTGCGCGGAGAGAAGCTAGCAAATGAGGCCGTGAAGCCGTCCAATTACTTCGCCATTCGGAGACAAAATGTTCTTCGACAACAGCAAAGAATCGTGGCAGTCGTGTGCACTAGGCTAGCATCGAGCCCCCCTTACCGGTCTGTGAATAGAGCTGCTGTTAGGCCTGCAAGCCCTGATTTCCAGGCCTGCATGTATTATCAGTGTATGGTTTTGTTTCTTTGTGATTTAATGGTTTAATTCAGCGCTAACCAGATTGCGAGCAATCAACTAACAAACAAACCTGAACCAGGATTACAGAAACGTATCAAATGCACTGTGTGAACCTGCTTTAGGAACATAGGCTACGCTTGCTTACTGCTGTGAATGGGTGAATCAAATACACGCTCGTCAGTTTGGTTTTTTACAATGTCATCTGCTGTAAAATCTGAATGTCCAGGCTAGCTGCTTCACTCACAGTGCAGCTTTACTCCTTCTACCAGGCCCGCTAGTCTCTCTTAGCGGCTTGCTAGGGGCTATTAGTGTAGTGCATGTACAGGTTAACCAGTGCTTTGTGGTGGTGGTCTAAGTTGAGGTACAGCGTACGGTAGTTTTGTATTCTCTTCTTTGTAGGTGTTCGGTCTTACTAGGTATTGCTCTGTGTCTAATCTTATATTTTGTGGTCTTCTTTCTAGGTATCAGCACTGGCACTTGTTCATGGCAGTGTATGAGCTTGAGTAGTTTGGACTTAAACCTGTTTGTACTAGATAAAGATACATACTCTGAACTGAACACTAAGCACTTTTGTAAGTCACTCTGGATAAGAGCGTCTGCTAAATGCTGTAAATAAAAATGTTTTTATGTTGTCAAGCCTAAATACGGGTAGAGTGGTGGGTTTTCTAGAACAGAGCGGAGGGCTGTGTTTTTTGCTGTTGGGTTTCTTTTCGCCATGTTTGAAGTAAAGCTGTGGTTTAGACCCTAACCTCAAATTGTCTATGTTTGGTGCTAACAGCCTCAATTTAACAACAAAAAAACCTGGAAATAGTAGAATAGACAATCTACTAATGAATGGGCAATCAAATAAATGCTCATTAGTTTGGCTTTTCGCAATGTTTGGTCCCAGTTTTCGTCCAAAGTTGGTTCCAATCCCCGCAGAGTAAGAGTAAGCTAGTGCTTGAACCTGGGCCGCATCCGCTAGCAGGCGTCTGGTTAACTCTGCTTCTGCTGTTTAGGCTGAGAAACCGCACTGGGAAAGCAAAATTTGCAGCTTGTGGGCGATTAGGAGAGAAATTAAAGTGAGTACCAAATGTCCTGAACGCTGAGGCACATGGTGGACCGCTGTTTCACAGTCATGGATGTAGGAGTGCACACTGTGTAGGTGCTTCTGAGTAACCATGCGCGTGAGTGTGTGTGCTTTGCACCAACTCCCTGATTCACCTAATCATTCCTCCTTAAAGCCACAAGCTGAGAAGCTATTTTTTGATTGCATCAAATTCTCACCATATTCACTCGGATTCGGGAAGATTGCACTGTTTAGGCGCCTCTCCTTCGAAAGCGCAGCTACTCTGCCCCACTGCGAACTGTCACATGCGAAGAACACAAACATAAACAAGCCGTGCGGAGCGTTTAGCGGCGGCTGCTCGTCTACGTATGCAGATGAAAACTCAGCGTTTAATCTTTCCCTTGTTTCTGTCAAATAAACATGCAGATATTGACGTTTGGTGCTTGTGCACGTCGAAGGCATGTCTTCATTTTCTTTTAGGGGTACTTCTGGCCTGAACCGAGCTTTCAAGAAGTCGTTTGTCATGCGATGTTCTACAGTGCGGCTCCGCGTTCTTCAGCCTCATCGGTTTGAAAGCACTCCGTATCCTTTTTGTGTTCCCATCCATCAATGTTTTCTCACTACAATACCCAGCATGCATTATACAAATATGTAGAACCACTGGGAATCTTGCACGACACACAACTAGAAATGAATGCAGGGCCCTCTAGGGCTGCGCTGAATATCATTTCTGGGCTCTGGAGCTTTGACAGTAATCAATAGCGAATATTTAAAGCTTTGACCCCCAGAGGGGAGGATGGGGGGTCGGGGGGTGGTGTTGGGTTTTTTTTTTTGGCAGGGCTGAGAAAGTCCTTCAGAATATCCACATCCAAGGCGGCCGGCTGAAAGCCCACCCGTGTCTTCATCTGCTGTAAAATCTGAATGTCCAGGCTAGCTGCTTCACTCACAGTGCAGCTTGGCTCTTTCTACCAGGCCTGCTAGTCTCTCTTAGCGGCTTGCTAGGGGGTATTAGCACAGTGCATGTACAGGTTAACCAGTGCTTCGTGGTTGTGGTCTAAGTTGAGATACAGAGAGCAAACAATGTCATCTGTTTAGGAGCAGAAAGTTTTAGTTCCATTCATGCAAGGACTTTTATGTTGTCAGACCTAAATACGGGTGGAGTGGTGGGATTGTGCAGCAGAGCAGAGAGCAGTGTTTTTAGCTGTTAGGTTTCTTTTCGCCATATTTGATGCTGTAAAGCTGCGGTTTAGACCATAACCTCAAATTGTTTGGTAATAATACCCTGCATTTAATAAAATAAATAAAAACATGGATATTGGCTGACATGTAAATTCTGCCCGTTTAAGGTGGAACTGGAACATTTTAACGAGAACCTGACAAATAAGAAGCTGAAAGTCAGTGCTGACATGTAAATTCTGCACTGTTTAAGGTGGAACTGAGAAATTTTAATAAGAACCTGACAAATAAGCTGAAAGTCAGTGCTGACAAGTAAATTCTGCCCCGTTTAAGGTGGAACTGGAACATTTTAACGAGAACCTGACAAATAAGAAGCTGAAAGTCAGTGCTGACATGTAAATTCTGCACTGTTTAAGGTGGAACTGAAAAATTTTTATGAGAGACTGACAAATAAGGAGCTGAATGTCAGTGCTGACATGTAACTGCTGCATTGTTTAAGGTGGAACTGGAAAATTTTTACGAAAAACTGACAAGAAAGGAGTTGAAAGTCAGTGCTGACATGTAAATTCTGCACTGTTTAAAGTGGAACTGAGAAATTTTAACAAGAACCTCACAAATAAGCTGAAAGGAAATGGAAACTTTTGTATTTCTGATAACAGACCCCCCACCCCCCTAATTCTTACACACTGCTCCTTTAAAAGAATCCTCTCCTCCTCGTCTATAATTCAACTGATAAACCTAACAGCTCAATTTGAGACTCAGCCAGTTGACCCCTCCCATCTCGAATGCTGCACTCGCTGCTCATATTAATATGTTTGTAGGTATTCATTACAATGTTGTTTTTGTATCCTGCAATCAGGATGTGTTTTGGTGTGTGTGTGTGTGTGTTGCTGATTTTAGCTGACTAATTATACACCTCAGAAAGGATGCTTTTGAAACGCGGAGCGGCAGGGGAGATGCCACTGCAGCATCTGGACGCTTTCCATCTGCGTGGATCGCGCTGGAATAATCGCTTGCGGAGAAATGAATTAAACGCGCAAATGCGGCCTGAAATCCAAACGAGTGCCAGGTCCCGACGGAGACGGAAAGGGAGGAGACGTAGAGAATGAATACAGATCGTTCCAGGTGAAGGACTGAAGTGAACTTTCCACTGTGTTGCAAAAAAAAAGTCTGGGCACTCGAAACATCTACGTTTTCTTTTTTTTCTTCTTCTAAACGAGAAAAAATGCCTGTGAATTTCTTCCAGTTAGTCAAAATCCAGCCTTCAGCAGGTGCTGCTAAGCGAATCCGTCTCCAAACAGCCTGGCCTGAGCGACACTAAATAAGTCAACCAGCCCACATAAACCCAGCCCACAGCCAATCTGCATCATGTTCTCATGAATCATCTCTTTGTACGTGTTTATATGTGTGTATTTTTACTTAACTCTTTGATAGGATTCTCCACAGTAAAATAAACGTATGGTTTTCAAAGGAATGCTGCGTTCCTTTCCCAGTATTCCAAACTTTCAGTCCAGGCCACTTCTGGAGGGAAGATATATATATATATATTGGGATTAAAATGAAATTATTGTTGTCCTTTATGTTTTTCGGTCACCTTTTTGACTTAAAATGAACATAACTGACATACAATTAACATAATCTATCCATTTTTCCATTATCTGCCACTAGTCGGGTTCATGGGGGGGCTGGAGCCATTCCCAGCGTCTTTGGGCGAAGGCGTGGTACACCATGGATAGTTCACCAGTCCATCGCATGGCCAACACTTACTCACACACTCACACCTACGGGCAGTTTAGAGTGAGCGATCAACCTATCATGCATGAGTACCCGGAGGAAACCCACTCAAGCACGGGGAGAACATACACACTCCACTACACCACCGTACTAACCACTACACCACCATACTAACCACTCGATACCGTACTAACCACTACACCACCGTACTAACCACTACACCACCATACTAACCACTACACTACCGTACTAACCACTACACCACCGTACTAACCACTACACCACCGTACTAACCACTACACCACCGTACTAACCACTACACCACCGTACTAACCACTACACTACCGTACTAACCACTACACCACCGTACTAACCACTACACCACTGTGCTAACCACTACACCACCATACTAACCACTACACCACCGTACTAACCACTACACCACCATACTAACCAGTACACCACCATACTAACCACTACACCACCATACTAACCACTGCACCACTGTACTAACCACTATACCACCGTACTAACCACTACACTACCGTACTAACCACTACACCACCGTACTAACCACTACACCACCATACTAACCACTACACCACCATACTAACCACTACACCACCATACTAACCACTGCACCACTGTACTAACCACTATACCACCGTACTAACCACTACACTACCGTACTAACCACTACACCACCGTACTAACCACTACACCACCGTACTAACCACTACACCACCGTACTAACCACTACACCACCATACTAACCACTACACCACCGTACTAACCACTACACCACCGTACTAATCACTTTTCATCCACACACATCTACAGGTCTAATAGAGTGGACAGTAAGTGAACACAGTGTTTAAACACTCCAGCAGCACTGCTGTGTTTGAGCCACTTGTACCAGCACAACACACTGTAGGGGTCCTGATCACTGAAGAACAGGCTAACAAAGCCAGAATGAAGAGAACAATGTGGTGAACTCCGCAAATACCTCAAATACACTACACCTGTTTAAGTTTGAGCCATCTAATAGACTTACTTACAGTGTTTCTATATGACTGTATTGTTTACGGGCTGCTTTTCCGCCTCACAGTGCAGAGATGTTATTACAGTTGTGATATAAGTGGCTAGTGGTGTCTCATATCTTGCCCTCTGCACAGCAGTGAATGGGGCTTTTGTATATTTTCCCTAAAGCAGAGGTCGGGTTGGTATTTGCTGCACACTGAGCCAGAGACGCAGCGTTTTAATAATAAGTTATTGCTTCTTATTTCATTATCCCAACATCCAGCAGCTTTATTGAACGCTGCATTTTACGTCCACGCTGTGGCACGTCAATAAGCCCGCACCTCACTGAGAGGAGGAAGAGCGAAGTGGAACGCGTTCTGCGGAGACGGAATGAAGGCAGTGACAAAAGTGACAGCAGGAAGACGGTTTGGGGAGGAAGTGTGATGTTTTAGCTCCACGGCAACTCTGGAAGATTTTCTGTTTTTTTATTTTGTGTGTGTGTGGAATAAAACTTTCCTGACCCAGATTTCCTCGCCGTGCTGAGGGGATTCACGGCGTTTCATCTTCCCGGCGTTCCGCGCAGTGCCGAGTGACGGCGCGCGTCAGGATCCTGCTCTGGGTGCTCATGTATGTGATGTATGTGTGTCTGTGTGTGGGAGTGAATGTTAATGTGTGTGATTATCTCAGTAATGTATCTCACACGCTGCTGTTTCAGACGCCAACATACTTTCGCTTAGCTTTAAAACATCTGCTCTCTCCACTCGCCGTGAACGATGAGCGCCGAGAGAAACTGTGTGTGTGTGTGTGTGTGTGTATGGCTGTGTTGAGTGCCTAATTATTGCAGGCCTGACACTTCCTCTCTCTCTGCAGCGTCAATCCGTCATCACAACAGCGCATTAGTGTCCTGGGGAACTCAGAAAAGTGCTGATTTACACAGAGAGAGAGAGACAGACAGACAGGGGGACAGGGGGACAAGTGAGAAAGAGAAAGAAAGAAAGACAGAGAGAAGGAAGGTAAATAAAAGAAAGAAAAAAGAAAGAAAGAATACAAGAAAGAAAGAAAGAATACAAGAAAGAAACAAACAAAAATAATAATAATAATAATAATTGGTAGAGAGGCAGTAAAACCGAAAGGGAGAGAGTAAAAGAAGAAAAGAAGAAAGAGGAGAAATGAAAAGAAACAAAAAGAGAATAGAAAGAAAGAAAGAAAGAAAGAAAGAAAGAAAGAGAAAATTGATAGAGACTGAAAACGAAAGGGAGAAATTAAAAGAAGAGAAGAAGAACAAATGAAAGAAACAAAGGAAGAGAATAAGAATTTATGAAAGAGGGAGAAAGAAAGAGAGAGAAGGTGAAAAGAGAAGAGGGACAAAGTGGACTGAAGAGAACAATGAAGAGAATAGAAAGCTTAAAAGAACGTAAAAGAGCAGAAATAAAAGAGAAAAAAGAGAGAAAGTAAAGGTAGAAAGAAAGAAAGAAAGAAAAAAAATAAGGAAATAAAGAAAGAAAGAATACAAGAAAGAAATGCAAGAAAAAAGAAAGAAAGAAAGAATACAAGAAAGAAAAGCAAGAAAGAAAGAAAGAGAAAAATGAAATAAAAATGATATAAGAAAGAAAAGCAAGAAAAAAGAAAAAGAATACAAGAAAGAAAAGCAAGCAAGAAAGAATACAAGAAAGAAAGAAACAATACAAGAAATAAACAATACAAGAAATAAACAATACAAGAAAGGAAAAAAGAAAGAAAGCAAGAAGGAAAGAAAGAAAAAGGGAAAAAGAAGGGATAGAGATGTAGAAAAAAGAAAAGAGAGAAAAGAAAAAAGGAGGACAGTAGAGCAGAAACAGAAAAGACAGAAAGAAAAGGTGAAGATATGTACAAAAGAAACAAAGAAAGACAAAAGGAGAGGAGAGCAGAAACAAAAAGTAAACGAGAAGAGTTAAAGGGGAAAGAAAGGAGGAGAAAAGAAAACCAGGGAAGAGGTAGAAATGAATGAAAGAAAAAGGCAGAGCAGAAAGTAAAAGAGAAGAGTTAAAGGGGAAAGAAAGGAGGAAAAAAGAAAACCAGGGAAGAGGTAGAAATGAATGAAAGAAAAAGGCAGAGCAGAAAGTAAAAGAGAAGAGTTAAAGGGGAAAGAAAGGAGGAGAAAAGAAAACCAGGGAAGAGGTAGAAATGAATGAAAAAAAAGGCAGAGCAGAAAGTAAAAGAGAAGAGTTAAAGGGGAGAGAGAGAGAGAGAGCTGTGCTGAATGCTGAATGCTGATTCCTGCACTGGAGATGTTTTAATCTGTGTCTATAAAAGACTATGACCCTCCAAACACTCTCCAGCAGCAGCGCTCCTCCGCTCATCCAGACACGGACGATCAAATTAATTAATTAGTCTAAATAAATTATATTAATTATCCTCTCAGACTGGCTTTTGTTCTTTACTTCATCTATCAGCCACTCGTTCTGAAGGCTGCTATGTATCGTCGCTCGTGTTTCATTCTTCTTCCCTCTGTAGGTAAAAACGGATGACCATGAGCCGTCATGTTGAGTTTCATTTCAGGGCTGCTGTACGGGAGCGAGTGACGCATTACACAGCAGAACAGAGCGATCATGGAGGCTTCCTCCAGAGACAAACCTCTTCTCTCATTTGCATATACTGCAGATGTTTCAAACTCACCATAGCTCGACTCCTCGTGCAGCTGAGGATCCAGCTCACGCTGCTGAGCTGAGCACAGCTCATTTGTAGAGGTACTGAGGTATGTACTCTATTGTGTTTACATACTTAGTATTTATACCACTGTATCTGCCACACACTGCCTCGTCCTATCTTTCTACTGCAGTGCTGAGAACTGGGTCTAGCTCTAAAGTTTAAATACGTTTTTCTCCATCTTAAACATTCTCCAACCAATATCAACATCTCAACACTGGCAACCACAACAAGCCTAATGAACCAGTGTGAATGGGGGGATGTACCAAAACACTGCCAATAGGGAGAATGTTGGAAACAGTGTTAATGGGAGATAATGTTCTAGACTAGTATGTATGTGGAGGAACAAAGTCTCAAAATTCGGGTTTGTTGATGGATTTTAGGGTTGTTGATGTTTGTGGGAGAACTTTGAGATTGTTGGTGGTTGTTTGAGAATTTTGAGGTTATTGGTGTTTGTTGGAGGAAACTGGGGTTGCTGGTGTTTGTTGGAGAATTTTGAGATTGTTGGTGTTAGAGAATTTTAAGGTTATTGGTGTTTGTTAGAGGAAACTGGGGTTGTTGGTGTTTGTCTAAGAATTTTGAGGTCATTGGTGTTTGTTAGAGGAAACTGGGGTTGTTGGTGTTTGTTGGAGAATTTTGAGGTTATTGGTGTTTGTTGGAGAATTTTGAGGTCATTGGTGTTTGTTAGAGATCATTATGGGTGCTTGTTGGGATAGTTGGTATTTGTTACTGATGGGAATTGTTCTGTTTTTGGGTGAACGTTGGGGTTCAAATTCACTGGAAATACCATGAGTGTTTGCTGTGGACGTCAGAGTTCTTCAGCTTTACGTTCAGCGGTCAGTCCAGCAGCAAGCACAGTCAATAAGGCGACACAGATGATGATTTGTGTGTATGTTTTTACATGGGTACCTCTGTTGATGGTGGCTGAGCTGTTGATGTCTCCAGTGATGAAGGACGATTCAGACTGCTTCCTCACCGTGTCGTTCCACATCCGACGGATACGACTCTGAGGAGAAGACACATATCCGAATGTCACACAAACACACAAACACATGCACTATAGAAAACCCCAAAAAAGCCTGTTAGTGGAGCATCAGGCCAGCAGCATCATCCGTCTCCAGCCAGCATGACGCTAACAACTGTCACTATGCACAATAACCCATTTAAACTGTTCTACTGCAGCAAACTGGACTGTTTAAACTCTGACAATAAATACAAAAGCAACTCGCGAATAAATCAGCGGCTGCTGCCGAAATCGTTTTCTCAACATTCTCTCCTGAAACCCCCCCCACCATCCCCCCTTTTGTGCTCCCTCGGCAATAAGTCATTTATCTACAGCGGTATTTGTCTGATATACTCCAGAACACGCTATTCAGCCATAGGTAGTCAGCACTGACTAGAAGCTTTTGCTGAATGAAAGCTAACACTTTTCAAATAATTACAGTCACAGCCATCGTGCACGGTGGAGACAGAGTTTCAGCAACTAATACAGCGCTTATAGGGGGAAGTGGCTCGCAATAATATAACATGACATTTATATAAGGCTTTTCATGCAGCCAAAGCATTTTGTAATGAACCAATAGAGTAGCTAGAGAAGAATGAATGGAATGAACAGATAGAATAGAGCGAATATAGTAAACACAAATGGAATAAAACACTTTATTATCACACAGAAATCTATAAGCCATCAATACAAGCTGCCTGTTTGCACAATGAATTAAAGATGAAAGCATGACGAGCTGAAGGAACAGAATGTGTTCGTTTATGTTGGGGAATGCATCGCAATAAAACAATGACCTACATCCCCTCCCCCCAACCAACCCCAATGCTTATGATGGTACAAGTCTGGGCCACCCTGACTAAATGTGTGAACTCTGTTTCCAAAAACAAAAGTGTGATGCTGTGCAAAATGTAATAATTAAATAATAATAAATAACATTTTATTAAATAATAAAACATACAAAATATCCAACTAGTGGAACAGCTCACAGCTAATTAGGTTATTTGGTAACATGATTGGGTATAAAAGAGGATCCTAGAGAGTCTTATACAAGGAAAGACAGGGAGGGGCTCACCAACAATTCAAGAACATGTTTCTCAAAGTAAAATAGCAAAGATCTTGGAGATTATCATCGTCTACACTACATAATATCATTAAAAGATTTCTGGAGAAATCTCTGTATGCAATAGAGAAAGCCCAAAACCAATATTGGATGGCCGTGATCTTCAGGCCCTCAGGTGGCACTACAGTCTGTGGTGGAAATCAGTGCCTGAGTTCAGAAGCACTTCCTAAAGTCATCATCTGTCCACACAGTTGGGCTCTGCTCCATAAATGCCAGTTAAACCAGATATAAACAAGATCCAGAACTGCAGCCGCTCTGATCCTGAGCTCATGGACTGAGGGGAAGTGAATAACTGGTGTGAAAAATCAAATTGTGAAATTCTTTGTGGAAGTCACTACAAAGATGGGGAACATCTGGCTTGTTATCAGCGCATAGTTCAAAACTCAGGGGGCATTAGTGCACACAGCATGGGTGATGTTGACATCTGTGAAGCTCCATTAATGCTGAACTGTATATCCGGGTTTTGGAGCTACGGGTGCTGGCATCCAGATGACGTCTTTTTTAGGGAAGGCCTTGCTTAATCAGCAAGACAATTACTATATATATATATATATATATATATGTTGTCTTTGTTCTATTAAACCCAATATTAAATCTAATTAAATATAGGCTTTTGGGAAACAGGGTCAGGGTAAATAACTTGTGTAAGTATTGCTAGTCTAACACTAACTGCTCTGTGTACTTATTATAGGCATATTAAAGAAATATTGAAATATTGCTGAAGAACTGAAAGGCCTGACATCTATCACCGCTCAGGAAGATCTCCTCATCCTACAGACATTTACAGGCCCACACACACACACACACATCATCATCATCATCAGAGAGCGTGTGCCAGACATGTCTACAAAACATCTAAGCAGATGACCCCTAAAAGGATAAAGGTCAAATGAAAAACCTTATCGCGATGGTGGTCCCCTGACAAGACATGTTGTTGCTATGGCAATATGATATTAAAGCTCTGATATATAAAGCTGAGGATTTGTGATGAGACAAAGAACGTAATAGACTGGCGTGTAGTGTGAATAACCTCAGTTAAACGACGTGCTCTTAGATTAAGTTCACTAGTCTTTTACAGAGAACTGATTGATTTGCTCAGTTTAACATAGAGGCAAACATTAAAACACGGAATTTGACCTGGTGTGCGCAAACATTGCATGCTTTTGTTGTTCTCTAGCTCTGAACCTACAATGCAGTAGATGCAGACAGGCGGTTTATTAGGAGCAGGGCTATGCTTCTTCAGCGGAAAACAAAAAACCTTCCTGCTTTCTTACTACTTGGTAGTGCCATCCATATAGTATAGTAGAAATGAAAAAAAAAACACTCTGCATACTGGGGCCCATTTTTATCCTCCCCGCTGTTTTGCCAGGTCAGACCTATAAAGCTCTCCTGCTCCAGCTTTCGCATATTTCATGTCAGAAGCCCCAACAAGGAAGTCGATTCACAAGTTGCTCCTATCAGGAAGCAAAACAAAACAAAGCAGCTTAAGTTGAACAAGTTGGCAATCTAACTTTTTCCCCCGTCTCTCTTTCCCCCCCTCGGGCTAGCAGCTGCACCTTGTTCAAACCTCAGTGCAGAAGCAGAAGCTTTTCATTTTTAATCACAGCTAGAAAACCTTCTCTGAATACCAATCACACTCAAGAAGTGCTGATTACTAACAAGGAAATTGCTGCTGCAACAGCGTGGCCACTTTATTGGAAACCCCATATGTGTAACTTCTATTTACTGGCCACTTTATTAGAAACACCTACATTTAAGTTTCACCGACTGGACACTTTATTAGAAACACCTACATTTAAGTTTCACCAACTGGCCACTTTATTAGAAACACCTACCTTATACATCCACTCACTGGCCACTTTATTAATAACACCTACCTTATACTTCCACTCACTGACCGCTTTATTAGAAACACCTACACGTAATTTCTATGCATTGGCCATTTTATTAGAAAGCCCCACCTTGTACTTCCATTCACTGGCCACTTTATTAGAAACACCTACCCTATACATCCCCTCACTGGCCACTTTAATAGAAACACCGACCTTATACATGCACTCACTGGCCACATTATTTAAAACACCTACCTTGTACTTTCACTCACTGGCCACTTTATTAGAAGCCCTACATTAAACTTTCACTCACTGGCCACTTTATAAGAAACACCTACCTTATACATCCACTCACTGGCCACTTTATTAGAAACACCTACCTTGTACTTCCACTCACTGTGGTATATCTGTTGCTGCACAGTTTTTCAGTCCCCCGCTACCCATTTTATTATTCATGACACAGGACCACAGTAGTCCAGAAATTATTTGGCTGGCAATTCATTCTCAGCACAGCAGTGACACTGACATGGTAATATGTGTGGTGCCACCCACAAATATCCAGCCAGGAGTGGCTCTGTTGTCAGAAAACTGACTAATGATCAAGGAGAAAAGGATGTTTGGGCATCAGCAGATGAGCTACAGTCTCTAACTCCATGGTGTTTCCAATAAAGTGACCAGGGTCTTTTTGGTGTATAATAGAAATTCTGTTTTAATATCCCTATAAAAAATAAAAATATTACTGAGCCTTTAATAAATCATGGAAGTAAATTATGGAAATCCAACCAAAGCAGCTCCAGGCAGATATGAATTAACAACCATCTGCTTGTGAATCACTACACTGTGATATGCAAAGCATCATCTAAAATATGTTGGATCGGTCACTTTTGTTACACGGCCTATTAATACCTACTTCCACCAGGGATTTGTAAACCTAATCTCTATCTGCTGCGTCTGCAGGTTGTGGTGATTGGCACAGATGATCATTTTGATGAAGCACAGATAACTACTTGGCTACAAGGAACAGAAGTCAATGGGCAGTTGCTCTGTTGACTTCTATTAAAGGTAAAAGGAAACAAATTCAACAGAAGTCAGAATCAGCGTCTGTATGCTGCACATACAGATCACATTAAAAGCTTCAATGAACAACATGGTCTTATCAACCAATTCCCACTGCATGCAATGGAGGTGACATGCACCTCAGCACCGTATTAGATCATTAGCACGCAGCGCGCTAAATGCTAAACATGCAGATGCTTGGGTCACGAGGGTGCACACTGTATGGAAGCGTGTAAAGTAGCAAGTCATTCACGCTGGCCTTAAGCATGTAATACAGTCTGCTACAGGACTGTACAGAAGTCAGAGAGAAACCCTTCATTGATTTCATTTCCAGTCAAAAGGGCCATTAAGACCTTCCATTGTTAGATCTATCGTTCTTTTCTAGGAGACTTGCTTTCATTTTTTTCCAAAGAAGTCTGCAGGGACTTTGTTTCACACCTACATTACTACATTACTCAATTACCAATTACAAGTTTAAATCCTACAAACCCTTATTCCACATCTCAGATATCCAGTTTCAATGTTCTCTCTATTGTTGAGCTGTCATCTAACAATGGAAAGATGGACAGCTGTGATGTTTTTTTTTTTAGATCAGGGTGAAGCTTGATTATTTTCCTCTCTTTGAAAGATGAAATATTTAAGTACTGTTTATCTGATGGTGATAAGTTTTGGTGGTCTACCAGGTAGGGCTGTAAAGACAGACACAGCACCCTGATGATGTGATGCCCAATATTGGGGGTTGAGCACATTACCATCATTACTGCAGTCACATGTTAAAAAATGGCTTCCGATGGCTCCCATCTACTGAGTAGCAGGCAGGTATGCGATTTTGGACACACCCCAGATTACCATCTAGTCAAACTGGAACCTGTGCTGTGGTGATTACACAGTTAGCCTGTTTGCTAAGCTTATGTTAAGTTCAAGCGGCAGGTCCTGAAACAGGTTTAATTCTTTTTTCATTTCCCTTTTCTGTCCCTTCACCATCAGACGCCCGACTTCACTGCCTCAGAATTGAGTCATCATCGTCGGCAGATTAGCATTTAGTCAAAATTGAACCTGTACTGTGGAGACTACTCTGTTTGGTACAGTCTGTAACATACAGTTAGCCAATCAAGCTGCAGATCCACAACACCAAAAACAGCCCTTCAGTTTTCTCAGTGCTGGATGCTTGACTTTACTCCCTCAGAACTGAGTCATCATCATCTAAACTAGTATTGGCGCCTTATTGGAAGGTGTTATGTGGCGCGCTTATAGCTAACACTAACTAGTGTCACTCTCCAGTGTAGCCGCACTGTTTGGCATTTACACAATTGTGAGATAGATGCTTTGACATTTACGGAGGGTGTTCTGAACATCTCATACAGGCAAATAAACAAAACATAATTATCGTTGTTTGGTTTTGAAATAACGTGGGACACAATAGCCAAAAAACATCACTTTCCTTTGTCACTTTTTTGTCATTCAGTGCTGATAATTGCCGAACCACTGCTTTTTCACTGGGGTAAGAAGTTGTTACATCTCTGTATCTCTTGCTTTTTGAACTCCTATTTTGTTTTTAAGCCAATTTTCATTTGACTTTACATCTAATCTCCTCAGAAACACCCACTGAATTGAAACTGTTTTGACAGGAAATGCAATAAACGAAAGGTGGTCTCTGACTGCGTTACGGCACCTCTTGCACTGCTGCAGCTGGGGATGAACTGTGTGTAGAAGGATTATAGAGTGGATAATTACTTGTTCATACTGTAACTGTGAGCAGTTTGTCATACAAGGCTGGTGGTGGACCTTGTGATGAGAGAGAGTCAGAGAGAGAGAGAGAGAGAGAGAGAGAAAGAAGAGATAGAAACAGCGTAAGAGAAAAACACAAACAACGTCTCGGTAACCATGAAGGTCATGCTTGTGAGGAACAGTTAAAAGATGTGAGGTTTTTAGGGTCAGGGACAGGACTTTCTATACAATGTGTATATGTAAATGTTTATGGGTGCGTACGAGTGTGAGGGCAGCCCCTTCTACCTGCGAGCTGCTTGAGTAGCGTCCAGGGGCGCGGGATGCAGAGCTTTTGCTGGAGCCCATAGAGGAGTCCACGCTCTTTCCACTGTAGCAATGAGTCCGCAAACACTTTCCATACTCTTTACGCACCTGAACATACATTCAAACAACAACAACAACAACAACAACAGTGAAATAGAGAGGCGACAGTTTAACACCCGAAGCGACAGTTCAGGGAAACAACTTATTGTCTTCCTCCAATAGTAGTTGATGAGGCCTGGAGACAAAATGTTTTGTTTAACAGCAAAAAAATAATATATACATTCACACTACATTAGTGGTCAGGACCCCCACAGGACTACTCAGTACTGCTGTAACATGTACATGGTGATGGTGATGTGTTAGTATGTGTTGTGCTGGGGATCATGAATCAGCCACAGCTGTTAGTGTCACTGCTGGACTGAGAATAGTCCAACAATCAGAACTGTCTAGACTATGGCCCCCTGTGGACAGTGTCCAGTGTCCACTGATGAAGGACTAGAGGATGACCAACACATGCTGTGCAGCAATTGTCTCTGACTACATTTACAAGATAGACCAGCGAGGTAGGTATGTCTAATAGAGTGGACAGTGAGTGGGCACAACACTTCATCAACACTGCTGTGTCTGATCTACTCACACCAGCACAACACACACCATCATGCCAGTGTCACTACAGTGCTGAAAATGACCCACCTCCCTAACAATAGCTGTTCTGTGGTGGTCCTGAACACTTAGTATACAGAGAATCAGATGGACTACAGTCTGTAAGTGTAGAGCTACAAAGTTCTCCCATATGGTAAATAGAGCTGATAAAATATACAATAAATGCTGATTCACAGAGGTATACTTAATTAAGTGTCTGATCACGTCTAGGAGAGATTACTAATACATATAGGTACTTGCATGTCGTCGCTGTCCAATGAAAAACAAGTAACAGGTATCTCCAAAACTGCAACTTTACAGGAGAAAACAAAAACATACTTTAACTTCAATGTAAGTCAATGGAACCAGAATTTTTCCAAGCTTTTTGGAGCATTTCTATTGATCTATTCATTTACAGTCGACAAAAATGGAGGTAAATGTTTTTCATTGGACAGCTACAATATATAACATGCATGTGTGTGTGTAATGTGCATGTATATGTATTACCTTCTTCTGCAGGACGCAGTGGAAGATGAAGATGAACATGCCTTGTAGAGAGTTGAAGATGGTGAAGAGATAGGCCATGATCACTGTGCTCTCGTTCACGTACATCAGCCCAAACGCCCAGGTCAGACCCAGCAAACACAGCAGAGCTATAGCACCGATCACCCATGACCTGCAACACAAACACATACACACCTGAAAACCATGTCCAGGAAAACCAAAATGCCACCAAAGGGAGTGGGAGGCTTGGGTCGCGTCCTGTTTCTGTGAAGGTAGAGAAATGTGTGGTGCACTGCACTTTCCTTTGGCTCAGTAATACTGAGTTTGTGAGCAAGTGACTATGTTTCAAAGTATAATAGTTCCCTAGGTTTTATTTCATGTGGATTATTAAAGGGACCCCTAAAAGGGAAAAGCCCACTGACGTTTCAATTGCTGCATTCATTTAAAAGATGTAAACAAAGTTGTGCCGAGTGGTTCAGTGTAAAATGCTTCCTTCTAGAGAAACTAATCAGAATTGTTCACAGTGGCACTGATAGGAACCAGACGTCTGAAGAATTGAATGACTCTAATAGAGGAAACAGTTAATATTTGAGGAAACGGTTATGAATATGCTGTCTTTGTAGTAGATTTGAGATAAAGGTTAAGCAGAGAGGCACATGCAGAGCTTTGTCATCATTAAGAGGTGTAGGTTCCCTGGTGGTTTAGTATGGGAAACTAGCTCCCACCACTGAAAGGAGTCAGTATGTTTCTATACAATGAAGCATTTTACCTCAAACCTCTATCAGTGACTTTTTGCAATGACTGAGTTTTGTTTTCTGGCTATTCCAATAAATACTGAATCAGAACCTGGCTCATAATTTGCGCGTTTCCTTTCAATCACCCTTACATTACTTAACGGTTTTGCCTTCAAGTAAAAGCTTCAGCATCATTTTGACGGTACATTGTCTTATAATAGGGCAAACAACATCTAATTGCCAAAGTAACTTAGGAAGATGGGGTTGGAACTGTGTAGCATTGTACGGCAGCATGTTGCACAACTATAGCTCTTAAACTAAATATAAGAAGAAGCTAGACCGTTCTTCCCAGTATGGACATCATGGCAGAGGCTTAAAGACACATAAGAAGACACTGTCGGCGGTAGAGAACAAAGAGAGAGTCCTGGCTTATACTTGTTAGCGAGAGCGGTAACCAAGTTTTCATCGCAGCCTATGTTATTTGTGAAAGATTGTGATGTAGGCTGTAACCTGTCACTGAGTTACATCGTTTTTCCAGATGACCAACCAAGTCAACCAACCTCAGTCCTGTTTCAGGTCAGTATGAAAAGGAACACATTCAGCTCATACCAAAACGTTTGGTCAGTCTTTCTCAATCTTATACACCAAATAAGCTTTAAGCTATACGTTTTCATCGCTCTGTAATAAAATACTATAATATTGCATCATAAGGCGACATGGTTCTTTCTGTTCTGATGCTGTGCCGAATTCCCTTATACATACTCGCACGTCATCCAAGCATATGGATGCTACAGATTACACTTGTGATTTCAGTTGTTTATACATGTTTCAGCCTACAGTGGTTTAGCTCTAGACGTTATAAGTAGTGTTTCAGGCTGGACAACAAAAGGGAAGCCAATCAGAACAGAGCTCATTTACATATATCAGGCTTAAACACACCGTCTGTTTAATTCTGAGAAAAAAGGATAATAGTAATAATAATAATCTTTATTTATAGAGCACCTTTCATAGCGGTGACAGCACAAAGTGCTGTACAGACTGAGTATTAATCATGTAACCCTTCAGCACAGGTCACCAAGTATCAAGGAGAGTTTTAATTAAACGCCGAGTTAAAGATTCATGTTTTCAGATGTTTCTTAAATGTGAGCTTGAATGTGTAATGAAAGTTTGAATGGAGTTCCACACTTTGGAAGCAGAATAACTGAAAGAGTTTCTTCACGTTGTTGTCTGTAGAACGTCAGTTGGAACGTAAACAGAGAGACATTCTGTGATGTAAGCAGGTTCTAGATTATGTAGGGCTTTATTCATGCTATTTTCCATGACAACACTGGGGCGGCCATCTTTGTTTACCTTGTGTTAGAACTTCCGGTGTGTCCGCGGATACATTGATACTAATTACAAGCAAAACAACAAACATATTAAATGACTAGCATATTATGTTCAGTTAGAGGGAGTCACAATAATTAAAAGATTTACGAACACAGCACATCAGAGTGTTGTGGAGCCATCTTCCAAAGAAGAGGACCAGCGTCTATGACTGAAGCACTAAATTTAAAACATTCACCCCAAACCTCCGTATGTCTGCTCTTACCATTCTGTGGAGGAGAACCAGCACCAGAGCATCCTTATCCAGAGAAATGACTCGCTTATGAAGCTCCGAGGAAGCAGACGCATCGGGAGCTTGTGAGGTCTATCAGTTAAATAACTGTTTTCTGATCAGTGTCCACCGCGCTAGGCTACCTGGGCTGTAACTAACACCCACGCAAAGTGACTCGGGCAGCTGGCTTGACTTGGGTTTACACCGGCTTTCAGAAATATAAATTCACCGTCTTTATGTAGGATTACACGGCCGACCCCTCCACTACGCAGGTACTGATACGCTTCACTACTTGTATAGTTTTTCATTGCCTACACCTTCCGAGAGTACAGAATAATTAAAACTGTCACCATAAGTAACGTCAAGCCACCTTACATATCATCCACCCACTGTGTTATTAACCTTGGCTGAGACAGTGTTGTGCCATTCGAACTTCTTACTGTCTCTCTGGTCTCCTCCCATGTAACTGTATTCATTTTGGTTAGCTGACCAGATGTTCTAACACAAAGGCGGAACAAACACACGTTTGAAAGTGGGTGTGGTGGAATACGGTAAATAAAGTAGTAATGGAATTTTTAAGAGATACAGATAGCCAGTGCGGTTGTTTTGAAACAGGATTGATAGGAGCTCTCCTTTGTCCTTGTTGAGATCCGTTATGCTGTTGTAGGCGATGGATTGTTTCCTTAGTTGTACAAATTGACTGAAAAACATCTGACATTCAATTTACAAGCCTGTCTACTGAGTCGAGATTATTAAAAAGAATGGAAATATTGTTGTATAGTTGGGTGTCATCAGCATAACTATGAAAATTGCTATCCTGCTTCGTGAGGACATCACCTAGAGGTATTATGTACAAATAGAAAAGCAAAGGCCCTAGAACGAACCCTTGTGGTACCCCATGATGAATGATTTTGATGACTGATGACTATTTGTTAGACATGATTTAAACTATTCTATCGAAAGGTAAGCCTGAGATGCTGACCCACTATACGAGAAATACAGTTTCACAAGACTGGTGAAATACAGTCTTGTGATCAGGGGTATCAAAAGCTGCACTAAGATCTAAGCAGACTTCACAAGAAACCTGTAGAATATGGACTTCCTACTTCTCTGGCATTGTACCATGTGCAATGTGGATTCTTTATGAAGGTCAGATGGGTTACAGGTGAAAAAGCACAAAAACAAGGCTCTCAGAATCGCGCAGAAGGACAGGAAGAACACAAGGAAATGAAAGTGAGAGACGAAGAGACAGGCAGAGAGGAGAGCATATCAAAGCGATGCAGTTGCGCAGGGCGGCTGTGATGGAGCGGCCGTAATCAGAGAGGAAATGCTTCAGTAGAGAGTTGGAGAGCCGCAGGGCCTCCGTTTTTTACTGCCCTGATTACAAACCTGCGCTAATTTAAATCTCCTGCATTACCTACTCTCTAATGACTCGCACTGGGTTTAGAAGAGCTGGCATGCACAGTTGGGGCGGCACGCATGCAAGTCAAAGCCCTCAAAACTTTCAGGGCGTGCAAATGTGAGGTCACACTCCGGTTCCTCACCGTCATATCTATAGAACTTAGTAGGTACTGATTGATATACAGTGATACGTAAAGGTAACGACACTTCTGTTCATTCTGTAAGTGAAAATGAGATAACACGTTCTCTACAGGTAACAAACATAATTGTGGCATTTTCTGCATACATTAGTGCTCCACTTCCATTTAGCCGCTGAGCTTCATATACTGGGAAAAACATGAAACACACAATATTATAAGAGCCATCATTTTTGCAAAGGCCTCATGTTTCTTTTTTTTTTAATATATATTAAATTAAAAAATAAATGATGTATTATACATAAATGTGAAATGTCCTCCTTATGAAGGAGATGTGTTCAGATATTTTCACTTCATTAGTAATTAAGCATATGAATGTGAATAAGATCTGATCCATGCTCTAAGCCATGTTATATACCTGATATACACATATACAGTACTGTGTACAAGTTTTTTTTACATATCGCCGCTGCCTAATAAAAAACATGCATCGACATTTTTGTTGATTTCTATTTTTCTCCATCAATTTAATGCAGCAGCTGCTGTTTACATTACATTTTACAATGAATGGACCAATAGAAATGCTTCAAAATAGCTCGGCAAAAATTCTGGTTTCACTGACTTACATTAAAACTGAAGACAGTTGGACATCGACGATATAAAATGTTATTTTTTTTTAAATATTCAACTAATATTAATACAGTAAGTAGTGCTTTTACATACGTCAGTATGTTTATTTATCCTCTTAAAAGCTTCTCCTTCTGGTATTACTTGCAGTGCTCATCAAATACTTGGTTTGTTCTGATGATATACGGTTTTATATATGCTATATGTTATATATGGTGTGATATACTGGTGAAAGTACACTTATTGGTTGGATAAAGGCTTTTAAACAATAAGCTTAGGTGCTTAAGACTTTTGCACAGTAGTGTTTTTACTGCCAACATCATCTAAATTTTATAATAATGCTACAATATCCACCCAGCAGCTCCTCTTGTTTGGCAAAAATGAACCTAAATGTTGTTTTTAGATTTCTCCAGCATGTTTTTTTCCTGTAAATACTGATATTACGGATTTATTGATGAGCATTTTTACTGTCGCTTCTCATCTCATACTGCTGGTGTTGACCACAGGTATTGTTATTTACATTGTTGGTACTGACAGTATCTGTGCTGTTACCAATTCAACAATCATATCTATGACACCCTGTATTCTGGAAACTAGCATTATTAAGGCAGTGGAGGTTTGGTGAGCAATACTAATGCTACATGATAATGAAATGACTGCAATATTCAATAACGGCCGACTAAATGTTCTTGTCCTACTTGAGCTATTCATGCCAGCTTGGCCACTGCAGCATACCCTAAACAATCCACACTTCAGGGAAGAGGATCTGGTTATTGTGATTAATATTAATGAATGAAAATATTCATTGTGATCTGCTTTCGTCTGCGTTATTACATTGCCGCTCTTTTGTAAAACCACTCAAGGACGTGTGGTTTTACAGCGTACCAGGGTTAAGAGTTTTTAGACACATCCAAAAAAAGAAGCTTATCAAACCAATGACGTAGAAACAGTGTCAACATGAGTCAAACATGAACGTCCTATCAAACAGTAAGGTGTCCTTGTCCTGCTTAGCTACTAGTTCATCTATTGGTTCTTTATTCGTAAAGATGTGATATTAATAGCATAGTGTGGAGAGTACAAGGAGGGGTTAACTTCTTTAGTAGCTGTATGTCAAACGGAGGAAGTTGGTGTGGGGGGGGGGGGGGGGGGGGCCTCTCCCAGCTAAAGTGACAGAACATGTAAATGAAAGGAGAAAATGGAAAACAGTTGCTAAACTTCAACTTTCTATAAAACGGTATGTAGTTTACAGGGATTAATACAAATTTCACTGATTATTATAGATTACACGGATTTGCATAGATTATACAGTTTATTACGAATTACACTGATTGATGTAAATTATATAGTTTAATATGATTACAGTGATTTGTATAGATTATACAGTTTATTATGAATTACACTGATTGAAGTAAATTAAATAGTTTAATATGATTACAGTGATTTGTATAGATTATACAGCTTATTACGAATTACACTGATTGATGTAAATTATATAGTTTAATATGATTACAGTGATTTGTATAGATTATACAGTTTATTATGAATTACACTGATTGAAGTAAATTAAATAGTTTAATATGATTACAGTGATTTGTATAGATTATACAGTTTATTATGAATTACACTGATTGAAGTAAATTATATAGTTTATTATGGATTACACTGATTTGTATAGATTATACAGTTTATTATGAATTACACTGATTGAAGTAAATTATATGGTTTATTATGGATTACACTGATTGAAGTACAGTATATAGTTTATTATGGATTACACTGATTTGTATAAGTGATACAGTTTAATATGGATTACACTGATTTGTATAGATTGTACAGTTCAATATGGATTACACTGATTTATATAGATTATACAATTTAATATGGATTACACTGATTTGTATAGATTGTACAGTTTATTATGGATTACACTGATTTGTATTTATTATAGTTTAATATGGATTACACTGATTTGTATAGATTATACACTTTAATATGGATTACACTGATTTGTATAGATTGTACACTTTAATATGGATTACACTGATTTGTATAGATTGTACTGTTTAATATGGATTACACAGATTTGTATAGATTGTACAGTTTAATATGGATTACACAGATTTGTGTAGATTATACAGTAGAATATGGATTACACTGGATTATGTAGATGAGATTTCTACAGATTCTACAGTTTTTTCAGCTCACTCATAAGGCAGTGCTTACTTTATCTCTGGCTTGTAGTCCTCATAACTGGAAAGAAAGAAAGAAAGAAAGAAAGAAAGAAAGAAAGAAAGAAAGAAAGAAAGAAAGAAAGAGAGAAAGAAAGAAAGAAAGAAAGAAAGAAAGAAAGAAAGAAAGAAAGAAAGAAAGAAAGAAAGAAAATGAAAGACAAAATAACCAGACAAAGTAAAAGCTCAAGTTGAGGTAGCTGACCTATCCATGCTTTTGTCTAGATTACAGGTTGAGTTGTAGTTTCCTGAGCTGTGCTACGCTGTTGTCGCTGCACTGTAAGATCTAACAGAATGCAGTTTTTCACTGTTCTGTAAATTTGGTCCAACAGAAACATGGATAGGTCAGCTCATCACAGCCTGAACAGAAATCAGTAAAGCACTGGGAAAGAAAGAGGAAGGCAGTAACCTGGGGTCAGTATGAAGAAGAGAAGAGATCGGAATGAAGGACTAACACACTACACACAGCCACCAACAACACTAAGAGACAGAGCTGCCCACAATTATGTCAGTGTAGGAGGTCAGTACCACCCATTAGTCTTTATAACAAACACCACCACAGCACATCCCCCCAGACAAAGAAAGATTATCAGCTTCTTGCGTATTCAATTCTGACTTTCAAATGTTGATACTTCACCGACTTTTAGCTTCACACTGTCAACTGACTGTCACTTCTCTGTACTTTCATAGCCCTGACCACAACAACAGGGTCCACTGATGATCCTCCACTACACACACAAACACACTGAGACACACTGAGACACACACACACACACACTGAGGATGCAGCGGCGTCAGTGTTTAAAAGCCAGAGAAGGTGCTTAGCCAAATAAATGATTTATGGAATTAGTGAGGAGACCATTAAACATAATTTTACCAGCACTGTCTTAATGACCTGCAGGGACAGACCCTTCAACTGAGAGAGAGAGAGAGAGAGAGAGAGAGAGAGAGAGAGAGAGAGAGAGAGAGAGAGAGAGAGAGAGAGAGGAAAAGAAGAAAGAGAAGAGAAAAAGAGGATACAAGGACAACAGGGAAAATCAGGACAGTATAAGAAGGTGAAGGAAAGAGAAAGTAAGAAAGATAGGAAGAAGACAAGAGGGAGAGAAAGACAGAAAAAAGTAGAGCAAGAGAAAGAGGGAGAGAATAAAAGTGGTAGAAAGAAGAGAGACAAGAAGACTGAAAGAAAGACAGAAAAAGAAGAGCAAGGGAAAAAAAGAGAATAAGAAAGTGAGAGGGAAGAGGAGAGAAAAACAGAGACAGTAATCAAAAATAAGAGAAATAGAAAGTAGAGTGGTAAAGAAAAATCAAGAGAGTGTAATAAAATGAGAGAGAGAGAAAGGGAAATGTAAAAGAATGAAAAGAGAAGGGTATTGGAAGAATAAAGAGAGAGAGACACAAAAAAGGAGAGCAAAAAAGAAGAGAGAGAGAGGAAAAAAGGAGAAGAAAAAGATAATACAAGGAGACAGAAAAGGGTGCAAAAGGAAAATCAGGAGAGTACAATAAGATGAAGGAAAGAGAAAGTTAGAACGATAGAAAGAAGGAGATTGAGAAGAAGGAAAAGTAGAGCGAGAGAATAAGTGGTAGAAAGAAGAGAGATAAAAAGACTGAAAGAAAGACAGAAAAAGAAGAACAAGGGAAAAGAAAGAGAATCAAAAGAGTGAAAGGGGAGAGGAGAGCAAAAGAAAGACAGTGACAGTAAGAAAAAATAAGAGAAATAGAAAGTAGAGTGGTAAAGAAAAAGA
This sequence comes from Megaleporinus macrocephalus, assembly GCA_021613375.1. Taxonomy (NCBI): domain Eukaryota; kingdom Metazoa; phylum Chordata; class Actinopteri; order Characiformes; family Anostomidae; genus Megaleporinus; species Megaleporinus macrocephalus. The sequence goes on from CM038724.1 coordinate 31,023,604, forward strand.
AACTCTAGAGGTGAATCAAAGTTATAAAAGGTAAAATCAAGAGAGCGTAATAAAATGAGGGAAATGAGAAAGAGTGAAAAAGGAGAGAAGGGTACTGGAAGAAAAGAGAGAAAGATACACAGGGAAAGGAGAGCAAGAGAAAAGAGAGAGAGAGAAAGAGAGAGAGAGAGTATTGACCCTCAGCCTGCAGGGAAAAAGAGATGGAATGTGGGATGAAGTGATAAAAGTATTTAAAGTGTTGTTTGCTCCCTCAGAGAACAGAGTTGCTACTCAGAGCTCGCCGGCTGTTTAATGATTCCTTATCAATCATTAATAGAGCCTTTACTGATAAAGGTAGGTTACTTGAACACACTGAGGCTTTTCACTCTTCTGTTGTGCTCCAGAGGACTTTCTACACGGCCCACAGCATAAAAGAACTGTTTTATTATTTCAGTATATCATATCTTTACTGTCCGCTCTGTGAAAAACATCATAATATAAATATCAGTCCGTATCGCTCGCCTCTAGATTGAGAAAACAGGTCTAGATATGAATACTGGAGTTCTGATGGCATTCCTACTGCTTTCTTTATCTCTCCACTTTCTCACATAAAAAAAAAAAATACTGCCGATCCCTTTCTTCCCCCGGAGGGAGCGAGGGAGCGATATTCTTTCATCAGTCCGCTATCTTCCAACAGAAAAAAAAAACAGCACACTCCTCCTGGGGCTGTGTTTGACTGACAGATCGCTGAAGCCCAGGCTATTAGAACTTTCCTTTTAATTTCTTCTGTTTTCAAAGATATGCAGATTCATAAACATGCCGACACACACACCGACTTAAACACACATACATTCAGCTCTATTATTACTGGCACACTTGGTAGAGACGGATAAATAAAAAAGATTGAGGAAAAATGGTTTAGTGGTCAGGTCAAACCTAAAATATGACATACATTTAACATGCATGTGTCGTAGGCAGCAAAAAATCGAGTACAAAATCATATATTTTTTAAATTATTGGCACTACTAAGCATCCTTATGAACTGTAACTAAGGCAAATTGCCATTTATACAGTCTCCTGAGTGCTCATTAATTCTTATTCAGCAAATCGTTCTGACTTCTTCTTTCGCGGGGGTGTAAATATGAACTGATGCAGAGGGCAAACGACTACAACAAATAACTACATGTCTGAGATGTCCCTGTCAGCAATAAATAAGATGTTTCAAACAACCAGAGCCGTAGTGAACCTGCCTGTAGCCGTGGCAGTGTGGGGGGTTTCCAAAACTCCATCACAGACTCCATCACTACGCCCAAAAACATTGTGGTTTTACTCATGTTGATTAAAAAACAATGGATTTTCTCAAAACTAAGAACACAAAGACTGGAGAAGATTCTCTTATTTAACTATTTAAGGCAGCAAAGAAATGAATACACATAATTACACAAGCTGCGCTCCTGTCCGGTAATCCATCTGTAGAGTACTAGTAGTACTCTAGTAGTTACTAGTAGAGTACTTATTGTTGTCGTTAGCGAGATTTCCTATTAAATGGGACCATTTTTACTTTAGCCATTTATATTGTCTCCTGAGTGCTCAATAACTCTTATTCAGCAAATCATCTTCCACTAGGGTATGAATATGAACGGATCCAGAGGCCAAACGACTGGAAAAAACAGTTCCATGCCTAAAAGAATGTCCGTAAGCTGTTAGAGCAATAATTAAGGCATTGTTTAAGATTCTTAAAATAACGAACGTTTCCTGACAGTCGTTCGTAAATGTAACTCGATAAGTTCTTCTTAACGTGTCTCAAAAATGAAAGAGGCTGCTAATCATTCTTTTAAAAATGCATTGTTCTTTGCATGGCACCTACATGTATGTATACAAATATGAATTCACGAAGATTTAAAATCACTTTTCAAAGCATAATTGCATCACCTAAATTACATCCAGCCTCAACAAATATCATAACACTACACTTCACTACAGTACACTTCACTTAAACGGGTGCTTGTTTGTATCATGGTGTAGTGGGAAGCGAACTGCCCACCACTCTGAAGGTCCTGAGTTCAATACTTATATTTGAAGGTTGGGATCATCGTAATCACGTGACACATACAGCTTAAACTGCTTAAAGTACAATACATTATTTGTTGATATACTCATATAAATTTATATACTTTAAAATAAAATTTCTTCCAGTGTAACAGTCGTAGTAATACAAGGACAGAGGAAGTCTGTACAAGAGTTGAACTGTGTGGGATATAATTTTAATATCAATATCTGTAGTTATATTGCTGCTGTGTGTGTTGTTTGTGTGTAACTACTTAATATAAAGTGGGATGGTTTTTACTTTACAGATGCTTGAGGGATGCCAATAATTTGGGGGTTGACTGTTTATGTAGACCCCTCCCTTCCCTCCTTCTCACCCACTCCACACTAAGGAAGTTAGATTGCGTTTTCAGAACAGAACGAAGAAGAAAAATTCTAGTGCATTTGTGGTTTAAATGAATTTGACAGTCATCATCTAATGCCCTAAGAAGGCTTCCAGCCGGGCCTTCACAGCGAATAAAAAGACGGATACTCTTCAGCTGCTGAATAATGAAGGATCTTTTCTCTCTTTCTCTCTCTCGCAGGTAGAAGCACCACTGGGCTAATAGTCTGGGGTTAAATATGAAGAATTAAAGCTAATTACTGCACAAGTGTCTCCAACCCATTTCAAATAATTAAGGAAAATTTCAGGCAATTTCTTCTGTTCTCGTACAAACGTCTGCGAGAGGCACATCTGCATTCCAATGACAGCAGTAATTGAGGAAGAGTGAGCAAAAGACAGAAAGAGGAGAGAAGGAGAGAGAGAGAGCGAGACTTCACCACATGTGAAGAAAAAAATATGTATCTGATAGTTGAATTAAAGACTAGCCAATCAATATCAATTGTTTTGTATATTTGTGAAACGACACACTGCTGTGATAGACTGGATGAAGTTTTTCCATTTTGTTGTGGAGGCTAGAGGCATTAACTTTAACTTCCTATCTGGTCTAGTTTAGTTTTCTAATCTTCAGTTTATGTTCAGGCCAACATATTAAATGAGCTTTAACAGGACACTGTTACATAGCAAGACACCCCAGATAGCAATCATGTTGGTCCCCCAATGAAACCCCCTAGATTACTGTCCTGTGTACAAGATCTAATGATTACTGTATCTTCTCAAAAGGTTTTAAGGGACTTTATGACCTCTGAACATGCTCAGGGACTTTTAATTCAGAAAACAAACTACCACAAATAAAGACGAAGCCTGATATAAAAAAGATTCAGCTGATAATGTAATTATTTACTAAACTAATTTACAAAGGATATCCTCTTGCTTTCAGTTACCAGGTGACACCACTGATAGCATAGCAACAGCCTAGCAACAGCTTAAAAAACTACCAAATACTACCACCAAGCAACACCCTAACAACAAGCTGGAACAGAACAGAGGCAGGAAGTTTGCTTCCCACTACACCATGATACAAGCAAACACCTGTTTATACAAGAAGTCTACTAATTAAGTTCTTGGATGTGATATTTGTTGAGGCTGGATGTCATATCCGTGATGCAATTACGCTTTCAAAAGTGATTTTAAATCTTCATGAATTCATGTGTATATATATATGTAGTGTCCATGCACAGAGCAATGCGTTTTTAAAAACGATGGTTACTGCCCTCTTTTGTTTTTGAGACAGAATTGCACATGAACTTCGAGTTAAAAAGAACTTGCCGAGTTACGAGTGGCTCAGACTACTCTTACATTTACAAACGACTTTACGTACTACGTTAGTTCCGAAGACTTTTGGGAAACTTTCGTAATTTTAAGAATGTTCTTAAGTATGAAGTTACGAAGTACTTAGCGTTACAAACGTTTTGGGTAACGCACCCCAGGTCAATAGTCAATAGTCTTCAGGGAACCAGAGACCTGCACCCTGGAATCTTACAATATATCATCCTACTTGGGCGCTGCTTAGGCGGTCTTGCCAAGACACTCGACTGCTGTGGCGTTCTTGAGATCCAGGGAAATTTAGAGTGCTGTTACACTTATTGAAAATAAGAGTAACTGACTTCAAACTTCACAGTTAATATAGCATTACACCCCCTTTCCAACTTTACATCTTTTTATCATAGTCTTTAGGAAACTTGGGAAAAGGAAATTCAATATCTGAAGAACTGTAGATCAGCAGAGAAGCATTAGAACAAGGCTAAACTCAACCGGTCAGTAGAGTGTGTGCGTGCCAACACGAGCCCTGGATTGTACCTTTAGGACTCCAAACTCACTGGGGCTCCTCACCTACTGCCTTCTCTGATGCATCCACATTGTTAGAGTCATAATCACGTGAACATGGACTTGTAGCTGTCAAGCTTAAAGCATCATCGCTGAGCAAGTGAGGTGGACAAGTCGACTAGTTGACTATTTCAAACCTCTGTAGATCAGCTACAACTCCACAGCCCATCTAAGGGTCCGGCTGAACATTTTAAACCGAAACTTAACGCTATGAACTCAAAACTGGGGTTCATTGAGGGTCGTGTGCTAGGGAAGCCTCGTTTGTGGGTGGAGTATTGAGAGGTGAGTTATAGTTGAACCAGCAGACAATTTCATGAATCTAAAAGTTTGCAGAGCTTTAATTGAACCTACTGCTTTCTTAGCCAAAAGTTTGGGCCCTGACACGTTCATACACCTTCACTGCTTCTTACTTACTTGTTAGCAGTTTCTTTCAGGATGGCCAGGTGTGAAAAAAAATCCTTTCAATTCAGTTTTTGGGAGAAAATGTGAGAACCTGAGCTCCAGCGATTATCGAACAGTTTAAGGTGCCCTCTTGTTAACCACAGCCCTTTCAAACTGAGCTGAAGAGTTCAGCAGACTGAGGGCAACTCACGTCTCTACACCTGAAAGACGTGTGTATTATTCTCAAAGACGGGCTAGTCTGACCCGCCGTGGGTCGTTAAGAGCGCTGAAGGTCTGTACACATACGGAGTGTGGGAGTGAGGGATTGTGGGAGCGTCTATCGATTATGAAGGACGGATAGAGAGGGTGGCTCACTAACGGACAGGGGCAGGTTAAAGGGAAACTCCACCAAAAGAGAAACAGACAGGGAGCAGGTACGAAAAAGAAAAAGAGATAAAAGCAGAGTGTCTTACCGGCGCCACTCCACTACTAGACAGCCGTCATAATATCGATAGCTGGGCAAGAAAATAAAAAGAGAGAGAACAAACATGCAAGAAAAAAAGTAACAATGTAGCGGCAAATCTAGAAAGAGGAAAGAAAGAAAGACACAGGATCAAAAGAAAACCACAGTGAAGGAAAACAGAAATCGTGACAATATGAGAAAAGAAAGAAAGAAAGAAAGAAAGAAAGAAAGAATCACTTAATTGCAGTAGAGGTCAGTGCTCAGTGATGCTTGATTATTTATTAGCTGTAACCTGTTCAGAGATCAGTGCTGAGTGATGCTTGGTTACGTGTTAGCTGTAACCTGTTCAGAGATCAGTGCTGAGTGATGCTTGGTTATTTATTAGCTGTAATCTGTTCAGAGGTCAGTGCTGAGTGATGCTTGGTTACGTGTTAGCTGTAACCTGTTCAGAGATCAGTGCTCAGTGATGCTTGATTACGTGTTAGCTGTAACCTGTTTAGAGGTCAGTGCTGAGTGATGCTTGGTTACGTGTTAGCTGTAACCTGTTCAGAGGTCAGTGCTGAGTGATGCTTGGTTATTTATTAGCTGTAATCTGTTCAGAGGTCAGTGCTGAGTGATGCTTGGTTACGTGTTAGCTGTAACCTGTTCAGAGATCAGTGCTCAGTGATGCTTGATTACGTGTTAGCTGTAACCTGTTCAGAGATCAGTGCTCAGTGATGCTTGATTACGTGTTAGCTGTAACCTGTTCAGAGGTCAGTGCTGAGTGACGGTTGAGTATTTGTTAGTTCTAACCTGTTCAGAGGTCAGTGCTGCGTGATGTTTGGTTATTTTTTAGCTGTAACCTGTTTAGAGGTCAGTGCTGCGTGATGTTTGGTTATTTTTTAGCTGTAACCTGTTCAGAGGTCAGTGCTCAGTAATGCTTGGTTATTTGTTAGCTGTAACCTGTTCAGAGGTCAGTGCTCAGTAATGCTTGGTTATTTGTTAGCTGTAACCTGTTCAGAGGTCAGTGCTCAGTGATGGTTGGTTATGTGTCACAACTGTGCTAGCCATAAAAGGAAATAAGTAAGAATGTAATGAATAGAGGAAATAAAAGAATAAAAGACAAAATAATGAAAATAAATACTGAAAGAGAATAAAAAGAAACAAAGAAAGAAGAAAGGAAGGAAAAAAGCTACAGGGTGACAGAATGAGAAAAGAGAAAAGAAAAATAAATAAAAGAAGCAAAAATGACAGCATGGGTACAGATTAAAAAAGTATGTTAAGCAATAAACAATATAAGAAAAAAGAAAAGAAAGAAGAAAAAGCAGAATAAATGAAAAATCTATGACAGGGTGTCAAAATATGAACAAAAATGAAAGAATAAGGAAGGAAAAACTAGCTTTGAATTACAAAACTAATAAAGAAATAAAGAAAGAAAGAAAGATGGAAAGAAGCATGGGAAAAATGATATGATAGAATTAATAAAGATGAAGAAGTGATAAAAGGAGAACAAAACACAAAGAAAGAAAAATGGTAAATAAATGATTTACAGAAAAAAGAACACAATGAGTTAAAGAACAAAAGAAAGACAGAAAAAAGAAAAATAGATGAAAAAGTTAAGAATAAAGTAGACAAATAGATAGATAAGAAAAAAAAAGTTACAGAACTACTAAAGATGAAGAAGTGATGTAAGCAAAATGCAAAGCAAGGAAGACATGAAAGGAGAGAGGATAAAATGAAGAAAGAAAAACTAATGAGTGATGACGATAAAGAAGCAAAGAAGAATATAAAATAGCATAATATAAGCTAAACGACAGAAGCAAAGGACAGAACAAACGCAGCACGACGCAGCTCCTCTAACAGCAACACTCAGGCCAGAAAAGCAGAGCCAGAAACAAACAGCATAAAGTTCAGACGCAGTGAGCGCTGAACACAGAGGAGAGTGAAGAGGAGGATGAAGAGGGAAGCACAGGGCTATGAAACTCAACCCAGCTGAGTCATCACTACCGTCACACATGCACAAGACAACAAAGGCCAACACGCTGACGACGGCGCGTGGAGAGGCGAGGCCGGGCGCGCTTCATAAGTCGCTCATTAGAGTCAGAATCAGTTCATGATCTGTCAGAATCAGTGCGAGGTTCTACACAACGCAGTCCTAATGGCAGTAATGAGCGGAAGCTAAAATAGTGGAGGATTGCATCAATGGAGAAGCACTCAGGCCACACAAGTTCCCCCAAACTGGAGCCCATATCGGCTCGCGTAATCCCACTTAATGCTTAGTAATGAGAGAAGGCACAACTGGCCATCTCTGGAACAGCTCGCTGCTTATTAAAGCCAAATCCTCGCTGTGGGTGTCTGGAAGCATGTGGATCAAACCTGCTTTATTACCTACACTCCTTCCGGGTTCTTTGGTGGAGGCAAGGCTTCTATTTATAGCACTACTTGCATGCTGTGTTCTGACGCACTGCCGGTTTGAAGTAGCGCGTCTCTCTCGCATTGTTTACGTCGGGTTATTACGAGCGCCACACCAAAACCAGAGTTCATAATGAGTAAAGGAATATTCGGAGCACTGCTGTTTTCCTTGTCGTGCAGTGTTCTCAATGAGACTAGCTTTATCTGTGGATGGTATAATGTAGTGAGTTACATTGATTCCCCACCTAGGTAACTGTAACTCTACCTGTGTACAGGTAAACTGTAACACTACCTTCACCTACCTGTGTACAGATAAACTGTAACACTACCTTCACCTACCTGTGTACAGCGGCTACTCCTGTACAGTTGATTGCAACATGCATCCACAATGTGCTAGAGAGAAGATAGGGAAAAGTCTAGCTGTTCACTTGTAACAGCTAACACTCCTATGTTGAAACGGAAGTCTAAAAAAGCTGGTAAGCTTGAGGAGAACATCTCAGAAGCATTCAGATGAAGCTACAGGTTCATAAGGAGCCAGTTTCACTTACTAGGTTGTGTTTAATTTGCAGCAGGACATGAACACTTTTACGCAGGCTTTAAATGTGCTATTAGAGAACGCATGAAAAGATTAGTAATTATTTATAAAACACACAAAAAAATAAGAGAAAAAAAGAAGAAGAAATCACATAAAAAGGAATAAAGAGAGCTAGAAAAGAATGAAAAAAGAAAGAAAGAAAAAGAAAAATGGCACAAAATAAAAGAAAAACATGATTAATTAATAGCAAATACAGAAAAGAAAGAAAGAAAAAAAGGAAGGAACAAAAGAAGGAAACAAATTAAAAAAAATTATAAGTTATAAAGTTAAAAAATATACTATAATTGTCATATAGAATAAAATATATATAAGAACGATATAAAAAAGAAGAAAAATGAGTGAATGAGAAATTAATTAAAATATAACACGAGAAATTAAATAAACGACAAAACGAATATAAGCTAAACCCTGAATACAATTGGAATATATAATATTTGAGCTATGAATAAATAATGGGCTGCTGTAAAGTGAATGCTGAGTGATAGAAAGCTGGTTAGTGTGAGTGCAGCTCAGCCTGGCAGTGTGTTCTGGATATTAAACCCTACGCAGGCTGTGAACTGCTAATTAGTAAGTGTACAAGTTCCTACACTGAACGACAAGGAACACGTAACCCAGACCTCATCTCCACCAGCGCCACCGGTCCACCGCTGACCAGTGGACCATCGAGACAAAACACACGCACACCCCGAATACTCTCTGGAACGAAGGCATACATCTGGATTTAGCGGGATGACAGAAAGGTGGCGACCTTGGTGAGCCGCAGGCCTGTTGGCGCTTTACACCGCTTCATTTCAAACAGCTTTATAAATCATCTCACAGAAGAAACCCGAGCACAGGTCAATACATCTCCCACGCAGCTGCGCACGGCCGGCCGTGTTTTTGTTTTTCCTCCCGCTCCTCTCCTCCTCTTTCAGCGCCTAATCAAACGGACCTGGAGTTTTAAACGGTGACTGGTGAAGGAGCGTGGTGGGAAACAGGAGCCTGTAATCATCTAATTATCGGCATGAATAGGACGTCTGATTACAAAAATTATCCAATTCCATCTAAGACGTTATCAAAGGCAGGACTGGGAGCGTAATGACACCTTACAGGCTGCCTAATTAATCAGATGGGCCCAAACGGCTTCTCTTGTGTGGCTGTCGAGGACTGGCGCTCTAATGCGGGGTCATTCATTCGAAGTCTGCGTTGGTCCGTATTTCTCTCCTAATAAGATACTGTCGCTTCTGAGCTCTGCACTGTGAACGCCGGACGACAGGCCATGTCCATATTCATATATATTTTAATGCAGGTCGACGAATCTGACTCCTAACACAGCCTATCAACATGAAGCCCTGATCAGAGGAGAGAGCCTGACCTGACCAGCCGAGCCACATGCTTAGCCAAAGCAATACACACAACATCCACACAACCATGACAACCAACCCACAACATACTGGTGCTGTTAATGGAACACTCTCTGACTCAAATCCCGCTCGCATGGACCACCAACGGACCACCTTGTTTTCTGAACTAGTACTAGACTATACCAGTACTCTACATCCTCATCCCTCCATCCTCTCATCTCTTCATGCCTTCATGCCCATTTTCCTCCATCCTTTCATCTCAACATCCCTCCTCATTCTTATTCCTCCATCCTTTCATCTCTACATCCCTCCTCATTCTCATTCCTCCATCCTTTCATCTCTACATCCATCCTCATTCTCATTCCTCCATTCTTTCATCTCTACATCCATCCTCATTCTCATCCCTCCATCCTTTCATCTCTACATCCATCCTCATTCTCATCCCTCCATCCTTTCATCTCTTCATGCCTTCGTATCCTCATCCCTATGTCTCTTCACATTCTCATATCTCCATCTCCATCCTACTACATTCTCACCTCTGCATCTTCTCATCTCTCCAGCCTCTCATCTCTTCACCCTCCCACATTCTTATTCCTCCATCCTTTCATCTCTACATCTCTCCACATTCTCATCCCTCCATCCTTTCATCACTCCATCCTCTCATCTTTCCATCCCTCTATATCCTCATCCCTTTACCCCTTCACATTCTCATCCCTCCATCCTCATCCCTCTCTCATTTCATCTCTCCATCCCTCTACATCCTCATCCCTACATCTTCTCATCTCACCATGCCTCTATATCCTCATCCGTTTACCCTTTCACATTCTCATCCCTCCATCCTCATCCCTCTATCCTTTCATCTTTCCATCCCTCCACATTCTCATCCCTACATCTACTCATCTCACCATCTTCTCATCTCTCCATCCCTTCATATCCATTTCCCTCCATCCTTTCATCTCTAAATCTCTCCACATCCTCTTACATCCTCATTCCTGCATCCTTTCATTTCTCCATCCCTCTACATCCTCATCCCTCCATCTTATCTCACCATCCCTCCATATCCTCATCCCTATATCCCTTCACATTCTCATTCCTCCATCTTTTCATCTCTCCACCCCTCCACATCCTTATCATTTCATCCCTCCACATCCTCATTACTCCATCCCTCTACATTCCCATCCTTCTATTTTCTCATCACTCCATCCTTCTATATCCATAATCCCTCCATCATCTCATCTCTCCATCCTTCCATATCCTCATCACTCCATCTATTCACATTCTCATCACTCCATCCCTCTACATCCTTATCATTCCATCTTCTCATCTCTCATTCCCTCCACATTATCACTCCATGCATTCATCTCTACATTCTTCCACCTTCTCATCCCTCCATCCCTCCATCCCTCCACCTTCTCATCCTTTCATCTCCATGTCCTTTCAAATTCTAACCCCTTCATCTTCTCATCTCACCATCAGCTATCTAACAGGCTAAAAGATAAAGTCCTCCATCATTAATCATTAGTATTACAGGTTTTAATTAGAGTAGGTACGATATGATTCTCTGTAGAACTGCAGTATGAAAGACTGAGGAATGAGACCTGAACGTCTTACATGCTTTAAACGTTCATGTTCCAGTCAGAAGCAGCATCAAACCCGGGCTCAGTCTCAAACGGCTGCACGCTCCCTAAACAGTGCACTAGTTTTTAACTTCTACACACATACAGGGCACTACTTGATGAGTAGGGATGTGACTGAATCCTAAATGACTATTAGTAGCTATACTGTGCTCTGCTGAAATTTGAAGTTTAAGTTTTGAGATTTCTGTGTAGTGCAGCGACAGCGTTTAACTTTCAGCCTCAGCGTGGGAAGAAGGGCGGCTTGGACTGGTTCCAAATAAGATTCGTGGTGATGATTTGGTAAACAGTAAGCACTTACACAGCGAAGGTTTTTAACAGTGTTGTAGTATCACATGCTTAGTATTATATGACTTAAAGTTAAAAAGTTTGGAAAATGGTCACAATAAACAATCTTCTTCATCTTTTAAACTGGCCATGGCCGCACTAAAGGAGCTATGTGTGTATATACAATTCCTGTTTAAGTTGATTATCAATTATAGCCTATAACTTTTTTTCTAAACAATTGAGAACTTTATTATATTTTATGTTGGACGTTTCACACATTGCAACACCCTTCTCTTGTTCTTGATTAACTTATTTAGTTTTAACCCTTACCCCAAGACCAGTTATTGCACAGAAAATCAACTAAATGTATCATTAGCATGGTGATGTCATGTAAAAATAAAAAAATAAAACATTCTGTATCATATTTGGGGTGTTTCAGTTTGTTCCAATGTCAACAATCATATATCTGTAAAGGACTGGAGAGATCACCTTTCATCCATAGTTCAATTCATCATTGCATTTCTATTATAGGATCAGTATATAAACAGACCATTTTTTGTTAGGGAGTGTTTAAGACTAGTACATGTAAATGAGCTCTGCTCCGATAGGCTACAGCTGTTCTGTAGTAGTTCAGGCTAAAACTCTACTTATTGCTTCAGTAAGAGTGCCAAGCTATAAATATATACCTGTTAATAACACACTGTTTTCAGAACTGCAGTGTAATTTTTATTATTATTATTTTTTGGTGGCCCAGGAACAATCTTCCCTGTGATAAAATCACAGTAATGCACAGCAATTATTCTGAAAATACTACTTCACTGATTATTTGCATAGAGACCTGGACGCCGTCTATACCTGGTCAATTCCTGTGACTAGCATCTGGCTTGCATCCTGATAAGACTGCAGCTACATGCGTTTATACTCGGTAGTCAAATGTGTCTCCAGCCAGCCGAACTGAAATCTGATAGCTGAGTGAGATGGGATATGCAAATCCTCTTACGCAGCAACTAATTGCCAATTGTTTATCCGTTCAGCCTGCACACGGATCACATGCCCAGTGATGTACTGCATGAGTAGAAGTTTGGGCTGTACTGGGAGACAGATGTGTATACTGTGCTCGTACGCTTGTTCTTTTAAGTGAGTCGTCCACATATAATCTTGTTGCTCAAGACGCATACAGTGACCAGGTGTAAAAATGTGTTCCTGGTAACATTCAGATTTGGGGTGTTAGTGTTCTTATAGCTTCAACTAAAAAAGCTTATAGACTCCTGAGGCAGCTTCAAGGCCAAGCTCCACACAAATATGAAAATATCTTAAATATATGATCTAATGCACCAGAAACAGACTAGCCAATCAACTTCAACAGTGGACCTATTTATTATGATTATTTAAGGATGATATTTCATTAATGGAGGTCTACTTGTTTTTATTGTCTGTACCCACTTATCAAACTTAATATTCTGTGATTATACAGTATATATTATTGCAGGTATTGGGATTTTAGATCCCACTCTGCTAATTATTCCTCACTTATAGCACATAAAAACATAGAAAATCTATGTACGAAGCAGATTTAATATTTTTTATACATTCAATCCATACCACCTTTGTGTTAGTGAGTAGACGAGGATGGATTTTATTATGTATTTTATTGAACTTAATGAAAGGCTGTTACTGTATGTGTGGTCTTGTTTTTACGAAATAAAAAAAAAAATCCTTTACCTTTTTGCCATTAGTTGACATTAAAACAGACTATAGAAAACATAATTGAAGACCTCAATCCTACATATTTACTATGTAATTACTTGTAATTACAATGTAATTACTGCATAATGGATTATTATATGCTCGTAGCTAAATAAAACACAGACATTCTCAAACCTTTCAATGTAATTATACTTAATGCTATGTACTCCAAATCCAGGTACATAACATACAGCAAAATTGCAGGCCATGCATCTTTTCCATACAGACCTGAGTGTCTCTCTCTCTATCTCTATTATATATATATATATATATTTAACATTAGTTATTTCATTGATTGGACCGGTCCTGACTATGTACACCTCAAGGGGTTATGGTTGCGTGATTGAGAACTACATAGATATAGAGACTCCACATGTTCCCCTCCGTGTCAGATGCTCCCCCCAGCGATTGGCTGAAGGAGCTGTCAGTCAGAAAGCTCAGTTGACGTTTCTCTGACAGCTCCGCACGACCCCCTTTTCCCCACCGAGACGCACGCCTCTGTTCAAAGATCTGAGCCGTGACGCACCCGGAATAGAGTCTGGCTTGTTCCCTGTCAAACTCCAGGCCCTCCGCAGCAAAATCATTTCCCACACACCCGCCGCAGCCCTCGCGTTTCATTACCTCCAGAGCAGCAGCGTCGATAAATCCACACATCGGCGAAGTCATTATAGCTCTCGGGCCTCTCCTGAGTGGCCGGCCTCTGGCGAGCGCTTATGAATATTCATGCGCGCGCCGGCGGCTGAGGTTAATGCCAGCAGATTGCACCTCTGTGCTCGGCCCGATGCCTGTCCGCTCCAGCCGCAACGCTGCTCGACCTGCGGAATGCCTAACACTCTCCAATGTGCACCTGAACCTCTGTGCTAATGAGACGCATCAAACTCTATACCTCCTTTCACTGCTAATACCGAGCTCAGGGTCTGGTGTTCGCGAATACCCACAGGAAATATCAAACACACAGGCTTCCTGGACGCTGGGACAGACGGACAGAAGGAGCAATAAAGCTGCGGTGATGTACCAGGAGACATGCGACTCAGAAAGCGTGTGGTGCAATCACACTTACTTAATGTTGTCCAGGCAGCCGGAGTCAGGCTTCAGTATGGCCGTGTGGTGGAACATTTTGTAGAGCGCAATGCCCAGGAAGATAACGTTCAGCTGGAAGATAACACACACATCATACATACACATATCAGGTCATCAGCAAGAGAATTTATCTCTAGCTAACTGTGATATTGCCATGTGGTCTTCCTTCAATCACCCTTATACTGTGAGAATATATATATATATATATATATATATATATATATATATATATATATATATATATATATATATATATATATATATAGAGAGAGAGAGAGAGAGAGAGATAGATAGATAGCTAGATAGATAGATAGATAGATAGATAGATAGATAGATAGATAGATAGATAGAAAGGGCTAAGCGAGAGAGGGGGAGAGGAATAGATGGTGGACATACAAAATGCAAAAAGAAAAGAATTTACTAATAATAATAATAAAAAAACAAACAACACAGAACAGACTTTTTTAAGTAAATACAAATGTTATTGAAGATGTAAATTAAAAAAAAGGAAAAAAGAGAAAAAAAACAAAAAAAAAACCCAATAATTTTGGTGAAAATAATTATTTGTACAGTTACCTTTTTATTTTGATAGATAGATAGATAGATAGATAGATAGATAGATAGATAGATAGATAGATAGATAGATAGATAGATAGATAGATTTTTTTTCAGATTATTTTGGAGCATTTCTTTTTTTTTTTTGGCCCACCACCACCCCCGCTCATCTGAGGACTTATAGAACTTTATTATTGATTTACTTATTTGCAGCATGTAACATTCTCATTCTTAAGCTATGTAACATTTTGGAAAGGGCTGAGTGGGAGAGGGGGAGAGAAATAGATGGTGGACACATACAAAATGCAAAAAGAAGAGAATATAATACTACTAATAATTAAAAAAACCAACACAGAACAGACAAAAACATTATAAGTAAATACAAATGTTATTGAAGATGTAAATTAAAAAATGCGAACAAGGCAGGAAACCAAAAAAAAAACAAAAAAACAAAAAAACAATAATTTTGGTGAAATTAATTATTTGTACAGTTACCTTTAATTTTGTAGCATTTCTATTGGTCCATTACTTTCTATGTATGCTTTGTTGAAAGCAGTTCAACGTAATGTAATTGGGCCAATCTTCATGAAACTCTCAAACTATTTAAAGGACAACATTTGAGTTTAAATTATGTAGAAAAGTTAAACAAATGGAGATACTGTCTATATGTCGAAGTCTATATGTGTCTTTGCAAGCTGATCTTAAAAAAAATGCTCACAAAAATCATTAGAGGGAATTAGAGCTAATTAGCGGGCTTCATTAACAGCTGTTTACCATGATGATGAGGGTGGCAGGCCCTATAAAACTCCAGATGAAGTACGTGTCCAGACGCAGCCAGCACCTGCAATAAGAGAAAAGGACAGTTAAACTCAATCTGGAAACCCTACCAACCAAGCCTTTTCATCCCCCGGCCACTGTTCTCTCTCTCACTCTACACGCGCCACGCGATGGAGGTCACGCCAGCGACGGCGGGAGACTGGGAAGGCTCAGGGTTTCTTCTCCTGCCACGTGAGCCCCCACATGGGGCCGATACATGAGTGGCCGTTAAATTATTCAGCCGCTAATTTCCGCTGCATTAGAGCCGCCGTCGCTCCCCCCAAATCCTCCTCCAGCTCGCTCTGACACGGTCCCGACACGCGGAGCGACGGCCATCAATTCACACTGCAGCTTCGCGCAATTCCACACAGTCATTCCCACAATTCTACACACGTCTCACCGACTGGCGCTCAACACAACTCCACACACAGCTAATCAGCTGGAGCACCCGTGCAACACAGTATAGTTCAGCAGAGCTAACTGCTTATAATTCAACACACAGTTCATTTGCTGTGCTTTATCATTAAAGGACATAAATCCAATGCATTAAATAGATCATCCAATTTCCACAGATCGGAATTTGACACTAACTCATACACACACAACTTTATCTTTAAAGAGAATTAGGACTGTGCTGTTCATCTCAACTGAGCTATATATGCTCCGCCCACAATTTTCACAGCCTGGACAAGATTTACTGAGGGCTGTTAAAAACTCTATTGGACCTAATTAGAGCCCAACTTCAAAATACCCAAATTTCAAATGTCATTTTCCATTAACATACTACAACTTATATAGCCACAACTCTATATAACTCTAATTGGAATTCCCCACAACCCAGCACCACTCTACAAAACTTCATTTTCTACACAAACTTCACACAACACTGCTCTATAAGGAAATACACACAACTCAAGCACAAGCTCAAGTACAACTTAAGCAACTCTACATTGGACTATGCTGATATAAATCAATACCTTTCAATATGAATTCACAATATTACACAAATTCCCACACAATCCAATACACCTTAGTGCAGAACAAGGCTATTGGACCTCCACACAGCTCAGCTCTATGATATGGGCATATGACTTGAACTCACTATCAACATAACTGTACATGGATCTCAATGCAACACAACACAACTCTGCAACAGTATAAAGCACACAATCCAAAACATATCAAAACAGATTCCATACAACTCTATAAAACTATGTACAGAACTCTACACAATTCAATACAGCTCTGTACAACATGGGTTACAATTCTATATACACAAATAAATGTTAATTAATTACTAATTATTACTGCAACTCAACATGGATTCGTACATGGATGCTGCCAACTCCTCCCTGAAGTCACTCACGGCAATTCAACTCAATTCTATGCGTTCACTTGCACATTCACTGCAGAGTGTAAATAGTAAAAATGCCTTTACAAATACATTTGAGTTGAATTAAATAAATCCTGACCAAAGGATGCCCCTCAGATGCCAGGCCTCCAGATACAGTGCATTTTTATTCAGTGTAATCAAACACGATTCTTTACAGTTGAGCTGCGGTGAATAAAGAAATGCCCCATGCAGCGAAAACACACCATCTCTATAAATATACAATAGAGAGGAGCAGCGCGTTGCTTCTTCTCTGGTTGAAATGTGAATCATTCACAAGAACAGTTATGAACAAAAGGAATGGAAGTGTGGTGTAAGATCACATGCAGACTCTTCCCAACCACACACCCCACTCGCCACCCCCCCAACCAGAGACTTTCCACTTTACTGCCAGCTGCAATATGTCTTCAAAGCCTGGCTAAGCAGTTATTATGAGTTATGTTGAATGGGGAGCTGTTTCTCTGCCGCCGTCTTCAGATCAGAGAGAGAATATTTAAAGTAGTGTCAGCAGTGGTGTGTGTGTGTATCTCTTGTCTCTATGACAAAGTTTATGTTTTTGTGATTCTATTTCTGTCTGAATGTGCTTTTTGCTGTGTGTGTGTGTGTGTGTGTGTGTGTGTGTGTGTGTGTGTGTGTACACTCGGGTGCAGAACCAGAAGAAGAGAGAGTCTTATTTTGTATACTACACTCTGGCAGTATCCAACTTCACTTCTCTAGACTGAGTGTGTGAGTGTGTGTCTGTGTGTGTACCAGGTTTATGCCACATTGTGAGGACCTGGCAATATTCTCACATTGTGGACCATGTGGAGCATTCACCATTACATTTTAAGGTTCAGGGTAAGGTTAGGGTTAGGCTAGTGGTAGTGCTGGTAAATATTAAGGTTGAGGTTAGGACTTAAATCAGGGTTAGGCTAGTAGTACAGCTGGTTATGATTAGGGTTAGGGTAAAAGTTAGGCTTAGATTAGAAGTAGGTTTGGCCCCACAAATCACTGAAACAAACATGTATGTGTGTAGGTGGGGGGGCTGCTAGTGAAGTAGTGCAGTTGGCTGTCTGGTCATCACCTCCCTGCGGTTCTGTATGATTTGGGCTGTTGCTAATGAGCTTTCTCTCTCTCTCTCCCTTTTACTCTCTCTATCTCTCTCTCTCTCTCTCTCCCTCTGTTCCACACACATGCCTGGAGCAGTACACAGAGACAGGTGTTGCTGGTTTTGGAGCGGAGAGAAGGGGCTTTGCTTTTGGTATTGTACCAAAACATGATTAAACACACACACACACACACACACACACACACACACACACACACACACACACACACACACATACATACACACACGCACACACACAGCAAAGACAGCATGCATACTCAATGCATAAATACAAAATATCAAATATCAGCCTATGTACTGAACAAGCCTGCTATCTTGAAACCCATCATATTGGATCAAGTTCTCCAATGGGAAGGTGGTCATGTAGCGTATCAGAGAAGACCAGAATTGTCTCAGAAATCGATTGATGTGATCAGATTTGCAATATCTCTTGTGGTTCAAACATTATCAACACAAAAAGCTGCAACAACCACCACCACTGTGTGCTGTCCCTGGTGCTGAACTGTGCCTTCAGATATGTGTTCAGCACCAGAGACAGGAACATGATGTTCAATGTGGTTGTTGTTGCAACCTTTCGTTTCTGAAATAAAAGGGTGTCTTTAACGCTGTATATATATATATATATATATATATATATATATATATATATATATATATATATATATATATATATATATATATATATATATATATATATATAAACACATTAATGAACAGCAATGTACACCACTACATAAAACACATATTTAAGTTTCTGGTATCTGGTCTATCATGCCTAGGCCACAGGAGCCCTCTGAGGTCCAGGACCTCTGGAACAGTGTGGGCGGATGAGCCCAAGATAGAACTGTTTGGTGAAAAATCGAATACGGTATATGATCAGAGGAACTATAAGGCATTATATAGCATGTGTAAAAGCTTGTAAAGCCTGGAAGCCTGACATAAGCCTAAATAATTAGATATAAGTAGATATAATCAAGTGCATAACACTTTTAAAGAGTGTATGACTCATTAGAAGACTGTAAATATTAATATGTTGATGCACAACAAACGATTTCTGGTATATATCCTGTATAACACCTAGACCCATCAAAATAGAGGCTAGCAGTGGCTATCAAAATTTTCTTTTGTTTTATTATTTTAAAATAATAATAATGCATTTATTTTTAGCTCTAAATATATACTGTATTATCTAGCTTAATTTTATGCCTAATAAAAGTATTTACAAAACATTATGAATACTGGATTAATAGGAAGTACATATCGTCATTGTCCAAAGAAAAATGTATCTCCATTTTTGGCTATTTTTATTTTTCAACATCAAAACGACAACATTTCTTGATGATTGGAAGTGCTCCAAATTGAAATGCTCCAAAATAACTGGGAAAGAATTCTGATTCCATTGACATTGACAGTTTTTGTCCTGTAAAGTTGCAATTTTGGAGACACTTTTCTTTGTACAGCGACGAGATACAAGCCCTCTGTAGTACTTACACTCTCTCCGTCCCGTAGCTCCTGTAGTCCACTGCAGCGGAAACGGCCACTATGAGCGCAGGGACGCCGTATCCAGTCAGGTAGAAATACCGCTTCCGCGAATGTTCGCTTTCAAACACCTCCACCAGCATGATGTAGAGCTGAACCCCTTCCAGAAACATCCACGTAAACGCCGCCAGGAAGAAGAAGTGCAGCAAGGCCGCAAAGACGGCGCAGGCGATCTGAAACAACACACGCCCGAGAAGGTTCAGCGGCAGTGGATAGATAGTAGCTCACATCTCAGTGGCACGAGTGTTCGGCCTAAGCGGACATTGATGGATGGTGTACATCTCCGCTCGCATTTGTAATTACATTAAAACAATGAAGTTTCAAACTCATCAATCATACACAACACTTCCATTACAGTAACATATACAACACATGTTCAGTAGAGTTTACTAAACACACGCAAGACACATCTGTGTCTTTTTACACTTTCCTAATCTTATGTTATATAGTCTCATGTTATTTCCACATTTCCATTTACACCTATTATACAAAATAAACTGAGATTTTGTGATTTAGCATGCAAATGACCTCTCCCTGCTCTGTCCACACATGTCCTCTCAGAGAAGCTGTGGCAGGGATGGACAAGCTGTATACAACCTCCACAAAACCCTAGTTTAATCTAAAAACTCTACATCACATAGTGGTTTAAACGTTACTGAGCTGGACTATACTGCTGCAGCTGACTGAAAATTAATGCTATTATATACGGTCAGTAATAAAAAATAAATAAAGAAATATATGTAATTGAATTCAAAAGGACATTTTTCATAAGTACACAAGTAAATATCACTCAGAATTAATAACATACTATAAGATAGTTTCACATAAATGAAATATATGGCACTAACTGTTTATTAGATTGAATGTAGATCTGAATGTAGATCTGAATGTAGGTAGTAGACATATCAATTTGCAAATAGATTTAAACCATTAAAATTAAAATAGATGTAAACCAAGTGTTAACATGTCTAACACTGAATAAAAGGTAGCATTTATGCATTTAAAACATTTTTTTTATTATTATTATTATTATAATTATTATTACTATATGTGGTTCTTTTATTTCTCAATTAATAGGAATTTATAATAATCCACTGAAGTATCATAGGATCATTTCTAGCAGATACTAAATCATTTCTAGCTGCCACTAAAAAAATCATACTAGCTCTTAGAAAACCATAGTAGTTACTGAATAATTCATAGTGGTTAGTAAATAATTTATATTGGTTACTAAAAACTAATACTTTTTTCCTGAACACTTTTTAGTAGTTACTTAGCAATTAATAGTAGTTTTGGAACAGTTCATAATAGATACTGAATACCTCAACTTACTGTAATTAAATAATTCATAGTGGTTATTGAATAATAATGATTTTTTCTGAAATGTTTTTAGTAGTTACTTAGTAATTAATAGTAGTTTCAGAACAGTTCTTAATTGATACTAAAAAACCTCATAACTTGCTGTTACTAAATAATTCATAGTGGTTACTGAATAATGCATAGCGGTTATAGTTATATAGCTGAATAGCTAATATTTTTTATAGTAGTTTTACTATGAAATATTTATATTTTTTATGTAGTTCAGTAATTGATATTAGTTTTGGAATAGTCTATAATAAATAAAGAAAAACTCATAACTTACTGTTAGTAAACAATTCATAGTGGTTACTAAATAATTCGTATTTATTCCTGAAAACGTCATAGTAGCTACTTTTCTAATTAATATTAGTTTCGGAACAGTTCCTAATAGATACTGAATAACTTATAACTTACTGTTACTAAACAATTTATGGTGATTAAATGAATACTTCATACTAGTTCCTAAAGAAATCATAGTAGTTACTGAAAATTCATAATGGCTACTAAATAATGAATAGTAGATACTGAGTAATTCATAGTGGTTACTAAATAATTCATAGTTATTTCTGAAAACAGTTATAATAGTTACTGGAAAAAAACATCAAAAGGGTATACTGAATTATTCAGAGTGTCTGCTAACTACTTCATAGTGATAATCCATGATAGTTTGTAAAAAAAATTAATTTAAATAATGCAAATAATAGAACACAAAAAAAAAGAATAAGGAACAAAATAAACCACAACAACAACAGCAACACATGATTCAGCATGAACTGTTTCTGCACTGGCAGTCACGCCTTACTGAGCTGTGATCTCATGCTGGATCTTCTTTCAGTGCACGGTCTTTATATTGGAAAGAGGCTGTCCACAGGTTAGAGCTCAGTGGTGTGAATGGGTGAGTTTGACAACAGCAGGAAGCTGGGCGATCAAGCACGGGTTCACTGGTTCAGTAGCCAAACTGAAACAGTATCTTTACGCTGCAATGGTGTGTAAAAACTGAGTGTAGAGAATACACACATTCCACTGTGAATGAGCTATTACTATTTAATATTTACACTAATATCAGTACTGCTCAGGCAGCCAGCACTGTCTCAGTTTTGGATATATGACTCAGCTTAAGCAGGCGGATCAGAGCTCATTAGATTCATTGCCACTCACTCACATCACTCAAGAGCAACTCCAGTCAGTTTGCACTGCCTTCCCTCCAGTGTAGAAAGTTACGAGTCAGCTTACCCAACTAGTATATTCTGATTTGAGAGAAGCTCAAAACATTGAAATCTTTAAGCGTAATTAAAAACCTATTTGTTCAGTTTATAAACTTTCTCTTAGTCTAAATATCCATACTTGTATACTTGTATAAATATCCATATACTGTATTTTATACTTTGTTTTTATTATCGGTAATATTTGTTTTATTTTGTCTACTACTTTATTTTAATTTATTTTTTATTATTTAATTAGCTTTTATCATCTTAATTATTCACCTTTTATTTTTATATTAAATGATTAATTTTATTATTATTATTTCTATTTTTTTCATTTTATATATATTTTTAATCACCTGGGAAGTACCTTGAATTTCAATCTTATTTGTCTGAAAGGTGCTATACAAATAAAGTTTGATTGATTGATTGATTGATTGATAGACTAGTATATGCTGTAGTCATATTTGTTTATGAATTCTAATTGGCTATCCTCATTGGCTATCATGATAATGGAGAAGCGGTATGCTGGCTAGATCTCAGCAAGGAAAACTATAATCGTCTTGTGATTTGGAGGTCTGTACGGGTCTAAATAACAAAGCAAATGCACCACATCTGATCTGGTAGGGACCCTGGTGGTAGGACAGCTGAAGCTGAAGGTTGCTGGTTCAAATCCCACCTGAAAGCAGGAGGTTGCTGGTTCAAATCCCACCTGAAAGCAGGAGGTAGCTGGTTCAAATCCCACCTGAAAGCAGGAGGTTGACATAGCTGTGCTGCTCCCAAGGGCGCATAGTTTGATAGGAAAATGATACATTTCCCTTGTAGGACCAATCAATTACAAAGCATCTGAAACTCAGTTCACACTAAATTCAGCTGGAGTGTGATCAGTCGAGGCAGAGAGATCAGATGGGGACAAAAGAAAAAAATCAAATTGAAGCAATAAGGCTAGTAAATGTGAACACAGTCAGAGACAGCGAGAGTGTGAGCGTATCAGAGAGGTGAACATTCCTCTGTGGGAACACCCCTGGTGGGCTTTATAACGCAATCCGCCCCCCTGGAGTCTAACCCAGACCTGCGCTGCTTAACCCTTTAGGGTCCTGTACAGACCTGCAGAGTGTATTTAAACAGCAGGAGAACAGAGAGACTGATCAATTACCACTGCTCTATAGGAACCTGTCAGAGGGGCGAGGGACACTCACCACGGGGGGTATAAATGAGGAAGAGAGGGAGGGGAAATGAAAATGATAGAGAGGAAAAAGAAAAAGGGGTGAGAAAACAGAAAGGTGAAGAAAGAAAGAAAGAGAAGAGAGAGAGAATAGAGAACAGAGAGAATGAAGAGTGAAAGAATGGAGAAACGGAGTGGAGAGAGAAAGAGAAGAAAAGATAGAGAGGTAGACAGAGAGGGGAAAAAAGGAGAAACGAGGAAAATGAAGGCGAGAGAGAGAGGAAGAAAGAAGTACAGAGGTAGAGAGGGAGGGAGGGGGAGAGAGAGAGAGAGAGAGAGAGAGAGAGGTTGAAATGCTCATATGCTCAGCTCTAACTCCATTTACTGAAAGGGTGGAGGTCACGTGATCTAAATGAAGTTCATCAGCTCTCAGTCGGCCCTGCCGATGCTCCACTGTGTCTAATAGGCCTCGTGCTACAGCTCATGCTACCAAACGCCGCCAGCAATAAGCGCAAATCAATGTGTTTGGTCTTCAGCTGCGCAGCCTCAGCAGCAGCAAGCCTTTCGTTTAACCCTTACAGAGGCACAGCTATTACTGCCCCACTACTGCACGATTTCTATTTCTATTACTGTACTAATAATATAATAACTACACACAGACATCCAGCTGATCACAGCCAGTGCGGGTAACCTGGTGCTTACTGTTATACCAGTTCCATGTAGCGTTCCAGTGCTTTCAGTGACTCCTACAGCTTTAAAAAGGGGGGGGGGGGGGGTTCTTAAAGAACCTAGGGGCTATCTAGTGAGTGCAATGGGTATATACACTGCCTGGCCACAAAATAAATATTTAATTGGAGCATCTTTTAGTCTGATTGACACACATTGCACAACCTCCTGAGGTTTATTTATTTATGATAGGGCAGTTATCAATGGGGTTAAGGTCAGGGCCCTGTGGTGGTCCTGCTCCACCGCACAGCAATAGCTGCACTTTCATTTTTTTATTTTTTTTATTTTATTCATATTTTGCACTTTATTATATAATGTTTATCTAGACTGCACACTGTTGTCAAATTTCTATGTTGTATATTCATAGTACTATATATCGTTGCGAGCCAATGAAAAGTATGTATCTTCATTTATGTCGACTTTCCTTTTTCTACATCATTTGAACATGACAGCTGCCATCGACATTGTCTACAATTTCCATGATAATTGGACCAATAGAAATGCTTAAAAATCCAGAATTCTGGTTCCATTGACTTACATTGAAAGTAAAGACAGTTTTTGGCCTCTCCTGTAAAGTTCCTTTTTTGGGGATACTTGTTTTTCATTGGACATATATATATATATATATATATATATATATATATATATATATATATATATATATATATATATATATATATATATATATGTATAGTTTTAAAGCATTTAACTGGTAGTGATAGGATAACCTGGTCATTCAATATTTAGAGTTGGTCAGTTGATATTTAACATTTTTGATTTACATCTGATTTACATTCTATATCAGCACGACTGAGTCTGCGTTTCTGGCTTATTTTGATCTGTTTCTCCTTGGAAACGACAAATATGTTAATCAATTTGAAGTCATAATAATCAAATCTCTTTCCTTCGGCACGCAAAAGTAGGAAATACTGAAAGTTCAGAATCTGCACTTTCCACAGAATTTCTCAACTTGTTTCAGCGAGCAGCGAGTGAGAAATAATTAATATCAAGTATAAGAAGACCGTGTTTCTGAAATTCCGTCATGTTTTTCAACTCAGAGAGGCAGAGGAAAAAAAACATGGTGAAGGCAAAAATGCAGGAAGTGATGGAAGGAAAGAGGGAGAGCATGAGAGAGAGAGAGAGAGAGAGAGAGAGAGATGGCAGTGGTAATGCGTGTGAATTTTTTATGCAGGGAAAACCGCTGATGTTAAACTCCTGAGTGGAGTTTCATTTGGAGTTATAAAGAGGGGGAACATATTTATCTTCCTAGCCGAGGCAAATCTTCTGCGCACACACGGAAAACCGCAAACTTGGCTACATAAAGCTCAACTGAGCCTGCAACTGCGGCAGCAGACGCAACAAAGTAAAATAAGCAATAAACAAGGCAGAAGCAAACAACAGCAGAGTCAATGAGCTACTCCTACTGCAAATGTAATTTGCTAATAGGCAGCCCGTGTTAAACTGCGCATGAAGAAACAGCTACAGGAAACAGCCACGAACTGTATAGCTGGAGCGGACACTTTATTGGAAACCCATAACCCATCTGTTCAGGCATAGTTTGTGTTATCCTGCTATCCTGTAGTCCTTTGCCAATGGTCAGTTGTTTGCTTTGGCTAGATATTATTCGGTGGTGGCCCCCTAAAGCTGGCACTGATGTGTTAACCAGTCTGAACCACTTGTGTCCACACCATGATACCACAATACTGTTACACTAATAATAATAGTAATACTTACATTCTTCTTCTTCTTCTTCTTCTTCTTATTATTATTATTATTCAGCTCGCTGGAGTCATTTTAAACTCTTAAATTCTAACAACGTCCGCACGACCTGCCAGTGTTTTATTTAATTTTAGTTAACAGTTTTATGATGTTGATATTCAGTTTATTGATTTATTTTTTTCCTTTTACCATTCTTTTATTGAATTTTTAATACTTTTATAACTCTATTATTATTAATATTATTATTTTATTATTGCTTTTACAATTTTTTATTATTATTTCTTTTACTATTTTATGTTTTACTACTATATTTATAATTACTTTGTTGGCTTATTTTTATCTTTGTCTTATTCCTGATTTTAGTTTCTTATTCAGTTTTTATTTGTTTTTCTTTCATGATTTATCTTACTTAATTTTGTCTTTCTTACATTTTAAGTAGTCATTAAAATTGATGCTCTGCGACATTGTAAATGAGGGTCTCCCTCAATGTACCCCCGACTGAAAATAAGGGTTGATTGATTGATTTATAGAGCACATAATTGTCATACAGTTGGCAGCTGAAGTGCTTTACAGACATATTTTATCAGTAATAGCTTAATAAGCCAAATATCAACTTCATAAGTTAAAAATATACATTTTTAAATGGTTCTTAAAACTGAGCACTGAACTCGACTGTCTATTAAAAGTTGGGATTGAGTTCCAAAGTTTAGTATCATAATAACTGAAAGAGTTTCTCCACGAAGAGATATTCTGAGATATAAACGGCCTCGAGATTATTTATAACTTTATAGTGCAGCTCTTTTAAAACAGGACTGATTTGAGCTGGTTTTATATTGTTGTTACGGTCCATCCTGCTGGGTTCTGTATGATTTGTAGGGGGATCTATTGTTTTCTTAGAAACCCCAGTAAGATCAACACTGCATCGCTCTGAGAACATGATATTTCTCAAATAATAAGAAGCTACTTCAGAGTCTAATATCATACCAAGGTTACATACTTCAGGATATTCATAGCTGAAGAACCAAGTCTGTTGTAGTTTTAGTTTCAGTACTGAGAATCAGTATTTCAGCTTCTGTTGATTTTCTGTAGATTATCAGAAGAACGGGAAGTGTATAATTGCATGTCATGGGCAGAACTCTAAAAGTTTATACCATGCTTCCTGATGACATCACCTGAAGGTGACATGTACAATGAGAGAAGGCCCTAAAACTGACCCTTGTGGTACCCCACAATAAATATCCAATGTTCTGGTGAGTAATGCTTACAGGCTGGTCAGCGCGGTTGATGCCAGTGAGGAAGAGCGTTTCAGCGATGAAGAGCGAGACGCAGAGGTTCTTGTGGATGGTGTTGCGGTCACTCTGCAGGCCGCGGAAGAAGCAGAAGGTGAAGATGCAGATGAGCAGACAGACGAGGGAGAGTAAAATCCCAACCCACGTGATCACATCCAGCAAGAGGTCATGCACTGGGTCAGCATTCTGTTACAGAGAAAGAGAGAGAGAGAGAGAGAGAAGGAGGGGATAGGGTGGAGGAAAGAAAAAGAGACATGAGTAACATAACTATATCTTTCCATTGCTTTGAAATAATAATATTTTTTTTATTTATTATATATTTTTTTAATAAAATACATTTATTTTTAATAGAACAATGCATTTATAAGACTGAAAATAAATAAATATAATTAAAAACAGACTTTCACACATGCCCAACACTAAGATAGCACATAAACAAGCACACACTGAAATAAAATGATAATGTCAGGGACTGTAGTCAGTTTATCACTAATTTCAACTACTTTTTAAAGATACTCATAACCCGAATACACAGCTCAGTGATGTTAGAGACATGACGCAGCACAGTTCTTTGTATTGCACGCTTCCAGGAAACTGCACAAGTGCTATAAGATGCATTGCTCAGTAAAAATCCATCTGTGGCGCATTAGTCATGAGCATATCTACTAACAGATCTTTGTTGCCTGAGCGCAGTCGCAGTGCGTATGAGTTATATAAAGGCTAATAACAGTCAGAAGGAATGGCCTCCTACAGCGCTTCACTGTGGCTGGATCAGTCATTAGCTGTTCTGCCATAAGGAGGCCAAAACACATGTTTGTCATGTAATAGTTAATTTTAATGTATTAGAATCATCACACTTCAAAACTCTACTTTTTTTACAATGTCAAGTTGTGGTTGGAAACAAAAGTCTTGAAACACCCCAAGGAGTAGTATCCAGCCCAACTGTCTTTCCCTCCGTGGTACCCAGATTGGTATGAGCTCAAACATGGGTCAGGTGATGGACTGAAGGCTTTGAATGATAGATCAACTAGCAACGTACATATGATAACAGTTGAATCAGCCAATTACGGTTTGATTTACAGTGAGTGGAACCATATTGTTAAGAAAAAAACATCACTTCAACCCTTATGGAAGTGGTTTAACTTTACTGTACCCTCTTACCAGTGCTTGACTTCATTGTACCCCCATCATAGTGCTTGTCTTTACTGTACGCCCAATACCAGCGCCGGTGAAAACGGTATGCTGTGGTGACCAACCATCAACATGGAAAGTTAACTTGCCCCACATTCACAACAATGATCCCAGTCGAACTCAACTAACAT
Source organism: Megaleporinus macrocephalus (assembly GCA_021613375.1). Classification (NCBI taxonomy): domain Eukaryota; kingdom Metazoa; phylum Chordata; class Actinopteri; order Characiformes; family Anostomidae; genus Megaleporinus; species Megaleporinus macrocephalus. The sequence continues at coordinate 31,051,985 of CM038724.1, forward strand.
TAGTATCTTTTCCTTACATTTGCTAGAAACCCCATTCATTGTAGCCGCCCCACCCCCACCACCACCTGGTACATTTGATCCTACTCCAGTGTTTGGCCCTGGTACAATGTAGGCTTATATGTGTGGTCCAAGCTTCAAATGTCCATGTTTAATCTACATCCACAAAAACGTTTATGCGCGCCAACATATATTAGCTTCGCGCTCATAAATTACAAGAAATCCCATGAGGCAAGAACAGAAACTGGCATCACCACAGAAGTAGGTTTCGACATTCACGGCCAGAAATACTGTCTCGGATACGGTACAACCCCAACCAGGAGACGGCAAGTTAGCGTCAGCAAAAACAAAGAACGCGCTGAGAACATCAGTCAGGGCATTTTCAGGTGGCCACTTTGTTTGTGGGCTTTGTGCGAACCTCTAAACATTCTTCAGAACGTGGAACGTGGTAATTAAAGATGGAGACACAGAGCAGATGATTTATTAGAGCAGCTCTCACATTCAGTGGCAGCAGCACGCTCTCTGATTTCCCCCCAGATTCCTGTGTAGGGTCCCTATGGAGGGCGCTCGCAGAGGGAAAAAGTGAATGACTGATATCAGCGTGCAGCCCGCAAAAGCTTTAGGGACTGGATGGGCGTCTCTTGGCGATTGGAGTCTAACGCAGCTCATGAATATGAATGAGGGGAAGAGGGGAAGAGGAGCAGCAGTACGTAGCTAATTCTGTTGATGTGCGTTCGTTTACGTATGTTTTCAGGACGACAGTGTGCTGAGTTGAGAAAACAGGACACACAGAACCTGCAACATGCTCCAGAATGCGGACTAACTTGGGTTAAGATTGGATTAGGATTAGACTTGCATACAAAGACTAGCAAACATACGTGTACATATATATAGGTCCTAACACATATACAACTACAAACCAATGACATTACACTCACTGTCTGATTTACCAGCTCAACTTAGATCCTCTCATATCAGCACACCACCACCACGTCAGTGTCACTGCAGTGCTGGGAGTGATCAACCACCCAACTATAATCCCTGTTATGTGGTGGTCCTGTGGGGGCTCTGACCACTGAAGAACAGGGTAACAAAGTATACTACTATATGGTAAGTGGAGCTGATAAAACATATACCAGTGTAGATACAAGGACTTAATGAAGTACCTATATATATATATATATATGTGATTAAAGACTCTGTGTCCTCACACTGTATGAAAAACAAATCAAACTCTGTGTGAAAAAACCCGCTGTAGTCACTGAGTGAACTATATTTTAAAAGGTATCCTGTTGTTTTTGCCATGACACGCATTTATTCTCCAGCCCCAGGAGATGAGGCACATGAGAGAGAGCGAGAGAGTGAGAGAGGGAGAGAGAGAGAGAGAGAGAGAGAGAGAGAGTCTGAAAGAGCGCAGAGAAGATAAATTCCTCTCCCAGGTCCACTTGTCCTAGTGCTGTATATCTCCTGCGTATCTAACCCTGCCTGAGAGTATGTGGAGGAACACACAGAGCCGAGAGTAAATCAGGCATTACGCCTACTCAGCACAACTCACACCGAGGCCAGTCCTCTCAGACTTTAGAGAACCCTACGTGCCCCCCACACCCACGCCACCACAGCATGCGCCGCAGTGTAAACATATAGATCTGCATGCAGCGAAAGACCAAAGACTAAAGCGCCCCCTGCTCTTTGCGTCCCCCTCAGGGTTTAATGGACGTCTGAGGGTCTGCGGAGTGTACCATGCCTGCATAAGGACTGAAGGAGTTCAACCTGCTACTGGAGAACCTAATGAAGAAATACAGTTTTCTCTCTCTCTCTCTTTCTCATCTCTGTTTCTCTCTCTCATCTCTGTTTCTCTCTCTCTTTCTCATTTCTGTTTTTCTCTCTCTCATCTCTGTTTCTCTCTCTCTCTAGTCTCTGTTTCTCTCTCTCATCTCTGTTTCTCTCTCTCTCTAGTCTCTGTTTTTCTCTCTCTCATCTATGTTTCTCTCTCTCATCTCTGTTTCTCTCTCTCTCTAGTCTCTGTGTCTCTCTCTCCCGCTTCTGTCCTCCTCTCTATTATCTTTGTTTCTGTCTCCTAACCTGTTTAATCTGTTTCTCTCTCTCTCTCTCCTCTCTGTCCCTCTCTATTATTTCTGTTTCTGTCTTTCTCTTTCTTTAATCTGTTTCTCTCTCTCTACTCTCTGTCCCTCTCCCTCTCTCTGTAATCTGTTTCTCTCTCTCTCTTCTCTGTCCCTCTCTCTCTATTATTTCAGTTTCTGTCCTTTTCTCTCTTTAATCTGTTTCTCTCTCTCCTCTCTGTCCCTCTCTCTCTATTATTTCAGTTTCTGTCTTTTTCTCTCTTTAATCTGTTTCTCTCTCTCTCCTCTCTGTCCCTCTCTCTCTATTATTTCAGTTTCTGTCATTCTCTCTCTTTAATCTGTTTCTCTCTCTCTCTCTCTCTCCTCTCCTCTCTGTCCCTCTCTCTCTCTGTATTATCTCTGTTTCTGTCTTTCTCTCTCTTTAATCTGTTTTTCTCTCTTTCTCTCCTCTCTGTCCTTCTCTCTCTATTATCTCTGTTTCTGTCTCCCTCTCTCAATCTGTTTCTCTCTCACTCACTCTTTCATCTGTTTGTCTCCCTCTCTCTTTAATCTGTTTCTCTTTCTCTCTCATCTCTGTTTGTCTCCCTCTCTCTTTAATCTATCTCTCTCTCTCTCTCATCTGTTTGTATCCCTCTTTAATCTGTTTCTCTCTCTCTCTTTCATCTGTTTTTTCTCTCTCCCTTCTCTACCTCTCTTTTTCTAGTCTCTCTACTATTTCTGTCTGACTGTCTATCTCTCTCTCATCCCTGTTTCTACCTCTCGCTCGATCTTCATTTCTCCTATTCATTTCTTCTTTATCTCCCATAACATATCTGTCCCCTGCTGGTCTTTTTCTATATCTCTCTAGCTTTCTACCTTCCGGTCTATCCAGCTGTCTTTCACTTTGTCAAGTCATTTCTTTCTCCTTCTCTCGCTGCTGTTCTTTACGTTTTATTTCCACAGCCGGGCCTATTTAGCTCCTGTCATGTCTTTCCCGTGCTAACATCCTGTAGATCTGACTCTGTTAGCCCCTCTAGAACTGCCACTCAAGACCACTGAACCTACATACACTCACACAGTGCTGGATCATAGTGGGCACGTCTAAACCTTTCAGTGATGTGATAAAGGTCTGCTGCGATAAACAGAGCTGTGCAGGGTGCAGAGAGGAGAACAGATACATTCTGTATAGCTTCAATAACATATTAGTCATTCAATCTCTTCACCTCCTCATCAGTGCTTTACAGGGATTCGTTCTGCTTTTCCAGTATTTTTCTCTTTTTCTCTTTACTTTAGTGTGTTGTGAGGCTTTCTGTGCATGTAAACAGTCTGTAAACTAATGAAGTCCAAAGCACATGCCAGCGGGAGAAACTCTCCCAGACAGAAACCTCTTTTTCCAGCCCTTTTCTCTGGTACACAGTGACATCATCTAGTAACACAATCCTTATCGCCCGCCTACCGACATGCTTGGCACACCTTTACACAACACACTAAAAAGCAGAGTTAGAGCCCTCTGCTCCAGTCTAGCTTACACATGTGGAACAGGTCTAATAACCGGTTCTACCTGACTTTCAGGATCGGAGTCTGACTCAAACTGATGCGACTGAATCAACACCATTATAAAAATAGCCACAGTAGTAGTTGGATGTTGCTTTAAAGGTTACCAATGAGACCAATGAGTGGCCATGCTGACCAATCAGAGGACATGGCTTAGCATAGGTTCTGTGATCCTCCACATAATGCATAGAATATTACTAATAATATAGTTAACCCAAAGCAGGACATGATAGTAATGCTCTAAACACTGAATTACATTCATCCAATTACACACTTACTCACTCACTCACTCACTCATTCATTCACTCACTCACTCAGAAATCTGAAATGCTAGCAGCTTTAGTCCTACAGTCAGGAACTACATGTTCAGGTGTTGTGTTGCTGCGGTCAGTTTGGGGACTAAACATAATAATTGGCATTAAGGGGTCAGTACGTGTGAGGGCGCATGGGGGGGTCTGTCCTTGTGCTGATTGGACAATGTCACATTCAGACTGAGTTACCACTGAGACTGTAATGATGTAATCAGTTCAACCCAGTCAGAGGGTCCTTAGCAATCACTCCACTCTCTCGCACGCACACAGGTGCAGATGAGAGAAATCACAACAAATCTAACACACTCTTCTTCTTACAGACACAGAAAGAATGGACCCCCACATACGCACACTGTACTGCAATTAGGGTCCTTAGTGGCCCACTGCAAAGCCGGCTAACACTTTACTGTACGGCACCATTCATAAAGCTACATAACACCTACGTATGTGCAGAACACTTGACAGGAGTCTTCATAATCATTCATCATATTCCGTATTCATAGTCATCACCTGTCATCAAAGGTGCTTTTGTACATTTACCTGTGCTCAGGTCAGGTTGACCAAGCACCCTGGGGTCAACATTCCACGTCAGTTAACTCTGATATTGCGTTGTGGACATCTCAAAGGTAATGTGACATAGCTTCAAGCTAACGTTACTGTTGTTATACCAGGTGTTAATGGGATCTAGTCGCCTTGTTTTTCTAGCCAGTATTGTGTAAATATGACACATCCTTATATTAGGGGTTCATGAATTCAGTTCCTGTTGAGTTGACACTGATAATGTTGTAAATACAACCACTGAAGAAGGAGATGCTTAATAACAAACGATAAAAAAAAAAGTCTGTGATGAAGTTGAAGTCTTCAGGTCAGTAGGAACACATTGAATCGCATGCCTAGCCTTCAGGGAGCCAGGGATATCTCAGGAGCCCTGGTGGTGAGCTTGTTCATGGAAATGATGCTGCCACAATCAATATCTGCTCAATGAAGCACTGTAGATTGGTGGAGAAATCTTATATAAAGCCAAACTCCAACAAGCCTTTGGGAAAGTGGAAGCTTTAGGAGCCCAGAATCACCGGGCTCCTCGGCTCCTCACCTGTTGTCTTCTTTGAGGACGTATCAAATCCATCTGTTATCAGTCTTCATGTTTTAAGATGTCAGTAAAAAACAATTACCTGTATTGTCATAAGCCCTGTTGGAGCTAGTCATATATGAGGGATCAGCTGTAATTACTGTGATTACTAATGAGAGCCATGATTTTAATCCAGTAGGAATCTACAAAGTCTTCTAAGTAATTGTTGTAAAGTGAATCTGACTTTTTGTTTTGTTTTGATGCCTGGAGACAAGACTAGCTGCTAAAATTAACAGAGCATGTTGGTTTAGTCAGTGATGACACTACTGCACGGCCATGATGCTTTAAGACTAACGTTGACTATTTGCTGATCACATGACTATGACATTGTTATCCTGGACACTGTAATGAATATGAGGGAGGTTCTATCTCTGCCGGTTCTAACTGGTGAGGTATGTTGTTAAGAAACTGGTGCCTCAAGTTACGAGTGAACAACTGTGTCAGTATAAGGGGGTCTTACAGATTTCAGTCCCATCCCCTGACCACCCTTCAAGCCATAAGCCACCATAGTGAAATCAACATCAACCCAATCACTTTGGCTAAAGCGCAAGCACACACACACACACACACACACACACACACACACACACACACACACACACACACACAGAGACCCGCTGTTCCGCTCTCCGTTCCTCAAAGATGTGTTCAAAGTGAAAGAGGTGTTGCCATGGCGGCAGTGGGCTCTGATTGATTGATGAGGGGCTCCACATATTCTATTTGAAAACATGGGTGAGTCTCGCTTACACAAAGAACTCATCACTCTCTCTCCATCTCCCCTCTCAGTCGGTCTGTCTGTCCCTGTTCATACCCCTCTATCTCTCCATCATCCATCCATCTCCCTGTCTTTCTGGCGGGTCTGTTTTCTCTCCTGCGCGTGTGCAGACAGACAGACAGACAGACGGACGGACAGAGAGGCAAGCATAAATATAAAAACATAGCCCAGATAAAGAGTCTCCATCTTCCTGCTGTCCCATAATCAAATCCTTCATGTTTACTTCTCTCTCCTTTTCTCCTTCCTCATCCTCTTTTTCTTTCTTCCTTTCTTTCTCCTCTTTTACTTTCCTCCCTCTTCTCTTTTATCTCTTCATTTTTTCTTTTCTCCATCTCTTCGTCTCCTTTATCTATCTGTCTTTCCCTCTTCCCCTTGCTTTTTTGTATTTCTTTTACTTTATTTTCTTCTCTTTTCTTTTTTTCTTCTCTCTTGCTGCTCTGTTTTTAATCCTTTCTCTTTTTTCATATCTGCTTCTCTCTCGCTTTCATCCCTTTCCTTATCTCTTACACCTCTTAAAAATAAATAAATAAATAATAATAATAATAATAATAATAATAATAATAAAAGCTTAGTATTGTCTCTTATGATGGTAACCTGCTCTCTCTCGCGCGCTGCAGCAGTAGGTTATGGATGTTCCTGCCCAAGCGGCCGACTTACTCTCTTCTCCCCCAAAATATCAGACTTCTTTCCTTCATTTGAATATTTCAGAAACACAGGGGAGACGTTACCATTTTAACGGGCTGAATTCCTAACGGTGTGCTATTTAGGACACCTCCTCGGTTCCTCCATCAGGAAGAACCGCTCCTCTTACTTCTACTCTGCGGTTCGTCCGTTGTCAGCGGACACACTCAGCCAGGGTTCCCTCCAGCTGCTGAGTTTAATTGAACTGAAATGCCACAGAAAGTGAGGAGAACAACACTGCCTTTCCATCAGCTCAGTACATGAGAACAAAACTCTCCACGTTAAGTCTATGAAGCTCCTCTGCTAAGGAAGGAGCGAGTCTACAGAGAAATCTTCTCCTTCTGCTTCCTTTTCATTTTATGGCTGACTAGCACTGACTAACATTCCAGCCCGGAACGTGAGCGCTACTCAATATCCGGCTGTTTAAAATCCACTGTACGATATCCGTGTAATCTTTTCCCTTTGATAAATTATGAAGCAACTTTGCCTGTAATTTCTTCATACCTGCTGTTTCCTAGCGATGACCAAAAAAGGAAAACACCCGACCAGCCACTTGACTTTATTCACATTTACATTATTTATACAGAACACAAGTTTCTGTGTATCACTCCTCTTTCATCTGATAAAAAAGGTTGATCTATCTTAAATAAGAACCCACTGATTTTTCAACATGTCCTCATAATTCAGTGGTTGGGATGTGAACTGTTGAGAGCGGATTGATGTAAAATACTATTCTTGGGAAACTTTGTTTGTTTGTCAAAGCCAAAAATGAGTGATGTATATACGTATATACGTACAGGAAAAAATAAAAATTGGCCAAAACTTCTCTAAAATCATACAGCAATGGCCAGAGGTGTAGCTAGCCCTAATTTTAAGTCCCAACACCCATATAGATTACGGGAAAATAATAATGATAATTTGTCTCTGACAAGCTAGAAATGTTAAAACCATATAGAGTTTATGCTTAAACCAATTATTTTAACAATGAAAATACAGCACCCCCCCCCCCCCTCCCCTTGCCTTGCAAAATGGTATGATCCAGCGCACACACAGTGTCAGTGTTCTATTTGACTGGTGTCATGTGTCTAGTAAGTTTTGTAAAGGAGTATTTTTGTACTCAGAACCAACACATTGCCGTCATTATCAGCAGTCCATATTTCTAATGCACTCTTTATTCTGTTACTGTTAGCTAGGAGTGACTATCTAAGGGGGTTATTTTAGTTTAGCAGGCTAAAGCTGCAGGTGGTCTGGTTACTGTTTATAAAGAAGTGAGAGAAGCTGTAGCTGCTGTGCTGTTGGTTAGTCTGTGTGTTATTAAAGCGAAGTGTTCTAGAGTAGTGCTCTCTGTATGTGTATTAGATAATTAATGTTACAGAAGTGTTTGTGTGTGTGTGTGTGGTCAGCAGCTCAGCTATAGATTCGAGTAAGGCCAACATGATCTTGACCATATGCTCATAATCTGTTGATAATAATAATAATAATAATAATAATAATAATAATAATAATAATAATATATTTATAATATATTTCACTTTTAAAAATATCTTTATACATTTGGAAACTAAGCTTTGTGAACTAAGTTTTTTTTTCTTCTTTTTTCTTTCCAGTCACAGTGTTTCCCAAACACTGATTTCGGATAGATGGTCCGAAATTACCTTAAATTTTTTTTTTTTTTTTATGAGCTGTTCTTATACGGGTGCAGCACCCCTAAACCTCTAAGCCTACGATCGCCCCTGGCAATGCCTCTGACAATGTGTCTCTAACCATTTCAAGTAATAACTTTCCATTAGGGAGCTTTTAGAAGCTGACGTCTGGTTCCTACCACCACCAACCCGGAAACAATGGCTCTGCAGAACAGAGCATTTTACCTCAAAGCACTCTAAATGCTTTTGTTTACTTAACTTATCTTAATCATTTCATAAAGTAAGCAAACCTTTACGTTAGCTCATGTTTTCTTTAGGCATGTGATTGAAACCAGTAAAATATGACAGGTCACAGTACAATTTTCCATAAATTCATATAACAGAAGCAAATTCTTCTGAAATTTAGAAATTTCATCATATCTCCAGTTTGGAAATCTCAAACCGTTCCACTGAAGCTGACAAGCAACTGTCATATCTGTGACAGAGCCAATCAAATAAGGAACAGCGAGCTAGTTAGTTGGATAGCTACTGATGTAAAAAAGACTAGAATGTGATAAAACAGGAAGTTATGAATATTCTGACAGCACTACCTGCTGTCACTGCTTTTCAGTTTCCCTCAAATTCCTTAACTCTCGAGTAAAAGCACCGCTGTAGATATACTGCATAAACAACAGAAACAAAACAATTAAAGCTAGTTAGGGGTTGTGTTTAGTACTGTTCAGTAACTCTTACTTTCTTACCTGCGGTTACTGGATAAACTAATGCACTTAGGATCTGTTGATCTGTATAAGCTGCAGTAAAGAATGATTCCAGCCCAAGTAAACAATATAATCATCTGTTGTGAACATGCCTGCTTGCCTCCTATGACTGTGCCACCATAGTCCCCAGTTTAAGATTTAAAAAAATGGAAAACTCCTTACTGATGATGATGTATCCTGACGGTGAGCTGAATATCACACCTGTATGTATCTGCCTCAATACTACATCACAGGCCCAACTTCTCACAGGAAAGCTAGCTATAGGTGGGAATCAGGATTCTAAGACTTTAAACTTGGCTTTCGTCAATATTACTGAACAATACTAATGAACATGCCTACTAGCCTCCTATAGCTGTGCCACTGTAGTCCTCAGTTTGAGATTGAAACAGAAGGAGAACTTTCCTCTGATGGCGTGTCCTGAAGAAAGCTAAATACCACACCTGCATGATTTTGCCCTCTGCATCAGTAGCACATCAACAGATACCTTTTAACTGTAGATGGGATTCACAATAATTGTACATGGCTCCTCCCATGTCCTGCCTACCAGTCATCTGTCTCACCTGTACTCAGTCTGTAGCTCCGCCCACTCATTACCTTTAAGGGTTTCTTGTTCGTTCTCTATGCATTTATACCCCTAGTTGTTCGCCCCTAGGGTTGTGTTTAGTACAGTTCAGTAAAACTGTTTTCCTTCCTGGAGTTACTGGATAAGCTAATGCACATTTTCATGTATAAGCTACAGTCCAGCGACTAAACCGATCACACTCCAGAGTTCGGATGAGGACAGTTCGGTCAATGGTTTTAATTTGCAAACGCTTTGAGGTGTCGAGTTGTAGCAATATTATAGTATAATATAATTATTATATATTATAATATTATTATATTATAAAAGTTATCGCTGCAATACATTTGACTGTGTGATTACATTGTTTCCTAATGGACTGCATGTACATTTCATTGATGCTCTGTAGTGACAGGGTCACATTTAAATCATAATAAAATACACTCTCTTCTACCAACACAAACGTGGCGTGGACTAAAAGCTTAGAGTCCGCACTTTCCACGCAATCTCTTACTCTCCGAGCCTCCAAGCAGGTAGCACGGCTTTTTCTTTTGTTAACCGATACTGTTAAAAGCAAAGTCTAATTAACAGCAGAACTGAATGATTTTCCTCTGAAGCAGTATTACCTCTCCAGTGCGGAACTCTGGACAGACAGAAAGACAGACAGTCACCAGGCGCATCAGCATAAGCAGTATAGCAGCACACTGACCTACTTGGCACCACCATCGTATTCCATTATTCATAAAAGCTCTGGATTTCACACACTTACACGAAACTCACAACTGTTTGACTGAATTTCAACATCAGATTTTCAGTACGGCAGAGTCCACAGTGGACCGTTTCCGGACACCATAAGCAGCAGCCTTTCACACTGTAACGCTATAGCTACGTCATAGGCCCAAGTTCTTACAGGACAGCTAGCTATAGTTGAGAAACAGGATTCTATTACTGGCTAAGGAATGATTCCAGCCAACATGAACATGCCTACAGCTGTGCCACCGTAGTCCCCAGTTTGAGAGTGAAACAGAAGGAGAACTCCCTTCCGATGACAAGTCCTGAGGTTTAGTGAATCACTACAAGCCTTTGAGGTGGACACGTCCCAGAGAAAGCTAAATACCACACCTGTATGTATTTGCCCTCTGCATCGGTAGCACCTTTTTAACTGTAGATGGGATTCACAATAATTGTCTACATGTAATTATCACATGCTGAGCCAAAGTAACATGTGGGTGTGTACACACTTCTATACATGGCTCCTCCCATGTCCTGCCTCCCAGGTATCTGTCTCACCTGTACTCAGTCTGTAGCTCCGCCAACTCATTAGCTCCAGTGGTTTCTTGTTCGCTCTCTGTGTATTTATACCTCTAGTCGTTTGCCGTGTGTTTGCTTGCTGCTTTGTTTCACAGCCCCAGTTCCACTGTTTGCTGGACATGTTCACTGGTTTCCGTAAAGCTGCCCATAATATGGCAACTACTAGCAAGTGAATGATGGGTCCTGCAGTGCCACCTAGTGATCTGGAGAACAAGGGCTTGTCATCAAGACTTTGTCTAGTGGTCAATCTTATCTTATCTTGCCTCTGTGGTGGTTCCTCTATCCATCCCTCTAGTGGTGGCTCCTAGAATCGCCCCAGTTTCTGTGGTCTGGGTTGTTCCGGTTCCTGAACCCAAGGCTTTCCCAGCACTGGCCCACAGAGCTGCGGCTCCTCCAGTGCCATTCTCCCAGCATCCCACACCGGCACCAGCCTCCCAGCAAGTCACTCCAGCACCGGCCTTTCAGTGTCCCGCTCCAGCGTCGGCTCTCCAACATCTCGCTCCAACAGGCCAACCGACCTATGGCGTTCACTGGCCACTAAATTGCCGTGTGTTTGCTTGCTGCTTTGTTTCACATCCCCAGTTCCACTGTTTGCTGGACATGGTCACTGGTTTCCTTAAAGCTGCCCAGTCTTTTGATTTCTTTTAGCTGGAACATCTAGATTTGTTTCAAATTTTCCGTGGATACATTTCCTATATATTTCAATAATAACGTAAATCTGCAATTGCATCCTGCTTCTTCGTCTCTGTCATCATTACATAACGTCAAGCCTATGATGGATGCAGCAAATGAGTTTCTGGAAAAGTACCTGAAAAAACCTGCTCTCTACTCGGGAAGTATCTTGTTCTGCCTTCTATGTTTGGAACCCCCATGTGAGTATGATGGGGGAAGAATCTACATGTGAAGGATTTATTATGCAATGTGAATTTTATATTTAGCATCTTGACTGTCCTACCTCACCAGTATTCATTTATTTATTTTTTTTTAAGGAAAGGTTTGGGAATGGGCTAACATAGTCCTTGTGAACAGAAAGACTGAGGCAAGAGGAAAAAGTAGATGGATTTTTAAAATCCTGCTACACCTGCAGGTTCTCTTGAGGCCTCTGTCCAGCCTCTCTGCCACTGATTACGCCGCAATGGGCCCCCCTCCCCCTGAGGACATTAGCACAGCTCCAACTGCAACCTGAGTATATCAGAACAGTCCTACCTGCACCATAGAACCTCTGTGCAGCTCCAGTGCTGGCTCCAAGTCCTGTTCCAGTGCCAGTTCCCCTCAGAGTCTCCTGACCTGCTTGTGGCCTCCTGAGGCTGGCAGCTGCCCACTGCCCAGTTTAGTCAGCTTCGGTTACTGAGCCTCAACTGCTACTGTGCCAGCTTCCAAGTTTCCTTACCTACCAGACTCTGAGTTTCCTGACTTACTGAACTCTACCACGGGTCCCACAGCGCCTTCTAGTAATATGGCAAGCACTGGCAAGTGAATGATGTGTCCTGCAGTGCCACCTAGTGATCTGGAGAGCATGGGCTCTAGTGATCAATCAACACCTGCCCTTATCTTGCCACCCAGACAGACCACATCTGTGGTGATTCCTCTATCCATCTCTCTAGTGGTGGCTCCTAGAATCGCCCCAGTTTCTGTGATCTGGGTTGTTATTGTTTCTGAACCCAAGACTTTCCTAGCACTGGCCCACAGAGCTGCGGCTCCTCCCAGCATCCCACTCCGGCACCAGCCTCCTGGAAATTCACTTCAGCACCGGCCTTTTATGGTCCCGCTCCAGCATCAGCTTCCTATGGCGTTCACTGGCCACTTTATTAGAAACACTGTACATATTTAGCAATATAGAAGAACAGTTATAGGCTATATAGCCCATCTGTTGCTGCACAACTTATTAGCCCCCCTTTACCTCCTTCATTTCTGACCACAGGGCCCCTGTTGTCCAGGTATTATTTGGGGGGTGGATCTTTCTCAGCACGGCAATGACACTGACATGGTAGTGAGTGTTGCTGGTATGGGTGTATCAGACATAGCTGTGTTGCTAGTGTTGAGAGCATCAGTGCTAGGTTCAGAGTGGACATCCACCCAAAAATATCAACTGATGAAGGACTAGAGGATGACTCAAAGCACACGAAGCACCAGACGATATATTATTGTACTTTGTCACCGGGTCATAAGAGTGCCCGCACTGCTGCGCACGAACGCTGCCCCTCACGATACAGAGCACTAACCCATTAGAGTACTGATATCAGCCGGTCAGCACCGCTGCTGGCTGTGGGATTTGGGTGGACTCCTGCTTTTGCCCCCTCAGTTCAAGCGTACTGACCTCCCCGAGCATGTACAGCAGCTCAGAGAGGACGTTTATTGAGTCCTCTCTTTCCTGTCCTTTCACTGCTGGACCTCAGGGACGGCCCACAGGTCTCTGTCTTTGTAAGAGGCTAATCAAAACGCCCGTCACTCCTCTCTACTCCTCTATTCTTTTTCTGTCCTTTGTCTCCCTTTCTCTTTGTCCTTTCTACTCCCTCTGCCTATCTCCTCTATCGGCCTCCCTTTCTCCTGTTCTTTCCCTTCCTCTCTCACTCTCTCCTCATCCTTACGTCTTTCTATTCTCCGTTCTCTCTCTACAGTCTCTCTCATTTTCTCTGTTTCATGTTTTCTCCTCTTCTTTGTTGTCCTATCTCTCTCTCTCTCTCTCTCAATTTGTTTGGCCTCTTCTTCCTCTCTTTTTTTATTACATTTTCTATGTCCCCCACCCTCTCTGTTTTCTTTCTTTTATTCTTTCTCTCCATGCTTCTTTCTCATTTCCATTCTCTGCCCCATTTTCTCCTCTTAATCTCACTCTCTCTCTTTCTGATTTCTTCATCACTCCTTTTATTTAGTACTCTTTAGTGCACTCCATCCATCATATCCTTCTATTCTTGATCTCCCTTTCTCTTTTCTTGCTCCCTCTGTAGTTCTCTCTCTTTCTCACCCCCCACTCTGTCTCCTTTTCCCCTCTTTGTCTTTATCCATCCTCTCTCTCTCTCTCTGTATAGTTTTTGCATACCCTCCTTCTTTTTTCCCCTCTTTTTTATCTTTCTCTCCCCCCACCCCCACTCTCTAGAGATGCTGGTTGGTGCAGCATTAGTCCTGTCGGTTTCCCGACCACACACACACTCACATCTTTGTTCTCTCTCTCTCCATTCTCTCTCTCTCTCTCCCTCCCTACCTCATTTTCACTCTCTCTCACTTTTTCTCTTTTTTTAATTCTCTCCTTTATGCTCCTGTCAAATACATTCAGGGTACGGAGGGTTTTTATTCGCTGCTGTAAGACACAGCCAACTCCAGTAGCTGGATAGGAGAGAAAGAGAGACAGGAAGGGAGAGAGAAAAAAAAACAGAGAGAAAAGAAAGAGAAAAAAGTAAGAAAGACAACAAAATTGAGGAAAAAAAGCAAAAGTAGAAAGCAAAAGGAGAGAAAGAAAAGAAAGAGAATGAGAGCGAAAAGAGAGGAAGACAGGGAGAAAGGAAAAACAGAGAGAGGGAGAAGAAAAGGAAATAAAGAAAGAAAAAGCAGGAAAAAGAGAGGCAGAAGGAAGAGTAAAAGTCTTGCTATATTTGTCTGGCTTTGGTGAACAGTATGATGTAACTGTGTCGCAGCTGGGCAAACTCCGTGCACTCTGATTGGTCTGTCCTGAAGAGGAGTGTCAGGAGGGCTCACTTGTGAGGAGCAGCTCTCAGAGCAGGTACGAAGGTATCGACTCCTTTATGAGTCATCACTGAAAGAATAAACAGCCACTTGAATTTCAGTTTTAAACTTGTGGAGAGAAATTGCTCAGAGGACCGTGAGGGGGGCAACAAGACCTTTGCGTCATTCATGGCTTTGTCTGGACCGTCGCGAGTACCAGACACGGAACGTCATAGCCTCATGCCGGCCTTACACCAAGCGATTTTACTGTCGCAGACAAATTTCCAACGTCGGAATAAAATCATGAGTCTTGCTAGAGCTGAGTCACGCTCGCGTCCTCACGATCGTTTAGTGTGAGGTGGTCTAGACTGCAGGTCTTTTTCTCGTGCTAGCATTCCGATAAAATCAACCGTGTTTGATATTATCATAAGTCTTAAGTCTTGGCGAATAGTGACGTGAACATTGTCAACAACCAATAAGAGAGCTCTGTTCACCACCAAACGGGAAGCAGCGAGGCAAGTACAGGAATGTCTGGTGGGTAAAGAAGTTAGACATGGAGGGGATTCCAGCGAGGGTTCCGAAACTGTGCTTCTCCTGGACTGTACAAAAGGAGGAGAAACTGGTGGAGCTGTGGAGTGAGCAAGAGTGCCTCGAAATCCTAGCTGAACAGTGCTATAGTGTTTACTATTAGCCTACCAGCTAACCATACATTGCAGCTGATTACTGCTAACTTCAATCATATCAATGGGAAATAATTTTAAAAGGAATCTAATAGCAGTTTTGTAAATAGTGACTCTGAAAGACCCCCAGTCTTTGCAAAATCATAGTCTGTGACTAGTCTTTAGATGTGTCAGACTTTAGTCTTTTCAGAGTCTTTTCAAAGTCTTCTAGTGTATGGTCAGCATTACCTGTAGAAGACTAGTGTACGCAACAGGCTAAGCTAAACTGCAGATGGTACGTGAGCTTGTAAGCTCGCAAAGGCGTTTTGTTTTCGCAAGACGTATGCTGAGGCCCTCGGAGAGCGGGAGAGAGAAAGAGAGAGAGAGAGAGAGAGAGAGAGGGAGAGACAGAAGGAGAAATTATAAAATTGGAGGGGCGGAGAGTAAGACAGCACTTAAGAATATGGAAATGAGGCTTTTTGAATAAATGCACCTGGGAAGGTTCCTTCCACTTGATAAGCAAGCATCTTTATTTCTCTCTCTCTCTCTCTCTCTCTCTCTCTCTCTCTCTCTCTCTCTCTCTCTCTCTCCCTCTTTCTCTCTCTTTTCAGCGTTTTTCTTTTCATGTATTTAAACCCCGCTGCCACGGAGCCAGACGCCTGACCTCTAATATGGGCAAAAAACAACAACCATCAAACAACATTTAGGGCACATCGATCTCAAACTAACGCGAAAGCGCCCGCCGCTTCGCCGAGGTCATCTCGCGAGGGCATTCACGCACAGAAGACCCAAACAGCAGGCGCGGCAGCTGCACGCTCAATAAACTTCATATTCATGGGCGGCATTAGAGTGGGTGATATACAGCGAGCGGCGTATATGAGAACAATCGGTGTCAGGGAAAGGAAAACGGAGGCTCATTTCACTGCGTGGTCAGAGCGATAACGGTTCTTCAGTCAGAGCAGAGGAGCTCACAGTTCACTCGCAGGGTTTCCACGTTTCTCACGAGACTCCTGACTCAAGAGCAAGCCGTCCACCGACCACCCATTCACATTATTATGACCACCAGCTAATATCCAGAGTAACCGCCGTGTGCATCATCGAGAGCAGCTAGCTGGAGCTGGGAGGTTGTCACAGGTGACTGAGGTGCATCCCACAGCTGCTGGAGGATCTATAGAGCGAACGAGATGATCAAGTTGGTCCCACAGATGCAGAATTGGGTTCAAGTCTGGGGAATTAGGGGGTCCAGGATAGTACTTGGAAGTCATGGTCAGCTCTTCCAACCAATGTCAGACATTTCTAGCCATGTGATGTGTCACATGATGCTGGAGGATCCCATCCGCCCCAGGAAAGACAATCAGCATGCATGGATTGATACACAAAACGTTTGAGAGTGCTCTCCACATGGATACGTGGGCTCAGAGAATGTCACAAAAACTTTCCCATTGAAGATAGAAAATGGACCTAATAATAATAATAATAATAATAATAATAATAATAATAATAATAATAATAATAATAATAATAATAATAATAATGTAACTCAACTGTATTGTATCGTCAGTGCATGAATGTGCCCTTCAAAAGTCATTAATGAATCTTAACATTATGACAGCTGTAAAGTCCCACTGTACAGCAAACCAGCTCAATTCATCTTAGACCTGACTGGGCGTGGCCTAAGATTTTAATGAGCATGCTCAGTTGATCTCCCACTATGCAAGACTCTCTATGCGAGACCCTCTATGCCTGCTTCGCCCCTGAAGAGTGGGCTTCACACCTACAGGTGGTGTTGTGGACTCTGCTGGGTATCCACCTGTGATGGGACAACATCTCAAAGCACAGTAGTTTTTCACTGAGGTCACTTTACTGCAGATTCTTCATCCCTGGAATGCTGGCATGGCTAGTTAGAAATCATTTACTGGTCACTAAAATGTATTCAAAAACTGAGCTTTTGATGTAACCGCCTAGTCACCTAGTGTCATACCTACCAGTGACCACAAAAGTCCAGATTTGAAGACCTCATAGGAAGTCTATACTTCTTCACTATTTCAGGTTGTTGAGTGTTATGAGACGAGGCAGTCATGGGCTAGAGGTTAGAAGGTCACCGGTTCGATCCCATAAGCCAATAAGACAAAACTGAAGTGGCCTTGAGCAAGGCGCCTAACCACCAACTGCTTCCCAGGCACTGTGGATAGGGCTGCTCACTGTTGTGAGTGTGTGTTCACTAGTGTGTGTGTTTTGTAAACACAAGTGGCAAATAGCTTTAAATTCTGAATACAGATTTGAAAAAGGAAGTCTGACTGAAGCTTTTGTAGAAGCTGAGCCATAACTACAGCAGTACAGTGGATCTCCTACCTTGACGTCCACATGGGCCATGAGCACGGCGAAGTTGGTGAGGTGCGTGCAGGAGCAGGTGGTGTGCGTGCGGTTGGTCCCGAGGAGGCGGCAGTCCTGCGTGGACCAGAAGCCCGTCATGCTGCGTCTGGAGTAGCTCCAGAAAGAGCAGTTGGGGTTAAAGTTTTCCTCCGACTGCTGTAGGGTTAAAGAAGAAGACAAGGAGTCAGAAACAATACTGTATGAAACTAACGGGCCCTGACCAATAGGGGGTACCCATGAGCATGATTGCAAATGAAGTAATAGCAATATAAATTGGCAAATATGTCTATGTTTTGAAGATTTGTCATTTGGCATCACCTTACAGACCTGTGTACATAGCTAGATATGTCAGCAGCTGTTCAATCTGTCAATCACAAGTCATGTGTCATAAACTTTTGGTTGATGCAACTTTTAATATAGATTTCTAGTTGATGCCAGTGCGTACAGGTCACGACTGTCCCGCCTGAAAGTACTAGCATTTCCTCACATGATGAAAGCATTACAGCATTGATGGGGGGGTGTGCGGTCGGGGTCCCAAGCCAGAGGTAGCCCAAGGCCTCAAAACACCTAGACACAAATTGGGAAAAACATGCACCGTGCTAGCGACAAGCTCCATTTCCGTGTCCTTCCTTCGCAGCGTGCGGAGTGACTTTGATTGGGGAAATCAAAGCAGGAACATATTTGGAAGAACAAACTGATTTTCTTCACAGTTGCACATTACAGCGAGTCTACTGACGCAATCACACTAAAATCACACCAAGGAATACAGTCGGAGACTCTTTAACAATATCCATCACTGGAGGTTGAAACGGGGGGCTTTAATGAGGGGTGAGAAAGAAATGCTCACATTTATGAAATGTTTCACTTTAATCTTTTTTATGAAGATCTAAGACTGATGAAAAAAAAAAAACATCAGCTTTTCCTTTAGTGTTTATTCGGGGTTTGAGCTTTAGCACTACTGAGCTCCTCAAGCCAGGTTTGTGCCAAACAACAAAGCTGACACTCTGTTGCTTAGACTATATACTAATATATATATATATATATATATATGGTCACATATAACACATGGTCAACATGTCATCAGCTTATAAACAGGAAAACAAAACGGTTGTTTTGTTTTCAACAATCAGTGTTGTTATTGGAATTACAGATGATAACATTTGTTACTGAGAATAGTCAACTTAAACTATCCAGCCAACAGGCTCCTGTGACCACTGATGAAGGCCTAGAGGAACACAAACTGTGAAGCAACAGAAGTGCTATCATCTCTGACTTTACATCTACAAATTGGACCAACAAGGTACAAAGATCTAATAGAGTGGACAGTGAGTGGACACAGCATTAAAACACTCCAGCAGTACTGCTGTGTCTGATCCACTCGTCCTAGCACAACACACTCTGCAGTGCTAAGAATGACCCACCATCCAAATAATATCTTGGTGGTAAGTGGCATGTATGGTATGGGCTGGTATGGCTGATGTTATGTAATGGCTTCTTTCTTATGAAAAAAGCAATTCACCACTACTGTCCCAAACAAAAATATCTCTGGATCCTCTACATTCTGAGGTCGATGAGTAGCTGGAATATGTATGTTGTTATATATATATATATATATATATATATATATATATATATATATATTGCTATTGCAGTAGTAGCAGTTATGGAAGTAACATTCATTTCCATCCCACAGAAGAAAACACATTCATTCAGACCTGGTGCTTCTTATATAGGCCTTTAGTGGACCACTCTGTTGCTGTTTCCATACGGCAACGTTTCGATTAGCAATCAAGTTTAGTGGAACGGCATTTTAAACGGGTTACGCCGCAACTGAGCAATTGCTACAATTTTTTATAAGGCTGAGGAGGACTTTCCCCACTGTTCTGTAAAGCCCACACCAACTGTTACAAAGAAAAAGCATGGATAGGTCAATTACTGGTAAGTGTTATTCCTGAAATTCCAGAATGGTGCATCCCTATTCTGAACCGCACTGGAGAGACAATGAGTGAGAGAGAGAGAAAAGAAAGAAAAAAGAAGGGGAAAAAATGAGAAAGAGACACCGAGATGTAAATGTAGGGCTGTAATCCACTGAGCCGTGAATAATCCCGCTGCGCGTCCGTGCAATCTTCATCCTCCGAATTACAGCAGGTAGGAGGGAAGCCTTAATAACGCCAATGACCTGAACGCCATCACGATCTTTTCTATTTCAGAATAAGCCCACCATCTCTCCAAGTCCCCCTACCACCCTCCATCTCTCTCACTCTTTCTGCAGTGCCTCGCTCGAGCCCAGCCCTCCGCACACAAACATATAGAATATATATCTGCAGCTTCCAGAGGTCCCTTAACCTGTTTAATAAGCGCTGGAGGCAAACAGGCGTGTGTGTGCGTACGTGTGTGTGTGTGTGTGTGTGAGGGGTCCTGATGGAAATCGAGTGGAAGAAGAAAGCTAATACTAGCATAAACGCTAGCTGTATGAGTAAGCGGCCTGCAGGGAAAAGTGATAAAGCCCGTATTTATACAGACGCCTCAGGTAGCCACTTACCCCGCTCCACACAACCTCTCGTCGAGTCTACTGAACAGGAAATAGTGAAGAGGAGGAAGGGCAAAAAGTTTCACTTAGGCAAGCTTTACATTCGCACAACTTTAGCGGATGGAAACGTTTATAAAAAGACATTTCACAAGCCTTGCGTAACGTGCAACTCGCTTGAAACTTGCTTGGTACACAGGCGAAACAAGTTTCACGAAAGCCAGTCGGAACTGAATTGTAGGACTATAAAGCATGCCTATATGCTAAGTGGTGCTGAGTGTAGAAACAAGGAGGTGGTGTGAAAATGAATGGTAGTGAAGCACCACTATCGTCCCCAAATAAAGTATGAATAACTCTGGAATCCTCCAAACTCTGAGGTTGGTAAGTAGCTGAAATATGTATGTTGTATACATATATTGCTATCATGCATAAACATATGAACGCATACTAACGTACAATTACTTCTTTTTACTTGGTTTCAATTCAACCACTGGCAAGAATTAGATTTGCTTTGCTGCTATTGAGCACTTATTCATGTTTTTGACTAAACACATTTCTTTTCTGCTGGTAACCATTTAGTATAGTAGCTGGCTAGTCATGGCAGCTAGCAAAACAACTGCTTGTTTCTGCTTTGTTAACTTGCTGTTAGCACTGTGTCACAAGTTCACCAGTCAAATGTGCAAGTAATTCTTTTTGAAACACTTAAACTGCAGAGAAAATCTTGTTACAGCTCAAAATGTTGTACTAGAAAACTAACAGCTATTAGTAACAAGCCACTCAAATAAGCAAGAATCAACCAACGGATAAGGTTAAGGAGAACTGTACAGATGGAAAGATGTTCTTATATGGTCATATAACCTCACATTCATGTTTTAAAAAAGTCTTTAAACACTAGGAAGAAAACAGAAAACGAAAGTTTTTGTTGGTTCCTGTAGATGTCAAACAGTTAGTTGTTGTTATTTTGGGTTGATATCACATTGTATTGGGTTCTAACGGTTAAACGTGTATGCTAGGACTGATTCCACATTTGGTTGCATTTGGTTTCCTAAAGGGGATCTATTGGTCCCTGGAAGAGTTTTCAGTTTGTCACATAGCTAACACTTCCTACACAGTAGTAGCAGCCACCTTGAAGCTTGACTTTTTAATTTTTTTATTCTTGTTTAATGGAAAAATTAAGCATTCCATACCATATGTAAGACTGCTGAGATGGGATGAAGTGTATACGGCCTTATTCAGTGACTGTAAGCTTCTATTTCCTATCAGAGAAACTAGCCTCATGGCTTCAATGCAAAGCTGAAGTATAACAGTAAATCGGTCTGGATGGGATGGAACTGGACAGACTGGTTGGGTGGAAATACAGATGCTTCTTACCTGTATGTGGCGGACGGTGAATATGACGGGGTCGGAAAGGTAAACCTTGTTGCTGTCTTTGTTGATGGCGGCTGTAATAACGGGAGAGTTGACGATGACTGAGTAGTTGGTGCCAAGGGCTTCGCTGCTGAACTTCATGCTGGCGTTTTCAGTGGACAGGTATGTTCCTAGGTGCTTATACAGCACAAAGGCCATGCGGATTTCTCCTGGAGGCACAAAGGAAGAAAAAACCTGGTTACAGTTACTGCTCAGAGGATCAACTGACCTCAGACTAAGCTTGCATAATGCAGCCCAGTAGGTTAAAGTCATGAATTAAGTTGATAACAATTAGAATGTAAAGTTTTACAAATGCAGCCACACCTACGTGTCTACACACCCTTGTGTACAAGTGAGGTTTTGTGATTAAGAAAATGCAACTGAGATCATTGACGTCCAACTTTATTGTACATCTGCAATCTAATAAATGACTGAAAAAATGGTGTTTATGTGCCTAAACTCTGTTAAAGCATTGTTTGATTTATATTACAGCGCTCATAAAATCAGAGTTTACAGTTTTACAGTCTTTTTTTTGAGGTGAGAGTCTATCAGCGTGACTCAGCCGGACAATATTTGACCACTTTCTTGCAAAAATGTCTGTTAAACATTTAGTGAGTGCATCTCCTGTGTACAGCTCTCTCCTCAGGTCTGACCGGTCCATTCCAAAATACTGACGATCTTTTCGATGAAGCCATTTCTTTGTTGGTTTGGATGTAGACTTTAGAACTTGGTCGTACTAAAAGACGAAACTCAAGTTCTGTGCCAAAATCAACTGGCGCTGGAAGCTATTTATGATTAACCCTATGGGGTCTAAGGGCATTATCTAAATTTTTTTAATATTTTCTTAATTTTGCCTTTAAAGGCACTTGCATGTAACATATTTTATATCCAAATATTTAGAACAGTCTAAACTAAAGGCAGACTGGGTTGCTCAGTTTTGATAGGCTCCTGAGGTAAGTGACGTACAGACTCAGGATTGGGTGTAATGAACAGGCAAACTCTCTTGATTCAGGAAATGTTTGAACTGTATTTCTGCGTCGTGTTGTCGCAAGTATATTAACAGAAACAGCGAGAAACTGTCGACCACAGTGGGTTAAAACCCCCTTTTCCTGGCATAAAAAAGCAGCCCCTAAACATGATGCTGCCACCGCCATGCTTCACATATGGGGTTCATATGGCAGTGTTAGTTTGCAACCAAATGGTTGCATCTTTTGAAGTCTCAATAGACCATAACACACATTGTATTATTAGATTTGGACCCTGAAATGCTTCTGATTGGTTTTCCTTTTAATGTATCGGTTGGAATTTCATATTTTCTTTAGATTTGCTTGCTCTTTTTTAAACATTGTTAAAAGCTGACATCCTCTGACACCCACTGTGGCTGTTTGGGGGAGTCAATTCATTTAATAACTGATAATAATAATAGCAGCATGTTTTAGCTAGTAACCTGCTATAAGTTAAGCCAGGGGTGTGGATGTAACACAAAATGTAGGCTAAATATACAGTATTAAGCTATGTAATGGTCACGTTGGGTGCCTCGGGTTGGTTGCACACGCATTCGAATGTAGAGAGAGAAGGAGAATTGAGATATGGATAGATTTGCACGCACTGTTGCAGCTCTGGGTTGTAGCCTGTATGTTCTACCAGCTGCTGCTATCCTGGATTGTGAAGAGTGGGGAGTGTGGGTGCTCCCATGCCAATAAATGGTCTCCAGTAACCACATCGGTGGTCGTCTGCATGCTTGTCTATGAAGGTCAGGGCCAGTAGCTGTTCGCTGTTTGCATCTCCCTCCATGGGAGTGTGTACCCACAGCCGCCAGTCGTTACAACTAATATAAATAAATATAAATACTAATATAAAGCCAATACAAGGGATATGAGGCAAGTTGTTCTGGGACCTTCTTACATTGTCATCCTATGTTTGTTTTCTATTCTACTGACCCATGAATTATCTCACAGTTCTACTCAATGGAGACTAACACGTGAAATCCGACACTGAAGAGGCGACGCCTCGTGTTCGGCTTAGCTGTCAAGATTGCAGACCTTGGAACAGCATCGTTAGCAACAGGATTTTATGGCGAGGAAGAAAGCGATCCAGCAGCAGCACTTAGATGTCATAAATAACCTGCTTTAAATGTGGGTCAATGAGTGTTTTCACAGTGTCTGTTAACATTAACACTGCTGGCCTCTCCGCGCTATCGTGAGGGCGAAGCCTGCGTTGCACCTTTAACGAAGACCCCCCCGAACGAAGCTCGGCACTAGAAGGAAGACGATGAGGTTTGAACTTTGATTAGCTGGGGTTCCACGGAACACATAATGAATACGTAACAGCCATAACGCTTTGTTCCTCACAGCTGCACTTAGCACGCGCGACAAAAGATTTCAGGAGAGGAAAAAAGGAAAAAAGAAAAGAAAAAAAAAGAAGCACTACCAACTCCAGAGTCAATTTGATTCAGCTTCATTGAAATGTCATTATTGCTTTATTGCCAGCTTAGATAAAAGCTGCATTTCGCTTTCCTAACCTCCCCCCTTTATGCTTTTCTGTCACTTTTATTTAAAAAAAAAAAATTATTATTCCCCCCCGCCGCCGCACGCTGAAATGAAAGAGCAATCCCCCTTTCCCACCGCGTCAGCCTCACTGACTCACCAGAAAAGAAAAACAATCTACGCGCTTCCTGACTACGGCTGCAAGTAAGTAGCGTTTGGGTGGAAATGCGAAGAAAAGAAGGCAGAGAGAGAGAGAGAGAGAAAGAGAGCGAGAGAGAGAGCTGAGGTTTGATGAATGAGAGCGGCTCATGGACGCCGGCTTTCTCATAAAGCGCGGTGCCACTGACGACAAGAAAGTGTATTTGCATAGACCCAAGTGTAATGAAGCCCTGAGAAAAATGGAGGGGTGTGTGTGTGTGTTGGGGGGGGGGGCAATTATTTGACGGACAGGTCCGAAAATAATGGGCTGAATAGACGCTGGCTGAATGTGAAATGGAGCCCTGCCTTTATACTGAGGACACGAGGAGCTAACAGCTTCCAGGGCAGTGCATTACCTGTTGTATATCCAGGGGACTGATTTCTCCAAAGACTCACAGAGGAGGAGCGTAAACATGCAAATAGCCCCCGCAGTTCAACATTCTAGCAATAAGAACTCGTGCACTCTTTCTTTTTTTTAAGCGTTTACACTGTTGTGAGGTGATCGCGAGTTCTTTCTTTGGCGATGCCGCAATGACTGATGCCACAAAGACATCAACTTCTATGCGCTAATGAGAAAAATAGTTAGTTTATCATTTTTAGTGTAATAATGAATTGAATAATTAAAGAATTCAATTTTAAGTTGTGTTTGTAGCCAAAAGGGTTCATGAAACGGGAAACTGTTCTATCTATGGTTCAGATCAACCACTAATTATGGAAGCAACCAATTGGTGAAGTTCTAATACACCACTGACTGTAAGAATGAGGGCCAGTCAGACCGAGCTTTGGTCAGCTGTTAGAAATAAAGCTAAACAATG
Source organism: Megaleporinus macrocephalus (assembly GCA_021613375.1). Taxonomy (NCBI): domain Eukaryota; kingdom Metazoa; phylum Chordata; class Actinopteri; order Characiformes; family Anostomidae; genus Megaleporinus; species Megaleporinus macrocephalus. The sequence continues at coordinate 31,076,885 of CM038724.1, forward strand.
GCAGCAGAATAGTTTACTTTAGGTATCTGAACAGGAACAAGTGTACAAACTGTATGATTTCTGATGCCTTTGACAAGTTGCTGTTTAGCAGGCAATAAGGTCTCAACATGCCTGAAACCAAAGGCGTGAGTTTGACATGGGGGGGCGGGCACATTTTCTAATAGAAATCAAAGCCCACCTTTACCCTCTAAATATTACCTATAAGCTGATTCCACTGTAGGTAAGGTAGTAAATCACTGTATGTATAGTGACAAAGAAACAGCATTAGTGGAATTACAGTAAATTACAAATAAATAAATAAAATACAACATTATCTGTACTTCTGTTTATTATTAGATAAATCTAATCAAAGATCATTTTACAAACTAAACTAGATACTCCACATTACATGGTACATGCAATGTCTGGATTATATACACATATAATTAAAAAATATATTATTTTCTTTGGTGGTATGATGCTGAAATGAAATGATAAAGAAATGTATGTTAAGGTTTCCTGACTAGACTAGACTAACATTAATGTTAGACAGTAAGGCTGTGTCCCAAACAGCACTCTCTGAAACATTACATACTGCACTACTGACAGCACTTCTAACAATGGAATCCTTTTATTTATTCATTCATTTATTTATTTTATTTATTCTATTTTAAATTTTTATGTGTATGATGTAGTTAGCAGTCTGCAGTTTGGGACGTGGCTGGAGAGTAATGTAACTTTACGTTTCAGAGTCCTTTCTGACTAAAGTTAATAAAAATGTTAGCAAACCCAAACCCTCCTAGTCTGTTACCATAACAACACATTATACTAAAGCTGTTTTATTGCAGTACATATTGTCATCGATACTCATTTTGAATGTGAATGTGTTTTTTTTTAGGTTTAAGTGGAATAAAAACCCCAAACAAACAGATTTTCAATGTCAGACTTTTGGACCTCACAGTAGTTTTTATGTCTTTTATCATATCATAACATATAGAAAGTGGAAGACTTATATACACTACCGCTCAAAAGTTTGGGATCACAGTAAAATGTTCTTGTTTTCAATGGAGTATCTTCCTTCTTTAACACAACAATGGACTGACGGGTCTCTAAAGAAAGTTGTTTCTTTCTGGTCATTTTGAGTCGGTCAGCAAGCCATCAACTGCTGATGCTTCAGATACTAAACTAACCTAGAATGTTGTTCTCCCTTTTATGCTCACTTATTAGTAGAATGTTTTTCAGCTGTGCATCACAATTGAGCAAGAGTGTCCTAACAACCAACTAGTCCAATAACATCCTTAACTTGGATTGGTGGCCATACCAGGAGATTTAGACAGAGGACTGAGAATTGCTGATAATAGGACTCTATGCAAAATAAGCCTCTATACAAAAATAGGCTTTAATACAAACATTTTTATTCTTTAAAACTCATCTGATACACTTAAATTAATTGTGAAATGGACAATATTGGTTGTGAAATGCATGCAAATTGCATGAATTGCATAAAAAAATCCTAAACTTTTGAGTGGTAGTATATATCTTTATAGCAGGTGTGTCCAAATTAATGCCAAGCAAGTATTAGCCCATCAGTAAGCTTTCAAAGAGAACTAAGAAGTAAACCAGAAATAGTCTAAGCACTAACGACCCACATTCATTTACAGTGAATAACAACCCGTGTGGAAAGTCATGAAACTCCAGGCTGTAAAAAGCACAGTTTAGGCTATATTTCAATGCAGATGCCAAAATAAAACCACACAGGTCCTCCAATACTGTCTTCTTCCCCTTCGTTATGCAACATGGGAATACTTATATAAGTGTGTTGGCTCACTGGGACTTTTTTTTAAATGAAAAACAGGAAGTGAAAATCGCTAGTGGGCATCTTTTAAAAATATCTCCCCAGCATCTCGTTAGTATACGGTATAGATCCTACACATCCCCAAAGTGTCACAGCGAATTCTAAAGGCATCCTCCTCCAAACAAAACTGATCTATCTTGACGAACACCTTTCCGCCAGACAGGTGGGGACAATATCCTGCCCTGTTTTGGCCAAACAGCTCAGCGCAGGAGGTGTAGGATTAGCTCCCCTTAGCCAGACGCTAACCTTGACACTTATACAACCAACTGTTGGAAACTGTTGGAAACCATTACATCGTAGACAAGGTTTCTGCCCAACAACCGCAGACAAAGCATCACTGTTCTATTCCCCCAACGGCATCCCATTGATTAGCTGTTCAAAGAATTTGTCCACTTACAAATGCTACCACTGCTAAGAATGAGTAATGGCTATTAGGAGCTGCATCCTAATTGGCTAACTGTTGTCCGTTAGATCCCTTCATTGCATTTAAACATGATGCAATTCTTGCTTGCAACTTGTGCGCCGAGAACGGCCCACTTGCAGAGTGTAGCCCCCCGATTTGGCTATTTGACTTTCCTGCTACATACTGGTACACCATAGCTTAAGGCTGAGCACGGCTGCCGATGACCTACCGTTCCTGCCGTGCTGCTTCAGGGTGTTGGCAGACAGGTGGATGGAGTTGCTCTGGTCTCCGGTCTGAGGGAACTTCAGGTCAGGGAGGTTTCCATCCGTGCTCATCCGAGCCACCTCCAACTCTGCAGGAAACAAAAAAAAAAACATCCCCCATAAATAATAGAGTCGGGCCGAGTGCTGTGAAGAGGCTACAGAAACATGGCTGGATTGTTCAGAGTACACCCACCCAAGAGCTAAGCTCATTCAAGCAGTTTGCACCGGTCGCATGTGCCGTTGCATCATTTGAGCCATGCTACGGCTTTAATGCTCGATGAAAAGATTCAGATCACTGCTAATGGTTGTCTGCACTTGACTGTTTATGCAACCAAATGAATCCCAGCAGATATTTCTAGAGACATCACTGGAACTGCCTGGCTTCCTTCCTTTTGTGGAGCATCTAACGGAGCTGTTATCCATCGAGCTTTGCTAAATTTCAGAGGAGAAGAAAACAGCTGAAAGAACACCGAGTGGATGGGCAACAGTTTAAGGTTGCATCTTGTAAACGCGGAGATTGATACTGTCCTGATACTGTCATCAGTCTTGGTGGTCTACTGTTGCTACTTGGAACATTATTCTGTTGCTGGATTAGTTTTGAAAGACAGACCATTTCTCTCTACTTCTACTGCTCTTCATTCAGGGATCCATCTTTGATTGTGGTGCTGTTCTAAGTAAGTATTGCTACACACTTGCAGACTGGCTGCGTGAGACTTGATATGGACTAACACTTTAAGAGACTTGACTGAGGCTCTCATGTGACTTGCGACTTTAGTCAGATTCACCTTTGAGTCTTGAATCAAGTTTAACATCTTAACAGACTCAAGACTGGACTGAGGCTTGCACCTCAGGGACCTCAGAGACTTGACTCTGACTTGAGACTTGCTTTGAACTCAAACCTCAGAGACTTGAGACTTGACCTGGGCTTGCATGTCAGAGACTTTAGTTTGATTTGCACCTTAGGGACTTAAGACTTGTCTCTGACCCACACCTCAGAGACTCGAGACTTGACTAGGCTTGCACTCAGACTTGAACCTTAGAAACCCGAGCACTAACTCAGACCTCAGACACACAAGCCTTGACCACTTCTCACACAAAAGATTTAACCCAAGCTTGAACCTCAGAAACTTAAAAGACTTGGGACTTGATTTGGACTCAAATAGTTGAGACTTGGCTAGGCTTGTGCTCAGATTTGACTCAAACTTGCACCTCAAAAACATAACATTTGTGGACATTTGCACCTCAGATGCTCAAGGCCTGACTCACAACTCCGAGACTTGAGGCTTCACTTAGTCCTAAGAGACTTGACTTGCCATGTCAGAACTTCACATGCAGTTTAGAGGCTTAGAAGCACCCTCACACAGGACTGGAGATTAGACTAGGATTTGCACTCTAAGACTCGAGCCTTGACTGAAATTCACATCTTACCGATTTCAGATTTAACTCTGACATGCACCTCAGAGACTCAACTCTTTGCTCAAACTCTCTCAGCCTCACAGCCTCGAGACTCAAACTTGCACTTCAAAGACCTGAGCCTTGACTCAAACTCCCATCTCACAGACTCCAGATTTGACTTAAACTTCCACCTCAAAGACCTGAGCCTTGACTTAAACTCACATCTCACAGACTCAAGATTTGACTCAAACTTCCACCTCAATGACCTGAGCCTTGACTCAAACTCCCATCTCACAGACTTTTGATTGCAACTCAGAAACTCAAAACTGGACTTGGAAACCCAAAGCTATTTGCATAAAGTGACTTGCGAATATGTCTGCTTTGGTACCTAAGCTTACTTTCTCAAGTTCTCAAGTCTAAAACCTAAGCTTAACTTTTCTTGTTCTAGCTTTCGGCATCCTATCACCACGTCCTCTCATAATGTAATGGGACTGAGCAACACTTTCAGGCAACCTGCACCGCAGTAAGCTGTGAAATCCTCCCCAAACATAGTAAAGTAAAAGTAAGCCCTTGCCCATTGTGCTTGGGAACCACAGAGCTGATCTCCATACATTCAGCTGCTCTGCAGCGCGTTGCTGTTTTGGTTGTTTCCAGCCGGCGCATTCGCAGTGGAGGTTTTCTTTCGCGTGCCGATAGGACAATACAGTGGAGATAAGGAGGAATCAGCGGTGGCTGTGGCTGCGACGGGGCAAAAAAAAAGACCTCGTACTCGCAGGAGCACTTTTGCCTTTCCTGAAAAGCTTAAGACTGGCTTTAGGCACTGTAAGATCCCCGGGCCCAGTCAAAGACGCTCAAAATAACATGCTAATCGCAGCTCACAAATCTGCTCACCAGATTAGGACTGTGGGATGTAGACACACACACAACACTCAACACAGAAATAAAAACTCACACACACCCCGAAAAGAAAGAATCCCAATAGCATGCTACAGATCTCTCCGCCTAGGAGACGTGCATTATCTGAGCCTGGAGCAATGGAAAAAAAATATAATTTATTTTTCATTTTGAGAATATACAATGTTTTCCAGTGATATTGCAGAAGGACTCTTCTCAGTCTGTATTACAATGGCCCTGGGATATTAACTGACCATGGGCTTGGATAAAGATAGCATTTAGGCCTATTTACTGTAGACTCTACTCTGGATTTGAACAGCATTTGGTGTTTTACTACAGACTTCAATTTGGATCTGAATAGAATCGGGGCCATTTTTAATAGAGACCCCGTTCTGGCTTCAACTGCTTTGCTATAGACTAGGACTGCGGTCAAGATCACCTTTGTCGAGGCCAAGACCTTAACCAGAGTGAATGAATGCAACCAATTCCTACTCATGTACCAATCCTACCAACGCCTACTTTCAATTAACCCGACCAATGAAAGAGCTACCACTGTACCCTACATTTTAGATAAAAACAGGACTGGGCTTTACTTTACTATAGACTTAATTTACTTCAAATTCGAATGTCTAACTGATACAGTCCTAAATCAGAAGTTGGGACAATCTGGAAAATGCTAATACAAATGCAGTGTTTATTAGATTTATCTTTATTTCATTGTAGACAGTACGAAACCAAGATTTTCATGTTTTTTTAGGTCAATGTCATTGCATTTGCTAATATACATCCATTCCTGCTGTCCAGGTCTGCAACACATTAAAAAAAAAAAAAAACTAATGAGAAGGAGGATTGCAGCTTCACGTTACAATAGGTTCAATTCTGGACCAGAATAGTAAGCTGTAATTATTTTACTGGTGTCTCTGTTTTGGACTGGAATGGCACTGGGTCTTTGCTTCACCACGGAATGCATTTAGAGTCCGTCAGTTTTTAGTTTACTACTGATGACATTTAGCGATACAGCATTTGAACTTCACATTGGGACCCTAATTCATTATAGACTCCAATCTGGATCTGAATATCTTTAAACCATCCTTCACCATAGACTCCATTCTGAAAGAGCACTGTACTGGTGTCTTCCTTTCCTATGAGCTAAGAGCATTGGGCCTTAGTTCACTATTACCTTCTTGGGTTCCTACTTTAAAACAGATTTAGTTTAGGATGAGAACAGCTTGACATTGACTTTATTTTACATTGCATTTCAGACCAGAACAGCAAGAGCTACTTTCTTTAATATAAGCCCCATTTTGAATTGGAACAGTACTTGACCAAAGACTTGGTGTTGAATCAGAACAGTACCGGGGCCTTGTTTTACTGTAGACTAAATTCTGAAAGAGATCAGATTTTTAACTTTTGCAGATTTGCAAACTTCTTTTCTGGATCAGAATTACAGTGGACACCGTAATACTCAATTTAGCTCAGAACTGCACCGGAACCTTACTTACCTTATTATGGATGCCGTGTATCAGAATATGAACATGTTTGGGACCATGCTTTACCATAGTCAAGTCAAGTCAAGTGGGTTTTTTATTGTCATTTCAACTACATACAGAGTACACAGTGAAACGAAACAACGTTCCTCCAGGACCATGGTGCAACATAGACAGTGCATACAGACACAAGTGCAACACAAACAAACAAGTGCGGACAGACAACACAACACAGTACAGACAGAGAATAATAAATAATTGCTGGTTGTGTGCAAATTGTGCAATGTGTAATAAATAGAGTCCAGTGAGGTAGTAAAGTTATTAGTGCAATGCTTTGTGCAAAAATGCTTCCCTTTTTTTATCTGGGGTAAATGGTTGGAGAAAGATATCAGTTCAGACGTTGAGTTGTGTTGAGAAGTCTGATGGCTTGGGGGAAGAAGCTGTTGCAGAGTCTGGTCGTGTTGGACCGGACGCTGCGGTACCTTCTTCCTGATGGCAGGAGGGAGAACAGTCTGTGTGAAGGGTGGGTGGGGTCATCCACAATGCTGGTTGCTTTGCGGATGCAGCGGGTGGTGTAAATGTCCAAGACGGAGGGGAGAGAGACTCCGATGATTCTCTCAGCTGTCCTCACAATGCGTTGGAGGGACTTGCGGTCAGAGGCTGTGCAGGTCCCAAACCAAGCAGTGATGCAGCTGCTTAGGATGCTCTCTATGGTTCCCCTATAGAAGAGGGTGAGGATGGGTGGAGGAAGACGGGCCTTTCTCAGCTTCCGGAGGAAGTAGAGACGCTGCTGGGCTTTCTTGGCTGTAGAGCTGGTGTTCAGGGACCAGGTGAGGTTCTCCGCTAGGTGGACACCAAGGAACTTGGTGCTCTTAACGATCTCCACAGAGGAGCCGTTGATGTTAAGCGGAGAGTGGTCCGGTCTTGATTTCCTGAAGTCAACAACCATTTCCTTGGTCTTCTCTACATTCCAGTGAAGGTTGTTGACTGTACACCAGTCTGTCAGCTGCTGTACCTCCTCCCTGTATGCTGACTCGTCGCCTTTGCTGATGAGACCCAGCACAGTTGTATCATCGGCGAACTTTATGATGCTGTTAGAACTGTGTTTCGCAACACAGTCATGAGTCAGCAGGGTGAACAACAGAGGACTCAGTACACTGCCCTGGGGTGCCCCAGTGTTCATGGTGATGGTGCTGGAGCTGCTGTTCCCGAACCGGACTAACTGGGGCCTCCCTGTCAGGAAGTCCAGGATCCAGTTGCACAGGGGGGTGTTGAGGCCCAGCAGGCTTAACTTCCTGGTGAGATTCTGTGGGATGATGGTGTTGAATGCTGAACTGAAGTCTATGAACAGCATTCTGACGTAGGTGTCCTTCTTCTCCAGGTGGGTAAGGGAGAGATGAAGGGTGGTGGTGATGGCATCGTCCGTGGAGCGGTTGGGACGATATGCAAATTGCAAGGGGTCCAATGAAGAGGGCAGTTGGGTTTTGATGTTCCTCATGACTAGCCTCTCGAAGCACTTCATGATGATGGGCGTGAGAGCTACGGGACGGTAGTCATTGAGGCAGGACACCGTGGACTTCTTCGGCACGGGGATGATGGTGGTGGTCTTGAGGCACGTTGGGACAGTGGAGCTGCGCAGGGAGACGTTGAAGATGTCCGTGAGAACATCTGTCAACTGGTCTGCACACTCTCTGAGCACTCTGCCAGGGATGTTGTCTGGTCCTGCAGCTTTCCGTGGGTTGACTCTGCGCAGAGTTTTCCTCACGTCCACTGCAGTCAGGCACAGCGCCTGCTCGTCTGGCTTGGGTGTGATCTTGCTCACCAACGTGTTGTTCTGTGCCTCAAACCGTGCATAAAAGTCGTTTAGGGCATCGGGGAGGAAGGCATCACTGTCACAGGACGGTGGCATTGTCCTGTAGTGTGTGATTTCCTGGATGCCCTGCCACATGCGCCGCGTGTCACCCGTGTCCTGGAAGTGGTTGTGGATCCTCTGGGCGTGAGCGCGCTTTGCCTCTCGGATGGCTCGTGACAATTTGGCTCTTGCTTTCCTTAGGGCCGCCTTGTCACCCACTCTGAAGGCCGAGTCGCGGGTCCTCAGTAGCGCACGCACCTCAGGAGTCATCCACGGCTTCTGGTTTGGGCATATGGTGATGGTCTTGGAGACAGTGACATCATCAATACACTTGCTGATGTAGCCAGTGACTGATGCTGTGTACTCCTCCAAGTTAACAGAGTCGCCTTCAGTCGCAGCCTCCCTGAACATGTCCCATGCAGTGCACTCAAAACAGTCCTGAAGGGCAGAGATGGCTCCTGCCGGCCAGGTTTTCACCTGCTTCTGAACTGGTCTGGAGCGTCTGATGAGGGGTGTGTAAGCTGGAGTCAGATACACAGACATGTGGTCCGAGAACGCGAGGTGGGGGCGGGGCTCCGCCCGGTACGCGCTGGGTATGTTTGTGTAAACAAGGTCCAACGCGTTCGCTCCTCTCGTGGCAAAGTCCACATGCTGATGGAATTTAGGGAGGACTGACTGGAGATTAGCGTGGTTAAAATCTCCGGCGACAATGAACAGTGCGTCTGGGTGTCTGGTCTGCAGATCACTGACGCCCCCGTGCAGCTCCCACAGTGCCTCTTTAGCATTAGCGCTAGCGCTAGGCGGTATGTACACGGCGGCTATCAGCACGGCGGAGAATTCCCGTACTAAATAAAAAGGTCTGCACTTAACTATGATGAACTCCACCAGCGGAGAGCAGTGCTTGGCGACAGTCACAGCGTTGTTGCACCATTCTTTGTTGATGTAAACACACACGCCTCCACCGCGGGTCTTCCCGGACAGAGCCGCACTCCTATCCGCTCTGAACGAGGCTAGCCCGTCTAGCTGAATGGCGCTGTCTGGAATACTGTCGCTGAGCCACGATTCCACAAAGACTAGAGCACAGCAGTCTCTGAACTCTCGCTGGGTCGCTCGCTGGAGTCGAATGCAGTCCAGTTTATTATCAAGGGAGCAGACGTTTGCGAGGAATAGCGATGGTATAGCCGGGCGGCTAGGGCTAGCCTTTAGCCTCGCGCGAACCCCAGCTCTCTTACAGCGCTTCCGCTTTCCGCTTTCGCTCGCACATTTCAGAATGTATTCTGAAAGAAACTGCACTGAAGTCTTACTTCATTTACTTGAGCTTAATCATAAATTAGAAGAGCAGAGGGTGTTAGTTCACTATTGCCATTTTGGATGGGGGTACACTGGGTCTTATTTGCTATAGACTCAATTTAGGCTGTTAAGTTTACTTTATTTTGCTACAGATCTCTCCACCTAGGAGACGGGCATTATCTGAGCCTGGAGCAATGGAAAACATTGTAATTTATTTTTCATTTTGAGAATATACAATGTTTTCCAGTGATATTGCTGAAGGACGCTTCTCAGTCTGTATTACAATGGCCCTGGGATATTAACTGACCATAGACTTGGATAAAGATATCATTTAGGCCTATTTACTGTAGACTCTACTCTGGATTTAAACAGCATTTGGTGTTTTACTACAGACTTCAGTTTGGATCTGAATAGAATCGGGGCCATTTTTAATAGGGACACCGTTTTGGCTTCAAACGCTTTGCTGTAGACTAGGACTGCAGTTAAGATCATCTTTGTCGAGGCCAAGACCTTAACCAGAGTGAATGGGTCTTATTTGCTATAGACTCACTTTAGACTGTTAAGTTTACTTTATTTCTTTAATTTATAAATAGCAAGGGATATTTCTTTAACATGGGTCCCATTTTTAATCGGATCAGTATTGTGCCCCTACATTAACCATTTTATTTCAGATCAGAACAGAACGGGGGCCTTATTTTACTAAAGGCTCAATTTTAAAACAGGGTGCTTTAATATTGACTCAATGTTTGGATATGTTTAGAATAGCATTGGAACCTTGGAATTATAATATCTTTGGGACCATTCTTAACCATAGACCACCATGGAGTCCTACTTTCCTAAAAACTATGAATTTTAAATTAAAACAATGGGCTTTCGTTCGCTGTAGACTCTGCTATAGACCTAATTTGAGATGAGACCACCTCATATTAGACCAGAATAGTGAGAGAAATAATTATTAACATACTTACTTCTTGTAACCTTGTCTTTGTGGAGACTTACCTGATGGACTTTTTGCTATTACCATCTCATACCTTCTCTCTTCACCTCTATCCTTTGTATTTGTATTTAAATGACTATTTGTCTCTGCCTAGTACCACCACCCTCTAAAGTGAAGACCATCAACCCCCTTAAGGGTGACACGCAAACACCGTCACCTTCACCCCCCCACACCCCTCCTTAACCTCCTCTTCTTCAACACCTTAATGTTGACACCCCAAACTCCCCCTCCCATTTGATCATTTTCTGACTCCTACTTAAACCATGTTAGACTGGAGTTAGTGGGATAGACTGAGTCAGAGATGGACTAGACTGGACTTCTAGAGACTGAACCGACTTTTTCTAACAATAGCAAGGGATATCTTCCTTAATAAGGGCCCCACTTGGGATATGGGATACTTTAGTATTGACTCTTTTTTGTTTTTCAGCTTAGAATAGAACCTTGCTTTAATATGGTTGCCAGTTTTAGAAGGGAGCAAATGCTTTGGGGTCTTAGTTTACTTCACTTACTTGAACTTAATTATAAATTAGAAGAGCAGAGGGCTTTACTTCGCCATTACCATTATGGACCAGGACAGCACTGGGTCTTAGATGGGCACAGGGGCCTTGCTTTACTATGCGCTACACCGGGGTACCGCTTTACTGCGAGCTCCATTGTGACTCCGGTGGGGGACACAGGGGACACGTAGGCCAAACAAACCCTATCACACGGCAAACTAAGCGTATCAAACAGGAGCTGGAGGTGTGCTAAACGTGTCAAACCTGCCTGATTAATCTCAGGGCGGCATGAAGGGTATAAAACCAGCACCATAAAGGGAGCCTGTCGGGAGGAGCTCCTCCTGCCTCTCTCCAGCCGCCCCTGGATCCCTTAATATCAGGATAAATTGGATGCCAGACACAATAAATTCCATTTTATTAATTCCCAAAATGCTAGCTTCTCCAGCGTGGAGCGCCAGACCTACATTTCAGAGTTGCCATGGCAGCCGGTTCTCCTTTAATCCTTGTGTTTTGAAAGGAAGGAGATACACCGTATCAGCGAATCCGATTTTTCAAACATAACAAAAATGTATATATAAACAACCACACACACACACACACACACACACATAAACAATCCCTCTGAGCACCGGCACGCGACATATAATCTCCAACCTCACACCAACACACTCTCACGTGCACATGCAGAAACCCACAGCGCCATGATTTCCCCCCCCACCCCCCAAGTGCTGACTTCTCACAGTTTGATATACAGGAACGCACGTGGGCACCCAGTGGAAAAACATGTTAGCGGCCTCGAAACATCTTGCCTCCAAAACAAGAGATGCTTAACGTAAAGAACGCTGAATAACTGCTGCCCGCATGCAAATGCTGACCTCCATACAGGGACTGAGAACCTGCTGATTATCTGCCCGCTGCACTGTAATTTCCAGCGGTCACATTTGGACACAGGTCACTTTGAGACCTGATGACTCAAGCAAGCTATATAACATTCACCTCCACAGAAAGAAAAATATTAAGTCTGCTGTTATGTGTGTAAATGCCAGATAAAGAGCAAAAACCAATTCAGTAGCAGATGTATGTACTGAATGATTTCAATATGATGCTATTACTCTGTAATGTGGGTCTTCTGTCTGAATGTAATCCCAGCAAAGTATTTCCATCCATCCATCATCTTCTGCTTTATCCCACTAGTCAGGGTCATGGCGAGGGCGCTGTAGCCAATCCCTGTGTCCCCGGGTGAAGGTACACCATGGACAGGTCGCCAGTCCATCGCATGGCCAAGACACACTGAGTCAGAGATGGACTAGACTGGACTTCTAGAGACTGAACCGACTTTTTCTAACAATAGCAAGGGATATCTTCCTTAATAAGGGCCCCACTTGGGATATGGGATACTTTAGTATTGACTCTTTTTTGTTTTTCAGCTTAGAATAGAACCTTGCTTTAATATGGTTGCCAGTTTTAGAAGGGAGCAAATGCTTTGGGGTCTTAGTTTACTTCACTTACTTGAACTTAATTATAAATTAGAAGAGCAGAGGGCTTTACTTCGCCATTACCATTATGGACCAGGACAGCACTGGGTCTTAGATGGGCACTAGTCAGGGTCATGGCGAGGGCGCTGTAGCCAATCCCTGTGTCCCCGGGTGAAGGTACACCATGGACAGGTCGCCAGTCCATCGCATGGCCAAGACACACTCACTCACACTTATGGCAATTTAGAGTGAGTGATCAACCAATTAACCTATCATGCATGTGTTTGGACGTGTGGGAGGAAACCGGAGTACCCGGAGGAAACCCACTTAAGCACGGGGAGAAAATACACACTCCACACAGAACGACCCGGACCGGGAATGCAACCCAGATCAACTTGCTGCTACCCACTACACCACAAGTATTTAAAAAAAAAAACAACTTTATGTAAACAACTTCAACCAAAGGCAGCTTATTAGAACAGAGACTACAGGCTTAGATATCATCTCGGAAAGCAAATCCATTTTTTTCTTATTTAGTGAAACAACTACATGGCTTATCCAAAATAGGAAGTTGGCCATGAATTATTATAAACCTTATTAAAAAATAAAAGTTAAGCTGAAAAATTACAATTCAAAGAAATTCTACAATAACTAAGTGAATAAAACAATGATGTCATATCCAAAATGCCTTGTATTTGTATTTCAAAACACTCTGGTTTATCTTGCATAACCTTAACTCTAACCCTAATTCTAACCCCAACTCTAACCATAACCCTAACTCTAACCCTTACTCTAACCCTAACTCTAACCCTAACCCTAACTCTAACACTAACCCTAACCCTAATTCTAAACCTAAACCTAACCCTAACCCTAACTCTAACCCTAACCCTAACTCTAACCCTAACCCTAACTCTAACCCTAACTCTAACCCTAACCCTAAACCTAACTCTAACCCTAATTCTAACCCTAACCCTAACTCTAATCCTAACTCTAACCCTAGCCCTAACTCTAACCCTAACCCTAACTCTAACCCTAACCCTAAACCTAACTCAAACCCTAACTCTAACCCTACCTCTAACCCTAACCCTAACTCTAATCCTAACTCTAACCCTAACCCTAAACCTAACTCAAACCCTAACTCTAACCCTACCTCTAACCCTAACTCTAATCCTAACTCTAACCCTAACCCTAACTCTAACCCTACCTCTAACCCTAACCCTAACTCTAACCCTACCTCTAACCCTAACCCTAACTCTAACCCTACCTCTAACCCTAACCCTAACTCTAACCCTACCTCTAACCCTACCTCTAACCCTAACTCTAACCCTAACCCTAACTCTAACTCTACCTCTAACCCTAACCCTAACTCTAACCCTAACTCTAACCCTAAATTTAACCCTAACCCTACCTCTAACCCTAACTCTAACCCTACCCCTAACCCTAACTCTAACCCTACCTCTAACCCTAACCCTAACTCTAACCCTAACCCTAACCCTAACCCTAACCCTAACTCTAACCCTACCTCTAACCCTAACCCTAACTCTAACCCTAACTCTAACCCTAAATTTAACCCTAACCCTAACTCTAACTCTACCTCTAACCCTAACCCTAACTCTAACCCTAACTCTAACCCTAAATTTAACCCTAACCCTACCTCTAACCCTAACCCTAACTCTAACCCTACCCCTAACCCTAACTCTAACCCTACCTCTAACCCTAACCCTAACTCTAACCCTACCTCTAACCCTAACCCTAACTCTAACCCTACCTCTAACCCTAACCCTAACTCTAACTCTACCTCTAACCCTAACCCTAACTCTAACCCTAACTCTAACCCTAAATTTAACCCTAACCCTACCTCTAACCCTAACCCTAACTCTAACCCTACCCCTAACCCTAACTCTAACCCTACCTCTAACCCTAACCCTACCTCTAACCCTAACTCTAACCCTAAATTTAACCCTAACCCTAATTCTAACCCTACCTCTAACCCTAACCCTAACTCTAACCCTAACTCTAACCCTAAATTTAACCCTAAGCCTAACTCTAACCCTACCTCTAACCCTACCTCTAACCCTAACCCTAACTCTAACCCTAAATTTAACCCTAATCCTAACTCTAACCCTAACTCTAACCCTAACCCTAACCCTAACCCTAACCCTAACCCTAATCCTAACTCTAACCCTAACTCTAACCCTAACCCTAACCCTAACCCTAACCCTAACTCTAACCCTAACCCTAACTCTTCTCTCTGCAAAAACTATGCAAAAGTCCATTAAGGCTACACAAAGCAAACAGTTCTGACTAAGCCGGTTTAGCTAATACTAGTTCCATCTGCATATTTACATAACCTTATAGTACTGTACAGAGGTTTTAGGCATTTAGGGGTATGATTATATCAAAAAGCTATTTTTTCCAGACAGGAAGCTTTTAAATAATAATATTTAAATAATATTTAAACAGTATTAAAACAGCAAGTGGTGCTTTTACATAAGTCAGTGTGTTTATTTAACCCTTTCCAAGGTTCTCCTTGTGGTAACCCAGTATTATATACAGTTCTCATCTAATACCTGCTTTGACTGCTCAGTACTTCATTAAGCTAAATCAAGATTGCTGCTGAAGGAACTGAATACATTCATACAATGGCTGGGGCGTCCAGGAGAAATCTGGAACTACACTTTCTTCTTCACACTGGAGCTCAAGATATGATCTACTTCTTTCACAATAACATAATGTTACTTTGTATTGTATTAATGCTTATTTACATCTATTCTAACGATATCTGGTGTTCTGGTGTTGAAAATACACTTACTGTTAAGAGAAACGATAAGCTTAACAAGTGTTTGACCTCTGGGGGACCATGTTTGAGACCTTTTCACTTAAATTTAAAGGCTTTTCGGAATGTCTGTCATGTAAACAAAGTCATTTTGAGCTGTTTGGTGTGAAATGCTCCACAGTCAGAATTGGTGGTGATGGGAACCAGACATCTGAAAAGTTTAATGCCTCTAAACGCTCCATCACAGAAAGCTATTACATAATATGGCTATGAACACACCGTCTGATGCCTGAGACATTGCTCCGTGATAGTTTTGTCATAAGGTTGGGTCTAAAACCCATCTCTTTAAATACACTCATGGCGGAGAAGCATTGTATAGGCAAAGAAGTCAGGCTTTGTACTATTTTACCTACTATTTTTATATTACATATAAAAACTCAGGAGACGCAAACAGGTTTACTGGTGGTTCGGGATAGTGTTTGTGTTGTAGACATTGTGACCTCTGGTTCCCATCACCACCACTATAAAGATATCCACGTTTCTTAGTTTCTCTAGAATAAATCACTTGCAACCACTATATATACTATATATGCTACTATATATACTATATCATACATATCATGCTATTTACTGACCAATTGATATCCTGTGAAAATTAAAAATGGTCACAAAATAAAAGTAAATACGTAATTGTGGCTGAAGGCAACCAGAGTCAAGTTATAATGTTTACAGTAACACTATATAATTAATACAGCAAGTAATTCCATGTTCCTGAGTGGCCCGTGCTGCAGCCGTACCCTTGCGAGGTGTGCTAATGGAGTGAATTAGGCAGAGGAATAGCCACTCCAGACGTGTTATCGGTGCCTATCGGAGCAGTCTGAGCCAGGTGGATGGGGCAGAGCGAGCCGATAAAGCCGCTCATTCCAAATCCACACTAAAGCAGTGGGGATCGATGTGGCCCGCGGCCTGAAAACACCCCGGGTCAGATAAACCAATGCCTGATAAAGAGCCACAGCAGGGCCTGGAGAAAAATCTCACTGAGCCTGTAAGCACAGGCATAAAAGCGTGTTGCAAAAAAAAAAAAAGAGAGAGAAGAGTTTACTCTGTTTATTGCAGTGATGACATCGATAGCATTTCAGCAGCTACAAGCTAAAAGCAGCGTTCTCCCGACAGGGCACGCTAACCTTCTGCAAATTCAAAAACACTAGAAGAACGAGAAATGCACTAAACCCTCCGGTTATCTTCAAGTTTACTAACATCTTTTACACTCGGGGTCAACTTGACCCCAGCCATTTAACCCTCAGGAAAATATCCAAGCTCTGGGGAGATATTATGTTCTCTCCTCAGCAGCTCTTGCTCCACTACAGGTATGAATATGGCAGGATAGCGCCCAAAAGCAGGTGGAGGATAAAAATCTGAAGATCATGAAATTGGTTATAGAGACCACAACATTATCTACAAGTACCAAAACAAATATATAACATATAAAAATCGAGCCCACATAGAATGTGTACATGCCATTGAAAACGTGGTATCATGCTAAATGTACGTCCCCAAAACACTGAACGGGGGTCAAAATGAGGTAGGTTTCAAACCCTTGGAGCTCTGAGACAGAGCCCAAGTACTTACGGATATTGTTGGTGTTCTCCTGGACCACGTCCGTCTTCAGCAGGTTGTCGGCTAGCACAAAGGCCCCCTGCTCCACCGTGTCCAGCAGCATGGTGGCGGCGCGGAGCTGCTCGCTGGCCGACAGCTCTCTCCAGGCCGACTGCGCCTGAGGCTGCAGCAGGTTGTTCACCGTCTCCACCATCGCCTGAGGGACGAAAACAAATGTTCAACACGGGCCCAACCCTAACGGTAAACAGGCGTCACGCTTACCAACAAGCTTAAACTTTTAATGAGCTGCAGGCAGGGGTTAGCAATGAGCTAATGCTGCTACCATGTGCTAGCTGCTAGACTGCTGGCCTTCAGTCATTGTTTATTGCTGCTTTCCCTACGGCCCCAGGCCATGATGCTATTAGCTATAGCTGCTAGCATGGCATTGGGATGTAGGTTCATGGTCTGGTCACGCTTACTTTAGCGTAGCAAACAACTTCATGGGCAGGAACAGTGTGATGATGGTATACAATCTGCATCTATCATGATTTTTCCTTAAGAAGCATTCAATCATGTTCCTATATGAGGCCTAGGCTGCAAAATGATGACATCATCAAAACACAATGCATTTACATGCATTCACAGCTTCGGTCTATAGCAGTCTACAGCCCTGCCCATTCACACTAAGCTATTTTAGCCTGGACTGCTTTTTTTCTGAACCAGACAATAAAGGGCAGCCAATCAGATCCCAGCTCATTAACAGAGATCAGCTTTAAATGCACAGGAATAGCCATAACTGGATAACTGAGGGATATGAGTCTTTTAAAGGGGATACTTTTTAAAATATGTCAAACGTTGACCTACACCGACCCGAGCTGTGGCATTCTTAGACGTACAAATACAAAGAGAAGTTTTCAGAAGAAGATATTTCAAACCGGTCCCCGCATTCAGCTCCATCCCTGATTCGGCTTTACCGCACGGACCTCAATCTGCATATTCAAATGAGGGGCCAGTGGCTGAACAATGTAGCTTGTTGTTGGACACAGAAGTACCTGCTCTCAGCAGATTGATTCATTGCCTATTAATAATGTTTAACCTCTATTACCTGCTCAGTGCCTAATGCCTCCAATAAGATGCGCAGCTCAGCGCTGAGACCGGGAATCCAGCCCAATTAAAGATTTAAAAAGCCACTGGCAAACTGCACGAGGAGAATACTAATGGGCAAGATTCCCAATATTCTTTATGTTATATATATATACACACACACACACACACACACACACACACATGTAGTAGTGGTGGATGATGGGGGGGCTACAACAGTAATTGTATGCCTATATAGAAGACCTACAGGACCCACATGGCAAGTGTTATTGATAAAATGGCCAATGAGTGTAAGTTGTTTTACAATATACCCAGAGTGACCAGTTTACTAGAAACAGCTATCTAGTATCTATGCTCAGAAACCCTTGCCATATAGGTGTACAGCTAATAACTGTAGCCCATTAGTCGTGGCCCAATTTCTCAGCCCCCTGTACCCCGTCAATTAAAAGAAAGGGACCACCCTCGGTTGACCCAGATATTTTGGAGGTAGACCATTCCCAGCGCAGCAGCGACACTGATGTGGAAGGTGGAATGTGAGGCACTTGCACGTGTGTACATACACACATCCACATGATATATGTGCTGTACGTGAAATGGGTCTTAAATTCAGGGAGATGTTTGCTAGCCAGACGTGACTGCGAGAAAATCATTCCAGTCTAGAAGGCTGCGAGAACTTAAAGGAAAGATTAGAAAACGAAAAGGAAAATGAAGAAACGCTGGCGGAGAACTGACAGCTCTCACTGGCATCTTTAGGGCAACTTTTAAGAGACATCCCTCATATATATATATATATATATATTTTTTTTTTTACCCACTTCAAAGGAGGCGTCAGGAGCTCCATAGTCAGGGCTAAAGTTTACAGCCAAGCTGGATTTTCAAAGTGGGGGTAAAGCTGTGCTTGATCCTAAATGCGAGTCATCGAGCCTTTGAGAGCACATCATCAGGCGCTTGTGAGAAGAAAAGGGGGCTCTAAAGCTGGACTCTGCCATGAAGCCCCCCCCGGCTACGCTGCGTTTTTGATCAACGGGCTATGAAAGGGAATATGAGTTTGTTCAACGGTAGGGGAGAGGCATCTGGGGCAAAGGAGACCACGACGCGCCATCCACCTGTCTGTCCCTCTTTCCGCGAACTGATCAAGCAATAACGCGTGAACCTGGCCCCCTCGGAGCCGCAGAGAGAGATGGGAAAAAGCGCCTCCGCTGATGAGGAGAGGGCCGTATTTGGCTGCGGAGGATGCTCCCGGGGGAGGAGGAGATATGTGCGGATTTATGCGGCCTTGAAATTCGTTTTAGATTCTAATAAAGTATATGCTGCTTGAGTCCATCCGCTTTGAACAGAAAGATTATTTTCTGAAGATTATTTAAGTTCACAGTAGCGCATTACTCGACCACGACCATCCTAAGACCTCTTTATAAGGATCTATTTAGCCTCTATTAGACTATATGTATTGTCATTTTGTTATACGTTCAATCTACATTGAATGAGAGCAATTGTTTATGCATTAATAACACATTTATAACACATTAGCAATGCATAAATGCAATAAACTATCGTTTACTAAAGCTACACGATGAAAACATCATCACTATATTACTGAGAGTCACACACACTGATCATATAGCATTACACTTATAATACAATGCACTGCTTTTCAAATGCTTCAAATCATATATACATGTAATTACATACTGAACTACATAGTACATAGTAGTGTAACGATCACCTAGACAACATTACACTGTGCTTTTATTATTGTCTGTGAGAGAAGCAAATTCTTACCTCATGCCACAATAGCTCCCCCCCAGCCTAACAGTCTCAACACCCCTACTGAAGGCAGCGTTCTGATTATCCCCTCCAGCACCACGTTTAGCCTGGTATCGCTTCCTGGTGTAAGTTGTCCCCCTGTTAGCCCCCAGAGACCCTCCAGATGCTAAGCTCTTTTACCTAGGCTGCTGTGGGATTGCTGTGTGGTTTAGGCTGGCCTGAGGAGGGCTGTGCTGCTATAAGGGATTACACGCCTGATCCTGCATGTCCCACTGCCAACACAAGCAGATTACAGCCTGAAAATCAGCCCCAGCGCCGAGGTACTTCAGCAGCGGCCGCGATTGACCGCTGGCAGCTCAGCGGTCAGACAACTTGACTGTAGCCGAAGATGTCCCGAGCTCAATAATAGCTGATAGCCACTGCCATGGCGCTGCCCTCGAGCGCTAGCTCGGTGGCCAAAAAAAAAAATCTGATTTGCAACAATTTTCTCCCTTTCATCCATCAGCCCGGACAGGCTTGACTTCTTTAGTTTCACTCTGGAGCCACGAAGCTAACGCAGGACACAAGTTGAGTTCAGGCGGTCCAGCCGCTCCCGGTGAATCAAATCAAGCCCATAGCTTTGCAATCTTCATAGACAAGCATTGGCGGCGGAATGGCTCATAATGAAAAGCTCGGTGGCAGTTGTCATAGTCCATGTACGAGATTTCCGCCCGGCTAGACATGCTCTGGCCTACTGTGAGTGCTATTATTAGGAAACGGAAGCATCTAGAAGCAGCAACAGAGGTGGTAGAGCATATAACTATTACATATCCTCAGCTGCATCCTTCACTACAGGGTTGCAAACTGGCTATGGAAGCCACATCAGCACAAGAACTGTGTGTTGGGGAGCTTCATGATATGGGCCTCCATGAGCCAACAGCTATACACAATACCAAATGTTGGGCTGAAGTGGAATCTGCGTTTGGTGGACACCAGGAGAACTCTAGAGTGCACTAACAGTAAAATTTGAGGACTAAGACTGTATTTCTAGGGTTTGGGCTCCACCCCTCAGTTCCACTAAAGGGGGGGGTGTTAATGCCACATCCTACAAAGACATTTGAGACAACTATGCCGTCGCTGTCCGAAGACATGCATGTCCAAAATAGCAACTTTACAGAATAGGCCAAATACTTACTTCGCTTTTAATGTAAGCCAATTGAAAATGTAAGTAAAAGTTATTTTTTTGGAGTATTTCTATTGGTCCATTGATCATGAAATATTTGCAAAATGTAAATGGACTATGTGTAAAAGCGAGGTTCATAAAGTCATGGTTTGTTGAGTTTTAGGGATACACAGTAAAGTTGAATCGCGAGTCAGGCCTTCCTGACCTCACAAATGCTCTTTTGACTGAACAATTAGAAATCCTGTGGAAAGCCTACCTAAGGCAAGACAAGTTTATCTATATAGAGCCTTTCACACACTGCAGCCAGTCCAAATGCTTTACAAGCAAGAAAATACACAGATAATTAAAAAAAATAATTCAAAAGATAATGATTCAAGCGTGCTTAAAACAATATGTTTGAAAGAAATAAAAATGAAAATTAAATTAGGACCAAACAGATGAGTGGAGACTGTTATAGTCACAATGGGGCTTGCTTTAGGGGTTGCTTTTTTTATTATAGCAATAGAGCTGCAGTAACTGTCCTCCAACCATTATTACAATGGAGAGAACTGATTACTCAAAATACAGACAGGATCGCTGTTTTGTTGCTGCTTTGGTTGTTGGCTGGTTGGGCTATAGACTAGCAGGCAGGGTTGGTTGACATCGCAATGGTTTGATAATGTATTAAAGCATAATAGACTCTAGTTTGGGGCCAAAACGCTGATAGACCATCTCTGTAGCATTTACAGAAAACAAAATCTAAAAATATGCTTTTCTGGCTGTTTATTACTACTTTACTAAGCAATAAGAAGAGTGAATTAAGCGTGTGGATAATGATTATTTGCATATTTCATCATTTTTTTTGCATAACACATTTTTTGCCCCTCTTATTAAGCTTATAGTGTGTAACTTACTTATCGGACTGGATGTTATTACTACTTTATTAAGCAAAACTATGATGAAATGTACTTTTTCACCCTCTTTAATCATTTACAGAATATTTTAAATGTGTATTATTAACTTTTTAATACCCCAATAGCCAATAGAGAGAAACTAGCATATGAAGATTTCACTGCTATATAAATGTCTGTTATTACTACTGAATGAAAAATTTCCCAGAGTTATACATCATGATCGTTTGCAAGTTCTATATAGTCTATGAGTCTATTAATAAGCTCTTTCTATGTCTTATCAAGCCAATACCAGGGAACTCATTCATTAAGCCTGTAAGTATTAACTAACTGGCTGTTATTACACCTTTATTAAGAACTAGTTCTTGGTTTTTGTAATTCTTAACGTTTGACAGCAATGGTGACTCATTGGCTCGGGCTCAACTGGTCCGAGCTCAGGTAATTTGTCAGTAATGACCATTCTCTGGCTCGGGATCAGGCCAATAGAGCCTGGCCACCGAGAGCGCTTAATGAGTTCAGCGGTCAGGTCGTCCATATTTAACCCCACACTGGAGACCCCATGTGACCTGCTTAACATCATAAATGAAGTCTATTATAATAGCAGGTGGGCAATTGGTGCCAAACTAGAACGAAAGCATCTCAAATCTACTGAGCGCTCTACCCCGCTTGCTTTGATTCGATCCTGTTTGTTTGTATTCGGGCTAAAGCACGGTCGGGGAAACATATGGCCACCTGCTTTAGATTCTGACAGGATCCTCTTCGGCTTTCGTCAACGCCAATATAAAACTACATGTGTCAACGGCGGCGGATCTGGCAAAGCCGCACAAACAAAACTCGGATAAAGGCAGCTCATCTGCCGCAAAGCGCATTAGCGAATCAAAAGCGGCGATCCGCGCCGCACCACGAATTCGCCACGCCATGAAATTAACGGCGCCGGCTGTCAGAGCCCTGAGCGCTCGTTCTGATCAAACAGACGACAACGAGTTTTGGGATTCTCTTCACCTATAGACAACGCTCAAACGTCTTCCGCCACCGCTGTAAATAACGCCGCCGACTAATTCACATGCCACGCCTGAGCCGGGGAGGGATGTGAATTGGGTACAAAGCTTCATAATATTCAAAGCGGGGCATGCAAATGGAGCGATTGAACACAAGGTAAATGATGTGAGCAGCAGCATTTGCATTGCAAATGGCCATTTCTCAATAATCTGTGATGTGTTTTTTTTCTGATATTGGGAGAGGATAGGATATTAGTAATAGATAGAAAGGCAGATAGAATTACTTTCCAGGGAAATGGCTTTATTTGAATGGAGTGGATGAAAAACAGACTTGAATGCTCAATATAATTGGTTCCACTTGCATTCTTTTGAAAAAAAAAAACAAAAAAAACTTTCCCTGTCTCTTACAGCTCAGTAATATGGGATACAGGTGCCCCCTCCAGAAAAACCACTCCCTCATCTGTTCTGAAAGAGAGCTGATCAAGGAATATTTACATGAATAACTTGTGTTTAATAGCTACTCTAACAGAGCATTTAATTATAAGGTGGTCTGATATATATATATATATATATATATATATATATATATATATATATATATATATATATATATACACACACATGATAACAAATGTCGGGAAGGTGGAACTACATTAAAGTGTGAATGAAAACATCTGTAATGCCATTGTTTCATTGTTTCAACTCTGGTCAAGCTTGTTTTCACAATACTGATGCTTTGTTGGTTTTCCAAATGTAAATATTTTTTCTTTTTCTTTAACCCCCCCTCAAATCTAGTAAATAAACTGTGCATTGGATAGATAGATATATAGATTACAAGTGCTGCTTTGTGCTACCATAGCAAGAAGCTATCTGGAAACTCTACAGCCATTCTCTCAACATACACTCACATTATTCACCTGCTGATTCATACTACAGACATTCAGCTAACAAACAAATAGCTTGAATGCTACTGTGAGTCCTGCAGCGAGTAACACTAAGAACGTTCCAGAAAATGATATTTCCGTTAATATGTTTATATACTGTTTATATAAATTCATATAATTTCTCTTCTTCGTCTGCAGTTTTGTCGAAAGCAGTTGCTGCTCAACCCTCTTGTAGGACAAGTTCCCTTCGTTTCTTCTTATTCACTGAAAGTATACGATCTCTTTAGAGCTTCCTGCTGGTCCACTCATCATGAAATGCTCATATACTATAACAGGCAGCTGCTGTGATCAAATGATGCAGCGACTATATACTTTATCCACTCCGGTGCAGCAAACAGAGCAGTTCTCAAGCGCAAGTTTCCAAATGCTAGCATCTCCAGCGCTAGAAAAAGCCACATCTTTGCAGGGTAGGTACTCAGATAGGCATGGTATTATTCTATTGAGCCCCCACTTGCTGAATTCCATGTTTTCTAGTCTAGGCAGCCCACAAAAAAGTGACTGGGTTGACTTATTCTATAGTTTGGGGGTCGGCAGGTGCTCCAGATATCCAAATACACATGGAATAAGTGAGTTTTTTTTATAATATTTTCTCTTTAAATTGACAAAGAAGTAAGAGTTTTAGCACCGATCGCAAAGTGCTAACACTGACAGGTTGTAACATGCTTTGGTATTAAATTCGGTAGACGTGGCTGAGAAAGTCAACACCAGCCGGTCTCTTTTTCAAATACGCATTCTATTTGTTGGACTGTAAGGGAAGATGAAATGTAGAGTGGAAGCTGCTTCAACAATGCTTTATATACATAAAAACCAATGAAAACCAATGAACACTGATAGAAATGTCCCGTGAATAACTTTTTTCTACATTCCAAAGACAGACAAGCTCTAATTTCCTAATTTCATTCTCAGTTTCTTTATTAACTCATCAGTATGTGACCTACGAGACAGCTAGTCAACAACTGAACTGTTATATGTGTTTATTGCTACATTATTCAAGATTCAAGAGTTTTATTGTCATATGTACAGCAGAACAGACAGTTACACTGTACAATGAAATTCTTACTTTGCTGCTCCTCCATTCACCAATAGATAAGATAACAAATAAAAGAAATAAAAAATATATATACAAAATATACAAAGTATAACAATATAAGTTGAAGTAGATAAAAATATTTTTATAGTTAAAGAATAAAAAATAAAAGTTCTGTGCTTTTATGTGCAAGTATGAAGAGCAGTATCACTATCACTTCCATAACACCTGGAAAACTACATACTATACCATGCAAAAGTTTGGGTGCCCTCAGGTCACATGTTCTGTGATTGGGAATAGTAGAGTAATTAAAAGATGAACTGATCAGAAAAGCCATAAAGTTTGAAGCTTAAAGAATAACAATAATGATCAGACTCGCTCTAGTGGCTGGATCACCTGTCAGGTACCGAGAGTTTTTAGTGGACTGGGAAAATCTGCAGTGCACCAGTGAGCTGGAATCCTCTACAGGAAACTCTGAAGCTCAGCTCGTTGGGTTCACTGAACCATTTTAAACTTTTAGTTTCTAATCACCATCAGAAAGCCTGTGATTGTTTTAAATAAGTTTATTGTTCTATTAGTATTTTAATTATTATTATCTAATTTGTTTATTTTTATGTATTTTATGTTTATTTTATATTCTTTTATTAATTGTTTCTATTTTTTACATTTATATTTTATTCATTTATATTAAATGCTTATTTTAAAATTTGTATTTTATTTATTATTATTATTTTTGTTCGTTTTGTTTTCAATCCCTTAAAGTGTAAATGCTCAGATGCATTGCAAATGAGGGTCACCCCTCAATGTATTTCCGAGATAAAATAAAGGTTGATTGATTGATTGTTAGGATTATGGCTTTTCCATAGTCGTGATCATCAGGAGAGAACAGATGATTCACAGCTTTATAAATTCTCTGTTTCCTCAAACCTCGTCCCAACAATTAGCAGCCATGGGCTCCTCCAAGCAGCTGTCCAGCAAACAGCAAAATATCTGATACCCACAAAGCAAGAGATGCTATAAGAACATAGCAAAGCATGTTCAGGTCACTGTTTCCTCAGTCAAATGGCAGTCAACAGGAACGATGGTGGTCTAAAAGACCAAGAAAACTTTCAGAGAGAACTGCTTGTAGGACTGATAGAAAGGCA
Organism: Megaleporinus macrocephalus; assembly: GCA_021613375.1. Taxonomy (NCBI): domain Eukaryota; kingdom Metazoa; phylum Chordata; class Actinopteri; order Characiformes; family Anostomidae; genus Megaleporinus; species Megaleporinus macrocephalus. The sequence continues at coordinate 31,102,678 of CM038724.1, forward strand.
AATCAGAATCCCTGGTTGACTGCAAATGACTGGAACAGTTTTTTTAATCATGGGTACCCAAACTTTTGCAAGCCACTGTGCGTTATGTCTAATCTTAAGTTTTCTGCAAAAATATAAATAATACTAAAAATAAAATGTCATAGAAAATCAATACAACAACATTTTTACCAGGACATTGCACATGGCTGTAAAAAAGCAGTCTAAAAATAATTAAATGCGTCACTTTAGTGTAAGCAATCCTGTTAGTGTCTCCAGAGATCCCTGTCCCCGGTATACTAATTAGCCTAGAACACACTACACCTGTCTCTCATCACCTGCTCTCTACAAACCCCCCTCACTCAGTGACCACAGTGCCTGGTATTGTTTGTACAATCCTATGTGTAAAACAAGCCTCTTGCTATCACTGTTCGGCTAAACTAGGCTAAAGCCAAGTCAAAGCCAAGCAAGTCCAGTCAGGTCAAGCCAACCCAGCCGGGTCCAGTCAAGCCATCCGTCTCCAAGCCACACCATGCCAAGTCAAGTTTCCCTAGTCACACCAGTTCAACCTAAATCTACCCAGCCACATCACCCCCAGCATCAGCCGGTCGGGCCACGCCGAGCCTGACCTGGCTTGCCACATGTGTTTCGTTAGGGTCCTTGCTCTATTTCCTTTCTTACCAGATCTCCTAGAACTAAACTCCACTGAGGGAATCTGCTCTAACCACTGCTCTTACAGGAAACCAACGCCTGTAATCTCCAGTCCGAGTTCCCCTGGTTTCCTGGCTATCACGTCATCACCCAGCCCAATACACTGCTCATTGCATTTCACTGTTGGTTTCAACATAACAGCATGCTTATGGATCTTACCTTTGTTTCTGAGTCTTGTGAATCATTTCATTTAAAGTATGTAGTGTATGTATGTACGTCTATTACACATGAAGTGATTTAACTGTAGCGTTTTAACAGAACTGGCAACCGAACATCATAATCTTACCTAAACTGAACGAGTATAATGGAGTTCATTGCCCAGTGCACAGCTGTAGTACCTCCAAAAGCACAAATATTAAGAACAATCAACAATCAATACTCAGTCCTGCGGGTATGGAACTGGGCTCAGGCCCACAGGTTAAGACAGCCAGTCACGCCTGCTCTGTTCTCGAGTTTGATCCTGTTGGTTATTTTTATGCCCAGCCTCCCCAATGTCCATCTCTGTCCTGCTCCTGCCCTCTAATGCTCACTGCCGCAACCCCGACGGCTCCGACACACTCCAGTACGTGTTAAGTGGTGTGTTGCCGCGTCAGGCATGTTGTGACTGAATGTTATTGTTAGGGTGTTTGCAACCGTGGCGACAAATTCGGCCCCTCGGGGTTCAAGTTCAATTGCTGGCAAAGGCGCCACTAATGACCTTGAAGAAAAGAGGGAGCAGAAAAGAGGAGAAAAGAAGAAAACTTTTGTCTCGACTTTCTTTGGGTAAAACACATACACACACACACACGCACACACACAGCTGAAAGCTCTGTTGGGGCAAAGAGAGCCATGAGGGATGCATCCAAGCATCTCAGAGATTAATGGAGGAAACAAGAGCCTCAAACAGACTGCAAAATGGGGACCGTGTGTTTATCCGCATTCTGGTCCTGCTGGTCCTGGTGTTACACTTCGTACATACTGCTATCATCCAGCTGCTATTAGCCCCAGCATCTGCTACATTACAGCACTTGCAGAGAGAAACAGGCCTCATCTCAAAGTGTAGAACATTCTTTCCACTGAAAGATCATTTCTTTTAGGTTACATGAGGTTACGGTTAGATGTAGAAGACACTGATTACGTAAATCAAACACCTTTCCAGAGAGAAATACTCTGGAAATACTCATTTCTTCACAATGAATGGACCAATAGAAATTAAAAAGGCTGGGGATACATGTTTCTCTTTGGGCAGCGATGATATATTAATTATATAAGATATATAATAATAGAATACAGTGGTAACACATACTATACTATACAGTGGGGGTGTTTAATTAGAATTCAGTAAGGTCCAGTTGGTGGAAATGTCTTCAGGCCAAGGTCCGGACCATCATCATTTCTAACATGTGTTCTGATTCACTGGTGTATCCTGTTTACTGAAGTAATCTAGTATCAGCATCTTATACAATCAGCTACTGAAACACCAACACATCACACATACCGTTCAGTATATTTACTGTTTAAATGCTGAACTGAATGAATTATTTATAAAACTTCAAATATTTTTTTCCCTCTCACTTGAAGTGAACTCAAGGGCTGTGTTAAAAAAACAGAATGCTTTTTTTTTTTAAAGTAAGAAAAAGTAAATAAAATATGCGTCTTCTTGTTAACTCTATTTAACAAGAAAAAAGTTTGTTTATCTCTTATATTCTTCTCTTAGACTTTCTGAGCTCTTGGTTGTCCAGCCAGGACTGGGCTGAAATGGTGTGAGGGCCAATCTCACGCACATAAGATATATACATGGCTATTTTTAATTGGCCACGATCTCAGAACATATGAGACATGTTGGTTTGGAGCTGCCTGTGGGAAGAATAAACATATATAAACATATATGTCTCGGTCCATTCCTGGTTCCTGTGTGAGCACTGTGTGCCCCAATCTGCACAGATGATTGGCTGAGGAGAGCCCGTATACTGTAAAGACAAGAAACATTCCTCTGCTTAAAATAAACACTGGCGGAACACTGTTTGGGTCCACACTGGACAACGTCTGGCTCCGGACGGCGCTTCGCCTATGAGTGACCGCTGCTATACAGAGTAGTATATATTATACATGCATTCTTTGTATAGGTGAATCTTTGAGCTGCCAGTAACTTTACTTCACTGATCTGAGCACCTTGATATGTTAATATTGAGAAGCAAAAGCTTTCCTCTAATATTCCTCTAACAAATTACTTCAATAATAAGTATAACAATAACAGTGATTCCAAAGGAACCTGCTTTGAATGGGCCAAACAGTCTGGACACAGGTGGTAATTCGGGGGTACGCCTACATTTTGAATAACGTGCTTCTTAGAATGACTGAAAAAATCTGTTAGTTTAAAGAGCTTTGGATTATTAATGCTATCTAACTGAAAACAGATTGACTGGCTAGTAAGAACACTGGGCTAAAGTCTCTGACTGGATGATCAGCAGCACTTCAAGCTAATCTCACCACCTATATATGTGTACAAGCCTTTTGTGATTAACTACACTATAGAGCCAATATATACAGAGCACTCTTAAATACTGTCTGGCCAAAAACAAGTCACCAAAGTAAATATTTAAGAGGCCTTGACTGGATATTTACTGCGGTGATCAATAAGTTTCAGCTCTAACTGATGTCCTGAGCAGCTTCTCTTTACCTAAATTGTCATGTAGCAAGATGTAAGAAGGAAACCACATGAAACAATGTAATCGTCATGCATAGTTCCCACCGTACAAGCCTCGGGAGGCAATATGAACATCTGGACATACTGAATGACCAGGTTATCCCATCAGTGAAGTTTGTCTTCCCTGATTCATTTCTCCATCCCTTTCTCTGTCTCTCTCTTTCCATTACGTCTTTCTCTGTCTCTCTCTTCATCCTTCTCACTCTTGTACCTATTCTATCCTCCCTTAGCTCTTCCACCCCTCAGCCCCACAGATCTTTCCTTCCTCCTTGCCTCTCCCTGTTGTTCTCTTTTCTATTCCACCCTCTCCTTCTCTCTCGATCTGCTCATCCATCTCCTTCTTCCTGCTTTCTATCCCTCATCCCTCTCATTTCCACTCCCCCTGCCTCTCTGTCTGTATATGCTAAATGTGTAGCTGCGGGCTGCTGTATTCTCCAGTAATAACACGCTGTGTGAACGCGTTAGTCTTTCTGAGGCTAGGCTCATAATCATAAAGCTCTATAATACAGCTACGCATGTAAAACTTTACGCCCCTATTACAGTTTCACACAGTTGCCCCCACAAAGGGCATGGAACCTGCATTGAGCCTGTATGTAGGGACGTGTACAATCAGAGAAAGTTCAACGTTCAACTTCACAAGCTAGACGAAGCCAGCTGATTGGACACTGCCCAAGCTTATAACAACTAATCTCAATGTGAACTTGTAATACATCGTCGCTGTCCAATAAAAAAATGTGTATCTCCATTTTTGCCGATTTAGGGTTTTTGACATAAATTGAACACGCCAGTGACCCTTTATGTTGTGTGAGAATTGCATGATGTGTAGACCACTTGAAGGGCTCCAAAAGAGCTTGGACAAAAGTCTGGTTCCATTGACTTACACTGAAAGTAAAACAGGTTTTTGGTCTCTCCTGTAAAGTTGCAATTTTTAAGATATTTGTTTTATTGGACAGCAACAATATCCACCTCTAAATTACTTCACTTGCACGGCCCACTGTGGAGCCTATGCAGCTACACAGAAGCAAGAGTCACAAAGAGCTCCAACAAGTTTCAGGAAACAGCCAATCAAAAAGCAGATAATCACTGCACAATCACACTAAACAGTATAAGTACAACTGCTTACTTTACAAGCTAGACAACTGCTAAATATGACCATTTGGTTACTATAATCAGAATATTAAATGTAGTGTTTGGTTCCCTGTTAGAGTATATACACTAGTGCTACACCAATAAACCCTAATAGCCCTAACCCTAACCCTAACCCTAACCCAATAGTCCTTGGGCAAGATGCCCAACTGTACATTGACCTACCTTCCTAAAACATGATTTAAACATAAGTGACATATCACAAACCCCAGCTGCCCTTGATACTTTTTGGAAAATTTCAAGGTGACCAAAGCAATAAACATCAAACTACACGGTATAAAATCTTACTGCTCCAGTAAAGCTACCAAGTAGGAGATTGGTAAACATTGGGTTTTGCTCTCACACCGATGAATGAGGATTGTTCTTCTGACTGCACATGGCCAGAACGATACAAGCTCGTATCCTTGCCAACTGGTGGAATGACTGAATGTGCTGCATCTGACTTAGATGATGGAGATGTTATTGAAATGTTGTGTCTAGCAACCTGGAATCTGCAACTAGCCGCGAAGGTTTCGTCATGTCAGGCCGGCATGAGAGTAAACAAAAGAAAAATAAAGCCACTGTTTGTGCCCCGCTGTACGCCAGCATTTATTCGGGAGAGGCCTTTTGGATGTCCATCTCCCGTGTCTGGGTAATATAGGCTCTAATGAGGGAGAGAGTTGGAACACAATCATAATATCCTACATTACCAAAATGGATGCTGCCAATCCAGTCCCCTAAACACACACACACACACACACACACATACACAAACACATACACGCACACACGCACACACACACGCACACACAGCCACTCCATCCCACAGACGGCGTTAATGAGGCGTAGCTGGACACAGAGATTATGTGGCTAGAGCTCGGGGAAAGGACTCGGGGCCTTCAGCCATGCAGGTCCATCCATATGAGCGTCTTATTCCATCACACACGTTTGTTTCTGAGAATTGTGGGGCCATTAAATAGATTTCCATTTATTTCCTAACCTTACCCTAACCCTAAACTTATTCTTATCCTCACCCTAACCCTAATCTTACCCTTATCCTAATCCTAATCTTACTCTTATCCTCATCCTAACCCTAATCTTACCCTTATCCTAATCCTAATCTTACTCTTATCCTCATCCTAACCCTAATCTTACCCTTATCCTCACCCTAACGCTAATCTTACTCTAAACCTAACCTTACCCTTACCCTAACCCTAATCTCACCCTTATCCTAACCCTAATCTCACCATTATCCTAACCCTAATCTTACTCTTATCCTCACCCTAACCCTAATCTCATCCTTATCCTAACCCTAATCTTACTCTTATCCTCACCCTAACCCTAATCTCACCCTTATCCTAACCCTAATCTTACTCTTATCCTCACCCTAACCCTAATCTCACCCTTATCCTAACCCTAATCTTACTCTTATCCTCACCCTAACCCTAATCTTACCCTTATCCTCACCCTTATTCTCACCCTTACCATAATCTTACCCTTATCCTCACCCTAATCTCACCCTTACCCTTAACCTTATATTTATAATCACCCTAACCTTACCCTTAAATTTATCCTCACCCTGACCCTAATCCTTACACATACCCTAACCTTACCCAATCATTTACTTTACCCTTGTGATTACCTTACCCTTACCTACCCTTTTCTTATCTTACCCTTACTTTACCCTACCCTTACCTACCCTTTCCTTATCTTACCCTTACCTACCCTACTAAAGTTTGAATTACTCGATGGACTACAACTACTATAAACACGATAAGCTAACCTGCGACAGAGCTTATATGACTGCCAGCACATGTTGTTTGATACTGCACACACCATATATTGAGCACAAATTCGTAGAACTCCTGCTACACAACATATACATTACATATACAGCAGCGCTACCCTCCTGTCCTGAAAACTGGGTTGTTTTACCTCTAATGGGACTCACCAAACCTGCTGAAGACTAAATCAGATTTTTACTGCAACGATAATATATTTTTACTGATGATCTGAGGAAAGGAGCTCTATTAGTCCTGCTAGTCGCGTCTGCTTCTAGGTGTAAAACTCATTCAGTTTAATGACTCCTGGCTAGTAGCACCTACAAAAAGATACCGAGGTCACCTTATACCTTATAGTCAGACGCTCCACCAGGGGACCCCGTTCACCCACCCCCCATTTTTTAGTTTTGCATGTGTCTGGAATCTGACTGATTATTAGTGTTTTTGTGTGACAGATGTGTTGCACGGCATAGCACTAATATAACACACGCCAAAGTGGTCCGATCTGTCTTTGGTACACACTCCCACTCCCGAACGTGTGTGTAGAAAAAGTGCTTTCATTTCCTTAATAAATCACAGTCCCAGATCCAGCCTGCTTAATTCATACTGCACTCTACATACACACACTCTCTCTCTCTCTGTCTCTCTCTCTCTCTTTTTCTCTCTCTTTCTCTCTCTCTCTCTCTTTTTCTCTCTTTCTCTCTCTCTCTCTCTCTCTCTCTCTCTCTCTCTGTTACTGCATCTCTCTATTTCTCCCTGTTCTCCTTTTCCCATTCTCTCTCTCTCTCTGTTACAGTATCTCTCTGATTCTCCATATCCCCCTTTTCCCATTCTCTCTCTCTCTCTCTCTCTCTCTCTCTCTCTCTCTCTCTCTCTCTCTCTCTGTTACAGTATCTCTCTGATTCTCCATATTCCCCTTTTCCCATTCTCTCTCTCTCTCTCTCTCTCTCTCTCTCTCTCTCTCTCTCTCTCTGTTACAGTATCTCTCTGATTCTCCATATTCCCCTTTTCCCATTCTTTCTCTCTCTCTCTCTCTCTCTCTCTCTCTCTCTCTCTCTCTCTCTCTCTCTCTCTCTTTCTCTCTCTCTCTCTCTCTCTCTGTTATTGCATCTCTCTATTTCTCCCTATTCTCCTTTTCCCATTCTCTCTCTCTCTCTCTCTCTCTCTCTCTCTCTCTCTCTCTCTCTCTCTCTCTGTTACAGTATCTCTCTGATTCTCCATATTCCCCTTTTCCCATTCTTTCTCTCTCTCTCTCTCTCTCTGTTAATGGATCTCTCTATTTCTCTCTCTCCATTTCTCATTCTCTCTCTCTTCCCCATGCTCTTTTTCTTGCTCTCTCCATTACTCATTCTTTCTCTCTCTCTTCCCCATGCTCTTTTTCTTGCTCTTCTCATTTCTCATTCACTCTTTCTCTCTTCCCCATGCTCTTTTTCTTGCTCTTCTCATTTCTCATTCTCTCTCTCCTCCCCATGCTCTTCTTCTTGCTCTTTTCATTTCTCCCTCTCTCTCCCTCTCTTTCCCATTCTCTTTTTCTATATTGCTCTCTATCCCATTCCCATTTTCTCCCTCTTTTTTCCAATCATTCCCTCCTCTCTCTTGCTTTCTCTATCCCTTTGCCATTGTCTTTGTCTTGCTCTCCTGCAACTTCCTATTGTCTCTCTCGTTGTCTGTCCAGTCATACGTGAACACTTGGGCACCGCTGGTCAAATGATGTCTTTGAGTGAACAGAAAAGTTACACACTTCTGCTTCTTTACACACTCAATCACTGCTGGCTCACTGTTTGTACACTGACATCAGCAAACAAACAGATACTGAGCAGTGAAACGTTGAGGCAACTGATCACAGCGGCTGGTGGGCAGCGCAAATCTACACATGGGATGTAAACGTTTTGCTGGTATATAAACTGCTCCTGTCAAACGATTACAGTAACAGATGGGGAGTAATCTCATTGTTTCCAGCAGTTCAATGTGATTAAAAGAGATATAATGAGAGTTTATATAGGAGGAGACAAAATACGCTTCATCACTACAGTGGCTGCCTCACCACTGCATGTATACGCCAGACATATCATATATATACACAGTCAATGGTTCCAGGCACTCGCTCTTGTTCATCAATCAGCCCGTGGATTCTTGTCATAGTGGAGGCTCTCACTGTAGCTTTCCACTCTGCCACTGCGTTTATTAGTTTTCTGCTGCGTGATAAGCTGAAGGAGCTGAAGGGTATCGCTTTAAAAGCCTGTATATAAATGAGGGCTCTGTCGTTCCTGGACTCTATCAGCTGGGCTTTAGCCTGGACTACTATGGATTATTCAAAGGGTCAAACTGGGACAATTTGTTAGGGGCGTTAATAATTTATCACGTTAATGGGTTATTAACACATTGACTGCCCCCCCCCCCCCCCCATATTTAGAAACACCATAAATGCCACGAGCACGTAGTAAAGCAGAGTGTGTTTGTGCTCCACTGCAATGTGTATACATCCGCAGCGGATGTGAAATATAGATGGCGTATCGCATCAATAATTCATTCATCAGCGCTGCATCCTCGCTCACACCTGCCTCTCTCCCTCTCTCTCTCTCTCTCACTCTCTCTCTCTCTCAGTCCGGCTTGTTTGACTCCCGCTGCTGCTCCACGTTCTCCACATCATGTACTTATCGACTGCAGCCAGCAGCGGCTCACACGCAGACAGCGCTGCGCTCCTCACACTGATTCGCCGAAGAGTTCGCATTTAGCTACCAGACCTGAGCAGGCCCTGCGCGTGGCTTTCAGGGCTGCTGATAACCCACGTCTCATAGGAAGCTTCTTTAGGGGGACTCAAATTAGGCAATCTTTTCATACAGTTAATATTTTCTCATAACTACAAACGTGGTGTGAATCAAACGTTTAGAGTCCATACGTCCACCTTAACTGACCAGTTACTATTCCACTGTATTTACTGTAGCTTTCTTCATTCAAACTACACTAAGCATCTGCTGAGCTGGTTTAGCAGTGAATAACTTGTAGCAGTAAGTAATGCCACCTACTGAACCCCTCCTCACACCAGCCCCCCCACCCACCCCTTATAATAAAGAACATATGGGGGCAGTTCACCCTCCGTTTTCTTGGGTTTGCTGTGCAAAAGGTGGGTTCTCAAAAATTATACTATATAAACAAAAGAGTTTCGCTTCCTAGGAATCCTACATTCATATAGTTTTATAAATGCTTATACATGCTTTATAAATGCTTTATAAATGCTAAAGGCATGTAAAATACCTTATAAAACCAAGCACGAGCTTGTATAATTGTCCTTAAGTGGTTGTATATATATATATATATATATATATATATATATATATATATATATATATATATATATATATATATATATATATATATATACATCATCAACATTATAAGGCATTACATATGTCATATGATACATTATAAATGCATTTATGAACCATTATGAATAAAGGATTCACAGGAAGTTTTACTAAACATTTCTAGCAGTTGATTCTGCTTATCAAACCTTGCATGGTCATATTATTAGTACAGGGTAGCAACTCATCTTGTTGTGGTTTTGATGTTAATTCAGCTCAGTATCACTTCCCACTGGCTGATAAGCTGACTTAGCTTTTAAAACATGCTAATCATTCTGTTAATGCTGTTGACTTTTTCTGTGAAGGACATTTGCCCGCTCCTTGTTTCAATTTTCCACTCCACCTAATTTAAGGTGTAACTGCAGTCTACTGCATCATTTAAGGTGGAACGGGACAACTGAAAGAGAGACTGTCAAATAAGAAGCTGACTTCAGCCTCAGTGTTTCAGGTAGTTTGTTACAGTATAAAAAACACCAAAGACACTCTCTACAGCCAGAGAATGGTTTGTCTGTTCTGGGCTACTGTAGCAATACTTCATCTATCCAGCAATGTTTGAACAGCACTGACAATAGTGAAGCTTCTGCTTAGTCTTTCCCCTTTAAATGTTCAAACACACTTTGAATTTGGTAAGAAATGTAAAACAAATATGTTCTAAATATACATATTTTGGCAAAAAGGTACTTATACTTTATGGCAGGTGTATTTAATTAGAAGTCAGTAAGGTCCAGTAAGAGGATCTTTCAGGCCAAGGTCCGGACCGTAATCATTTCCAACGTGTGTTATGATAGTCTAGTATTAGCATCTAATACCATCAGCAACTGAAACACCAACACATCACACATACCGTTCAGTATATTTCAATATGTTTACTGTTTAAATGCTAACTAAGTTTATTATTTATAAACTTTAAATAAATGGTTTTTTTTTAACTCACTTTAAGTAAAAACAAAAAAAAAGTGTTCATTTATAGAAACAGTAAAACAACTTTTTCGTTTTCCTCGCTGCACTCCCAAATCTGCTCAGATCTGATTGGCTGAGGAGCGCCTTCGGTGATCGTATAGCGCACGTGATTGGTCTGTGACCCAATGTCTGGGTCCGGACCGGGACCGTGGTCCACCTATTAGTGACCCCTGCCTCATGGTTTTTCATTTTAGTTTGCAAATGTTTTGTAAAGCTTGGCAAGGATGCATTCATGGACGGGGCATGGAGACTAGAGTTGAATATCCAAACATGGCTAGCGCTCATGTTTCGTCATTTGAAATTAGTTTGTGCAGCCTTTCTGTTCACTCGTCTAACAAACCTACTAACAATATGAAATTTGTTCAGAAAAGCAAAACTCTTCAACTCGCTCATTACTTCATGCAGCCCCTTTGCTCTTCCTACCCTAGTCTTAAAGCAGGATATGGGTCGCATGTTGATCAGCTACGAGGTGAATCCACAGCTTTCTGTGTAGCGTGGTCATCACGATGATAACTCATTACGTGCTCTCGCACTAACTGGAGAAGGAATTCCAAAATGTAAAAAAAGTTTTCCCAGCAAACACATGGAAACAGCATCAGCACACAGCGTCATCCTGCACAGCACACAGGCGCAAGCCGAGAGAAAGCTTTTCATCTGTTCTGTGTTAATACACAGCCGGCCCACATGCTAGCAGTTAACCACAGAGTTTTCACAACACCTTCATGCACAAGCACGCCTCTCCAGTCACTGCTGCTCCGCTCACCACCAGCCAAACTGCTGCGCCTACATCTTACTTTCAATGTTTTTAACCCTTAGAACTTCTTAGTTATTGCTATAATTCAATTATGTCTCAACTGTATCTCTTTAAAACAAGCAGTGAAATAGTAAAGATGATCTATCTAGTCTGTTATGAACTAAATTGGATCTGAATTTCATTTAGTTCTAAGTTAAATAAGTTAAATATTATGCTAATAGTTTTATTGTATGCAATGTAAATGAAATCTTGTTTATGATAATAACTTTTGATATGAGTGTAGATGTGAAGCTGTTTTAAATGTAAATTGAATGTAACTGTAAATACATTTCTATTATTATTTATTATAACTAATTATGTAATCACACTATAATAGAAACGCGATCGAAATGGCAGAAACATTCTACACTTTGATATTAAAACACTTTGATATTATAAAGGGGTTAAAAATGTAGATTTCAAGTTGTTTGTAAATGTATAACATGAAAAATTAATATAGCAAATATGGTAAATATGTAACTGTATTTAACTATGTCTCTCAAAGTAATTATATAGCAAAACTATTTAAAACTCCAGAATAAAAGCTACAGTTTTGAAATCAAAACAGAAATGATGCAATAAAGCAGTTTCTAGGTTTGAAAATTGTAAAAAAATATGTTTAAATATGTTTAAAAATATATGTTTGTAAATATGATTAAATACTTGCAATACATAAATCTCACTGAGTAACCATAGTAACTTCAAATTTCCAGGTGTTAACAGCAAATCAACAATAATTTAAAACATATTGACCAACGAACCGGTAAAGCTGGCCTTAGATCAGTGACTGGAGGAGCCGTGCTGGCAGCGGTAAGGGTCGAGCTTTGAGGCCTTCGAAACATAAAGCTGAATAATGAGTGAAGAAAGTGTCTGCTGGTGATTTAGCATGCATGGTGTGCAGGTGCTGCACTCTAGACAGTGGGCTATTATGAGCAATTTGCAGAGGTGGAGGTTAACGCTGGAGTTCAAGGCCTCAAAGGACACCAGCACGACCCGAGAAAAAACACAAACAAGACACAGCATGACCTCGGGACGGATGGAGGCAGGAGATGGGATGCCACGGACACATACATACACGAGACACTAAAGGAATACACCTGTGCATTTCACCCTAATCTCTATCCACCGCATCTGTAGTTTACTGCTAATAAGCACAAACACTTGTTCCGACACGCGTGCCTTTACTTCGAGAGGAAAACCTTTTGACTCTAATTCTCTTCTAATAGCAGCCAGTGAGCAGCAGCTGAATATCCTGAATAAACATACGCAAGATATGACAAAATAACTACAGTCACTACATATAAATAATAATAATAATAATAATACTAAAAAGTGTTACTAAGAGACTAATATCATATGCTGGGACCAGACTACACAATATGTTTGTCTTTTATGATGGTCACTACTTCAGATTATGCATCATAAAGCTATAAATTAGTTAATAATAAGGAGGTGGGTCAATAAACTGTCAATCATTGCTACAGAAGTGCTGGCTATGTGGTTGTGGAGTCATTCCTGGGTATCCCAGAGAGCACACTATGAGTTATCTAACCTTCAATGAGAATGTGAGGCAACGGATGTGCTAACATGCAAAGAACAGTGGTTTAAACTGTGGTAGTACTGAACTAGTATTAGTAGTAGTAGTAGTAGACATGTCTGTTGCTGCTTTGAGAAATGTTCTCCTATTGGTCAACGTCACGGAGTGTGTAGGACATGTTAGACTTTCCTAGACTACGAGTATATCGCCCTCTATGGTCCATTACTATTTCCCGATGCTCATGTTTTTGGTCAGTTGCTGGAAATTTGGCAGCTACGACTAAATCCAATCAAAACTGGGCAGAAATAGTGTGGTCTGATCTCAGCATTCGCAAAGCTTTTCACTGTATAGAAGGTATTTCCAGTTACTTTACTGGTATTTATTTGGCTTTCCTGGTATTCCGAATGATTATCAGTGGAGAGCTTCAGCAGTGTAGATAGCTTATTTAAGGTGGGACGGAAGGATTAGACGAATGCTCAGTACTCTTTTATTTTGAGTTGTATAACAGTCAGGCTTTTCTGGGAATCAACAAGGAGATGCTTGGCATCCATTAAACCCAAAAAAATATCAACAGCCAGTTGATTTCACCCCCGAAACTGAACTCTCGATTGGAGCCCCTGCAGTTTGCGGAACACCGCCGCTTCAAGGAGCAGGATGTTCCGTTGGGGGTCCAACTGAAAACCATGGAATATTTGGTTTGCCATCATCTGCCTACTGCAAGCATGTGAACACAGAATAAGCAACATCTGAGATTTCTAATGGAATACGGCAGACGGTAAGAGCCATTTTTGGGGAGCCATGGATGCCAAACATCTCCGTCAATGGTATTCCTGACAATAGCCCAGATAGTACTGCCTGGGGAGGTGCTATAATTTAAGATTATACACAACCTCCTTGAATCAGTAATGTAATGACAAAACCAGGTCGCCTCCCAATCGCAAGCTTCTTGTTGGAATGTTCTCATTCCACCTTAAATGGTGCAACAGTTACATTTCTGGGGTCTGAGGAGTTGGAATGAGAACATTTGAAGAAGAAGCTGGCGATTGAGAAGCAGATCTGAAAAAGGGGTCTTGATTTGACCCCTAATCCTGGGCTACCTGGGGCAATTTAGGGAAACTCTACAACCTGGCCAGTCAGATTACATACTTATCATGTAATAAGACCTCCACTGGTAATCCCACTCAAACTGGGCTAAACTCAACACAAATATATGTGTACATATATATATATATATATATATATATATATATATATATATATATATATATATATATATATATATATATATATATATATATATATATATATATATATATATATATATATATAGAGAGAGAGAGAGAGAGAGAGAGAGAGAGAGAGAGAGAGAGAGAGCTGCTGCTCTTCCTACTTGTGCATAAAAGCACATGTAACTAATTTTTTATTTTTAGTTATAAAAAAGGAGAAAGAATTTACTTTAATTGTATTTACTTCAACTTATAGAATTATACTTTATATATTTTGTATCATTTTTTATTATTTCTTTTTTGTTATCTTTATCTACTGGTGAATGGAGGACCAGCAAAGTAAGAATTTCATTGTATAGTGAAACTGTTTCTGCTGTGCATAAGACAATAAAACTCTTGAATCTTGAATCATAGCGTCCTTCTGCCTTTATCCACCTTAAAAAAGCAATCAATACTGCTAAAGCTCTCCTCCGATAATCAGATTTGCTGGTAACGCAGTGTACCAGTGTACCCATGTATCACCATGAAGCTCAGAATGACTGTTTAAGACTGTTTAACTGTCGACAAGTTTAAAAAAACATGTTTGTGGTAACTGAACAGATGCCCCCGGGGGCAGCAGATCGCGGTTAGGTTGAGCAACTCTGGAGTACTCCCTTAAATAAATGAGTGAATGAATGAATGAATGGGGTGATGGGTTGGCGGGAAGGAAGAGAACGGGAGGGTCTCAAATACCTGGACGAAGAAGCGGCAGGAGCGCTCCCTTTTCTGCAGCTGCAAAGCCCAGATAAGTTCATTAGTCCAGAAGGTTACCGTCACAGAAACAACACTCAACAACACACACTTACAGTAGAAATCTCCTCCGCTCAGACGAGATTGAGGAGGACAGCGTGCACATTAATTAGGCCTCCTCGTTAAGAAAGAAAAAGGTAAAACATTAAATGTTAATTTGAATAAAGCTCTGACATGCAAAAGCAAGAGAGGACTTTATTCATCTGACAGTTTCAAGAGAGAGAGAGAGAGAGAGAGAGAGAGAGAGGGAGAGAGAGAGAGAGAGAGAAAGGCAATAGAATATGCATGGAGGGGCGAGAGACATAGAGAAAACATTTCTGCCAATGGAAACAGCCAGTCAAGTAATACAGTAAACACAAAACAGATATATTTCTATTCAATTCAAAATTCAAGCAGAATTCAAACGAGCATGGTCCTGAAGCACCTCACTGTAGAGAAACGTACAGAATAAGAATTGGTCACGGTGGTGCTGATGGGAACCCGATGTCCCAGGAGCTTAATACCTCTATAAGCATCCTTGCGGAAAGCGACTGAATGTCAGCGCTGTCCAGAAATAACCAAGTCTTGGCCATTTTTAGCTTTTTATGTATTTGAATTTAGCTGCTGTTGATATTCAGACCACTAGAAATGAAACCACTTTACATTAACTCACATGGAAAGTATTCACACTCTCCTGTACAGCTGCTATTTTGGAGATATGTAGGACAGGGTATGTAGGCTGAATCATAAACTTCACATATACAGTACTATATAGACGTTTCCATCACTTGGGGCTTTATTATACTTAAAAAAGCAATTTGTCCAGACAGGATACACTATTAGTATTTAATAGATCATTAATAGAGTAAGTACTGCTTTTATATATATGGCAGTGTTTGTATTTAACCCTTTCCAAGCTTCTCCTTGTGGTAACCCAGTATTATTTACAGTTCTCATCTAATACCTGCTTTGACTGCTCAGTACTTTATTAAGCTAAATCAAGATTTCTGCTGAAGGAATGTTTGGGGCGTCCAGGAGAAATCTGGAACTACACTTTCGTCTTCACACTGGAGCTATAGATATAAGATATAATCCACTTCTTTGACAATAAGATATCTAAGCTACTTTGTGTTGTATTTATGATTATTTACATCAGTTCTAATGATATCTGGTGTTCTTGCTGGAGAAAATACACTTATTAAGAAGATAAAGGCTTTTAAACAGCAGTGTAGATACTCAGAAGACATATAGTTTTCCATTATAAACCACTCTAATAAAAGAAAAAAAAAAACAAAGTAAAGCCCTGAGCACTAAAACTAAAACTGGTCTATACAAGTTCCAGCCTAAAAAACACAATTAGACACATAACCTTCTCAAACGAAAGTACATACATATGTACTATGCAGTAGCATCCGGCCATAAAGAAGCTGCAGTACACAGTGGCGGTCTACCGGACCACAGGGACTGATTTATACTATAGAAGTCACAGCTTTAGTGAGCACAGTCTGGCTGTAGAAACACAAGCAGACCAATATCTGAAATTACGGCTCCCTAAAGCAGAGCTGCTGAGACAGAGCTGGACTTTCAATCCAATCCAATTCAGTATTTTAGTTCATAGAAATTATAAGCTATTTTCTGAAGGCCTTGAAGGGTTACCCGTCTGATTTGTTAATGTTAAATAACCCAATATGAAATGTTTATATACTATAACAATAGCTGTTATCTGCTATTAGTGCTATTAGTGATTATCTTCAGTCATTCACAATTAAGCTCAATTTTTCTGTCAAAACTGAATGGTGTTCCTACAAATCACACTTGTTTTGTCTTGCATGTGTTTTATCAGAACGTATGTGGGCCTTCTGAACTATATATATATATATATATATATATATATATATATATATATATATATATATATATATATATATATATATATATATATATATATATAGTTAAATAGCTGATCTATGTTCATGCTATGCAAATCCAGTGCACAGGAGTGTAGGCCTGCTAGTATCTAATATACTGTCATAGTATCTAATATTAGGTGGTATAATAAGCTCGCTGATAGTCTCCTTAAGTATCATAAGGTGGAAAAATGTATGCAGGACATCTTTTTTGGAATATGTTTACTGATCAGGTTTGGAACATATTAGTTTAAAAGACAACGCCCAATCCACTTCTGATTTTAAACCTCTGATGGAAATGATCTATGAATTTCTTAACTATCAGTCATATATTAGTAATTCCATGGCTGTCCTAGGAAAAACATGTAGCTCTCATTTTCATCGTTCTATATCATTTGAACCAGACTGCTGCTATTTATATCCTGTGACAGCTTCATGATGAATGGACCAATAGGAAAGCTTCAAAGAAAACCTGGAATAGACCTTCTTTACATTAACTTAGAGCATTTTCACACCAGCACTAGTTAGTCCGGTTAAAACAGACTCTGGTTCGTTTTGGCAGGTGTGAAAACAGTAATCGCACTCGGGTGCGGACCAAAACAACCACACCCTCGAGAGGAGGTGGTCTCGGTCCGGTTCCAAACGAACTCCGGAGCAGTTTGTTTGTGGTGAGAACATGATCTGACCTAAGTATTAGGTGTACTCCACAAGTTTGATCTAAACATCTCCTGCAGCCAGGTGTGCTTTGCATTATGGGATGTGGCAGATCACATAAAATGAGAACTGGAGAACTGTAGCAGCTAACAGGGCGAGGACAATGAAGCGAGGTCTCTCTTGGACTATCAGTGAGGGACGTTTTCTACTTGTTAATTGAAGTGAACTGGGTGTTCTGCTGGTGTACTGTAGTTTGGTATATTATCAGATTATTATTACAGCTATGATCTTCTTGTGTTTACTTTCTTGCTCGCACGCCAGACAGCTCTGACCAATCAGAGGACACGACGTGCTCACGTGGTTTGTTGGGGCGCATTTGGTGCGTTTGGGTTTTTACCTGAAAACAAACTTAACCAAGGAGAAAACACTCCAAGTAAACAAAGTCATTAACTGATTTGGACCATTGCAAGTCAAGAAAGTGTTTGGACTATTTTGGAGATTTTGGGTCGTTCTTTGGACAATGACAACATGTTTGAGCAACACTGCACCTCCATATGGGCAGAGTATTGTCACAGTCTTTGCTATCAATGTAAGTCAATAGAACAAGAGTTTATCTCAAGCAATTTAGAGTGTTTCTTGTTTAGACAGTGACGATACACAAAGACACTGACGCAACTGAATTGACTGACGCAGAGAGACGGAGAGGAACAAATTCTTTTAGCCCGGCCCGCCCCGGGCGGCTCCTCAGCTTGTGGAAGTTTAGCGTACAAACTAGCACATTACTGCGTGCTCTCCAGCAGGACTCGCGGCTGAGGTAAAGTCTTTGAAGCACACGTGTAGAGCATGAATTATTGAGTGCTGGAGAAGTACAATGCTTCACCACAGGCAGAAAATAAACAGCGGCGGCACATCGGTGGCCCCGTCACTAGCTGTGACAGCGCGTTAATGTCTGCGCCTAAACGGCTGCGACGGCCGCCATCTTCCGAGCGCAGATCCTCTCCTTCCCGTTAGCTCCCCTGTTAGCGTCGCCGGTTAGGAGCTCTCCAGCCTCTTTCATCTGTGAAGTACCTGAGATCTTTGAGTTTGCAGCCGCAGTCGGGCTGTGTCTGAAGGCTAAGCCCATTGTGTTGTTATCAAAGGGATCTTTCAGAGCGCTGCTAGCACAGAACCAACCCGGAGGCTAACGCGACGGGGCCGACGTGTCGCTTCCGCGAGCCAGAGGGATTAAGCTACAAGGGAGAGGAGTGGAGGGATTGGATTGACCTTGAAGAAGGGGGTGGGGAGGGAAAATAAGAGAGAAACAAAGAGAGTAAGAGCGAGGGAAAGAGAGACAGAGAAAGAGAGAGAGAGTTTCAAGAGAGTACCCATTGTCCATACAGGTGTTTTAAGAAGTTTTAATATCTTTTTGTGTTATTAGCTGCTCTGAAGGTGCATTCTAATCTGTTGTCAGTCATGTTGAAGGGTCTGCTCCTGGTTATATCATATGAGGGCTGGTAACTAATGAAAAGAAGAGTCATGCTGGATGATGCTCTCTGTAATAATCCATTCATCCATTATCTGCTGCTTAATCCCACTAGTTGGGGTCACGGGGGGAGCTGGAGCGAAGGCGGACAGTTCGCCAGTCCATTGCATGGCCAAGACTCACTCACGCACTTACACCTACAGGCAATTTAGAGTGACCAATCAACCTATCATGCATGAACGACCGGGAATCCAACTCGGATCGTCTTGCTGTGAGGCGAGCTCTCAGTAATAATCCACGCTAAAAACAGAAACAGTGATAGAAACAGAAGCAAAGTGAGGACAGGAGTTGCTAAAGAACTAAAGAACTAAAGGTGGAGGAGGAGCTACTGTACATTTTCTCGTGATTGGTTATTGTTTGGAGTATGAATTTGGCTGCGTCTTCCTACCGTCACGCTTCCGGACACGCTCTCTGTCCCTGTTGACTCCCTGGACTCAATCGCCAATCAAACCTCCTCACCAACATGCCACCATCACATGCTTACCCTGCACTAATCACAGATCAGTGTCTAGAAGTTTGGACTACTCTCACCTGTCTGTAACTTACCCTGTCTGTATTTAAACCCATGTGTTCCTTGCTTGTGAATCATTGCGTATTGAGTGTTTTGGTGTTTATGTCTGCGTTAGTGTAGGTTTCTATTTTCCACCTTGGACTTTGCCTGTCTTTTGATCTCAGTCTGTCTCAAGGCTGGAGCAGAAAATGTTTTGTTTTGGAGCTCTATAGTTAACTCGACAGCCATAGGCAGTACAGCTAATGTAATAATAAATATGAGCATCATATGTATAGCCAGTGGGAATTAAATTTTGTAGGCTAGTTCTTAGATACTGCTAAAACTAACTTTTTTTAGTGCTGGTATATGAAGCTCCACCCAAAACAGTGGGTCAGATTGGCACGTCAGCAGGTCAGCATAGTTAAGCACACAACAACGCAAAACCTGTTAGGGCAGTCCAAACTGCTTGCTACGCTAGCTTTAAATTCAAGTTTGTTCTGTCTCTGCTAAAGTTATAATTTCATACTTGTCTCTTAGTCTCAGACTAAATCTGTTTGCATGGCTATCCTACATCGTTTATCTGAGCAATTCTCATTAGCTGGGGCGCTTTAGGCCCGTTTAAGTCCAAAGCAGCTGCCGTACGCCGCGGCTACGACGACAAGGAGGTCAACGCGAGGCTGCCTGCCTGCGTGTGCTGGCTGGGATCGCGTGCGTGGTGGTCCTGCCTGTCAGTTCCTCCCCTCAGGAGAAGGCCGAACCCCAGCCCATCTGGAAGTGAGACAGAAGCAGGTGCGTCTCTATTCCACAAAGGCGTGCGGGCGGAGAGCCGCGCAGAGCCTGACATTTTCACATCCTGCCATGTGTTTGCTTTCTCCACTCTCCGCGTTGTTCTAGCGGCGGAACGCGCCGGGAAACGTGCTGCCGTGTTCAAACAGCGCTGTCAGTTCTTACCGAAAGCCTTGGCGGCCCGGCTCTCGCTCTTCAAGTCTCCAAATCCCCCACCTCCGCTGTCGCTGAGACCGAAACAAGGTTTACTCTAACATTCAGAAGTCTGGAGTCGCTGCAAAGGAAATGGAGCCATTTCCTGTAAGCCTGGTACAGAAGCAGTGCAGAGACCACCCTTCAGTTACACGCCCCATGTTCTTATGAAGGCTTCTGTTCTTTATCTGAGACTTGCCTTCACTCTAAGAAATCTGCAGTAGAAGTTGTTCGCATTGTCTGCTTCACTTGATCCCAAACATGTTGGACGATGTTGAGGTCTGGACTCCGGGGGTGGTCAGTCCACTGCTCTGAGAACAGCAGCAGCTTCTTGGTTTGATTTCTCCTGGTTTATACATTTCATATCCTTTCAGACCCAAAGAGTTGAGCTCACAGTGGAAGAATGGACAGTGGATGTTGAATCTGAATCAAGAGTCGAGATTGATCTTCATGATGAAAGACCGATGCTGACGGTTTCGGTGGTCTGATTTTCTTTGTCCTCATGCACATGGATGGTCTTCTGTCTAATCTCATTTCCATTTGGCTGAAAAACTGAATAAGGAGATCTCTGCCTGAATATTACTGTCATTTTATGGATCAGGTACTGACTAAACGAAGCCCGATTCACGTGTGATCCTTATTTTTTCTGTGCTCTATTTACTGCACGTTCTTAGAGACAGCACACACAGACATTATCTCCAGCCTGCAGAAGCGAGGCACTTTGTTGGAAGTTAGGAAGGGAGGGGTAGATGTCTGCGTAAACGATTTAAGGTGGAAAATTAGAAATTTATTATCTGCTGTTTCGACTGTGTTTGAACCAATCGCCTCCCGTGTAAACATGGGCGAGTAAAATGTGAGCACGCAGTCATCACACTAATCTATTTTCTGCTGCTTAACACAAAGGACATGCCCCCATAATTATAATAATTACAATTAGAATAAAAAAGTTCCCTCTAACCAACTTTACTTCTCTGCCTCGCTCTGTCTCAATATATATATATATTGAGTGGAGAGAGAGGTAGAGAGAGGTAGAGAGAGGTAGAGGCAGTAAAGGGGGAGAGAGACCAACTTTACTTCTCTGTCTCGCTATGTCTCTCTCTATATATATATTGAGTGGGGAGAGTGGTAGAGAGAGGTAGAGATAGTAAGGGGGAGAGAGTGGTAGAGAGAGGTAGAGGCAATAAGGGGGAGAGAGTGGTAGACAGGTAGAGACAGTAAGGGTGGGAGAAAGTGGTAGAGAGAGGTAGAGGCAGTATGGGTGGGAGAGAGAGGTAGAGAGAGGTCGAGGCAGTAAGGGTGGGAGAGAGAGGTAGAGAGAGGTAGAGGCAGTAAGGGTGGGAGAGAGAGGTAGAGAGTGGTAGAGGCAGTAAGGGAGAGAGAGACAGTCTTGTAGTTTATTTCTGGAGCGTGTGGACGGTGTGAAAATAACAGAAGCCCTGTCGTTACTGGACCTGACTGGACTTGGGCATCTTTAGGTCTGTTCCACACAGACTGTCAAACAGCCTTATGGCACTGTGTGATCACCTCCCACCGCCGGGCGAGCTGGGCTGAAGCCTGTTGGAAATGATCCAGAGCTTCCAGCAGATTGCGAGCGAGCTAAATCAAACCCAACTGGACGGGGCAGCTGGCTTGCAAAATTGAAACCTCGCGTAAAAGGCATTTACAAAGCAGCAGTTGAGTGCTGCACCCAGTTTACTGCCCCTTTACTGCTCTATATTGCTCGGCCAGAGTGGCTGGCGTACCTTATTCAGGCTGCGGGCGGCGCTGTCCTTGCCCCCGGGCGTCAGATTCCGGAGCTGGACGTCCAGCAGCTCCACCAGCTGACCCAGCGCTCGGACTGTGTAGGTGACGTCCCCGGCGTGGACATGGCTTTTGGTCTGCTCGGACAGCTCTCGAGAGATGATGGCGGCGGGCTCTCCGGCTTTGATCTGTGATGAAAACAGAGAAATTCATTTGATGTTATTAGTTAATTCTACAGCGTACGCACACATAGGTTAGCTATAATAGTCTGGGGGAATGAAATGAAACCTGGACTGCTTGTATGCTGCCCCCTATGGTTTGGAGGATGCACTCAACAGGTTGAGTGTTGCTGCAAGGTAGAGATTTCTAATACGCTTGCTACATGAAACATGAAAACATGCTTACTGCGTAGGAGTAGGAATATGGAGCCTAGACTGAGGGATTATCACAGAACCATAGACTGACTATAGACTGATTTTGGCTGGACAGTGAGAAACAGGCCTTAATGCTACAGTAGACGGATGACAGCAAACAGCATGTTCCATTGTTTTCGATGGAACCGCGACGGATTACATTTTCCCAGTGTTTGCCGTTGACTGTAGCAGTAAAAGATGTTGATTTTCTTGGGAGCCATGGATGCCAAACGTCTCAATTTTCAGTTCTAGATGAAGCCAGTATTCTGAAATCCCAAAATAAAGGAGCGTGCTCCTCGCCAGTGCATGGCTTCATGCCAACGTTGGTGGCGCTATGAGGTGCAAGATGACTACCCAGCTTTAACACAACCCAGTAAGCAGTGGTTTTATATATGTCCATGCACGTATTGAACCTGATCCAAGCTTCTCATCTTATACCTGCTTTGACTTCTCAGTCCTCGCTGAAGGAACTGAATACCGTGTCTGGGGCGTCCAGAAGAAACCTGGAACTACACCTTTTTCTTCAACCTGGACCTCAAAATATGATTCTTCTTTCAGAATAAGATGCTCATGTTACTTTACTAACGTCACTTTTCTCTTTCTGAGGTAATAACTGCCCACCTGTCCCTCCAAATACTGTTAAAGGACTGACCACCAGGGCCCCCTCTCACCTGGCACCAACCAGTTCTCCTACATCCTTGTTCTGCTACATCCTTGACTGCACTGCTGTATCATCCACCTGATGTAGCGCCTGTACAGCTTCTAAAGCTTTTACCTTCAGACTCAGCTTTAGTTAATAAGCTGTAAATACTGTTCCAGCAGAGGAGGATGGGTCTCTGCTTGTGAGTCTGGTTCCTTCCAAGGTTTCTTCCTCCAGTTGAGGGAGTTTTTCTTGCCATCGTCGCATCTGGCTTGCTCACATTGGATAAAGTGTTGTGATTTCATGTTTTCATGCTTTCAAACTCCTGTAAAGTGCTACACAAATAAACTTGACTTTGTACTGTATTTATGCTTATTTCCATCTGTTCTGATGATATCTGGTGTTCTTATTGCTTTTAAGATAAAAACTCAGATTTTAAACTATGAGCTTAGATGTCTTAGACTATTACACAGCAGTGTAACCTGAACAAACACAATACAAATGTGACATACTGGAACACAATGGTTGAAGTCCTTGGGTGCATCCTTCGTCAATAGGCGAAATCAGTAGGCATGTCTGAATCCTCAAACGAATCTAAACCTGTCAGTAAACGGAGCTTTTAATGAATAGCGGTGGTCTGACAACTTGCGTCATAGGGCGTTGGCAATATAGCGGACGTAGTATGTTGGAGATTGTGTGGCTACTAAAACCAACCTACTGGAATTGCCTACTAGTCTGCCGTTCAAGCAGGACGTCTAAGGCTCTAATCCAGTTCCTACTGACCAGTAGGTGACCCCTCTTGGACGCACCCCTCGTTTCTCACGAAATAGGAAATGGGAGGTGCCATCATGTTAGATACTTTGGACTTCGGAACCATGAAAGGAGGATCTGAATCTTTTTTCAGCCTCATTTAAGAGCTAAAGCCAATCCATCATCTCGCCTGTCGCCGAAGCAACGCTGGGGACGACCGTGATTGGTCCGAGAGATCATGTTGCTGGTAAATAATGAATGAAACATGGTCGTAATGTGCAATATATCATCCATTATACATTAATTCCTCGCTGTGGGAATAAAGCACGCGCGCAAGGCCTCGCGAAGAAGCTCCGAAGACAATCCTTCCGTGCGGCTTCATCCGGCGTGAGCCGAGCAGCCCTGCAGCCTCCAGCTGGTGATGAAACGTTGTTTTCGTCTCCACACTTTATAGCACGTCTTTCTGCCCCCCCCCCACCACACACGCCACAGTTCTAAGAGCCTTCAGCGAGTCTTCCTCCGCTCCAGGGGCCACCTAGAACGCGTTCCCATCTCAAACGGGTTTGTCACTTCTTGTTTCGGTGCAGTCAGCCGGCGCCGGCGTCTTTTAAGTCAGGACGGGGGAAAAAAAAGAATAATAATAAATAATAAACAAAAAAAACGTATACACAACAGCGTAGGAACAGAACGGCGCCGGTGAAGTGCTGCGTTTCCTTTCTTTTTCTTTCTTACTTTCTTTCTTTTTTTCTAGAGAGTGTTTCTTTTATTCGAGCGAAGGATTTAATTAAAAAGCTTCTCCAGCGAAGGAACAAATGTGTTTATTTGCTAATGAGAGTCGTGTAGCCGACGAGGAATAACTGAAGCTTTGTAGTCGTCTGGCCTCACTGTCGGTACTTAAATTACTGAGCATATCTCTGCCAGCCAGCTTCCA
Organism: Megaleporinus macrocephalus; assembly: GCA_021613375.1. Classification (NCBI taxonomy): domain Eukaryota; kingdom Metazoa; phylum Chordata; class Actinopteri; order Characiformes; family Anostomidae; genus Megaleporinus; species Megaleporinus macrocephalus. Next base: position 31,127,628 of record CM038724.1, read on the forward strand.
GAATCGCACACACACACACGTTCGCGCGTGCACACACACACAGGCGCTTGCACGCTCGCACCGGTGAGACGGAAGCGCTCCAATTCAGACTGAGGAGGAAAAACAGCACTCGGTAGGTATTTCGCCCGAGCACAGGCGTCACATTAAGATGCAAAAGATGCCGATTCTAATCAATGGCCCGGGCTCGAGTGTGAGCGTGTAAGTGTGAGTCCACACTGAGGTACTTCTCTCACACCTTCGCACCGCAGGCCGTGTTACTCGAGATCTGTGCTGCCGGTGCAGTTTTGATGGAGAATTTCTGAATAAGTCAGCAAAGGATGAAAAGGGGAGGTAATGGCAACATTCGGAGCTAATTAAAACAAAAAATATGTGAGTAATATCAATGCAGGTACAAAGGAAAGGCAAATGAACAGCCAAGTTTCGAGCACATTTCAGTAAAAAAATAATAAAATGTGAATATATTAAATCTGTGTTTGCTTTAACTACTGTTTATGGAACAATGCTTTCTGGATATGTAAACAATTGGGTGTCAAATTATAAAAAACGTTATGTTTTTGTTTGTTTGTGGTCTGTTTGTAACTTGTTTTAAACTGCCCTACTAGCTCAGTAGTTCTTCCATCATCAATGGAGCCCACTGACCTTTCACCACAGTAACGGAGGTCATCTTGGTCAAAAACCTTGCAACTATTTACTGTAGCAGTGGAACTGGGCCGAGTTTCACTGGGCCACAAGCCTGGTGACCATTCACCGCAGTATTGGAGGTCAACCTGGTCACAAACCTGGCAACTATTTACTGTAGCAGTGGAACTGGGCCAATTTCAACTTTGCCATAAACCTGGCAACTTCTTAGTTTGTCTGAGTTTGTCTGAGCCACAAGCCTGATAGCGGAGTTTGACTGGGTCACAAGCCTGGAGACTTTTCACCACATTAGAGTCAGACTAGGTCAGAGACTGGGCCGAAAGCTGGGAGACATTTGACTGAAATAGCAGCCCTTCGACTAGGCTGTGAGCTCGGAATCATTAATCAGAGGTGGAGCACTTTACAGGGTTATGAACCCAAAGACTGGGCTGCAAGCAGAGCTCGACAGAGACATGAGCTAGGAGACTTTATACCAAAGTAGTCTGGAGACTACATCAGTGGTGTAGTTTGACTGGGCCAGAAGGCCGAACTTTTCACCAAGGTAGTGGAATTGGACTGGGCCGTGAGTTGACAGACTTTTCTTCACAGTAGTAGAATTTGACTCTGAGTTGACAGACTTTCACCACAGTTGTGGAATTCGACTGGGCCACAAGCCAGGAGACCATTCACTGTGGTAAAAGAGTTAGACTAGGCCATGAGCCAGCAGACTCTGCATCGAGACAGTGGAGATTGACAGGGCTGAAAGCTAGGCATCCTGGTTTAGAGAGATTCCTCCTGCCAAATGGGAAACTATGTGTGAGTGCATGAGTTTTATTTGCTCCTAATCCTTTCAATTAGTGAATTAATTGAAATGACATGAACTTTACAGAGGTAACAGTGTTGCTAAATACATCTGGCAGGTGTTTGTATATATATATATATATATATATATATATATATATATATATATATATATATATATATATATATATATATATATATATACACACACACACACACACATACACACATTAATTATCTAGTTATCTAGTATCTACAATCCAGGAGCATCCAGCCAACAGCATCCTGTGGGCAGCATTCTGTCCGCTTGGGAGGATGACCAAGCGGACCAAGAGAGTAGGAGTGTCTAATAGAGTGGGCAGTGAGTGAACACAGTGTCTCCAGCAGTACTGCTGTGTCTGATTCACTCACACCAGCACAACACACACTAACACACCATCACCTGTCAGCGTCCCTACATTGCTGAGAAAGATCCACCATCCAAATACTACCTGCTCTATGGTGGTCCACATCACTGAAGAGCAGAGTATAGAGGGGCTGAGAGTGTGCGCAGTGAGTTAGAATCAGACTACAGTGTGTAACTGTAGAACTATAAAGTGCTCCTATATGATAAGAGCTGATAGAACAGGCAATAAGCTTAGATACAACGAGCTGCACCTAATGAAGTAGGTGCTAAGTATGTAAACACACACACACACTTTGTTGTAACAGTGATTTTCTTTGTGTGTGTGTGTGTGTGTGTGTGTGTGGGTGTGTGTGTGTGTATAAGTGAAAGTGTATTGATTTACTCGGCCATCACTTCTAATCATCAACTCCATGTTTATTAACTAAACCAATTACACAGACTTAATTACCTTCTAAAAGATCAGACACCACGAGCGCACTCATCTACCTAACAATCTCTCTCTCTCTCCCTTTCTGTCTATATCTCTACTCTCTCTCTTTCTCTCTCTCTCCCCCATTCTGTCTATATCTCTACTCTCTCTCTCTCCCACATTCTGTCTATATCTCTACTCTCTCTCTCTCTCTCTCTCTCCCATACTGTCTATATCTCTACTCTCTCTCTCTCTCTCCCATTCTGTCTATATCTCTCTCCCTCTCCCATACTGTCTATATCTCTACTTACTCTCTCTCTCTCTCTCTCCCATTCTGTCTATATCTCTACTCTCTCTCTCTCTCTCTCTCTCCCATTCTGTCTATATCTCTACTCTCTCTCTCTCTCCCTTTCTGTCTATATCTCTACTCTCTCTCTCTCTCTCCCATTCTGTCTATATATCTACTCTCTCTCTCCCTTTCTGTCTATATCTCTACTCTCTCTCTCTCTCTCTCTCTCCCATTCTGTCTATATCTCTACTCTCTCTCTCTCTCCCTTTCTGTCTATATCTCTACTCTCTCTCTCTCTCCCTTTCTGTCTATATCTCTACTCTCTCTCTCTCTCCCATTCTGTCTATATCTCTACTCTCTCTCCCATTCTGTCTATATCTCTCTCCCTCTCTCATACTGTCTATATCTCTACTTACTCTCTCTCTCTCTCTCTCTCCCATTCTGTCTATATCTCTACTCTCTCTCTCTCTCTCTCTCTCTCTCTCTCTCTCCCTTTCTGTCTATATCTCTACTCACTCTCTCTCTCTCCCATTCTGTCTATATCTCTACTCTCTCTCTCTCTCCCATTCTGTCTATATCTCTACTCTCTCTCTCTCTCTCTCTCCCTTTCTGTCTATATCTCTACTCACTCTCTCTCTCTCCCATTCTGTCTATATCTCTCTCCCTCTCTCATACTGTCTATATCTCTACTTACTCTCTCTCTCTCTCTCTCTCTCTCTCTCCCATTCTGTCTATATCTCTACTCTCTCTCTCTCTCTCTCTCTCTCCCTTTCTGTCTATATCTCTACTCACTCTCTCTCTCCCATTCTGTCTATATCTCTACTCTCTCTCTCTCTCCCATTCTGTCTATATCTCTACTCTCTCTCTCTCTCTCTCTCTCTCCCTTTCTGTCTATATCTCTACTCACTCTCTCTCTCTCCCATTCTGTCTATATCTCTACTCTCTCTCTCTCTCCCATTCTGTCTATATCTCTACTCTCTCTCTCTCCCCTTCTGTCTATATCTCTACTCTCTCTCTCCCTTTCTGTCTATATCTCTACTCTCTCTCTCTCTCCCTCTCTGTCTGTATCTCTACTCTCTCTCTCTCTCTCCCTCTCTGTCTATATCTCTACTCTCTCTCTCCCTTTCTGTCTATATCTCTACTCTCTCTCTCCCTTTCTGTCTATATCTCTACTCTCTCTCTCTCTCCCATTCTGTCTATATCTCTACTCTCTCTCTCTCTCCCTCTCTGTCTGTATCTCTACTCTCTCTCTCTCCCTCTCTGTCTATATCTATACTGTCTCTCTCTCCTCTCTTCCTTTTTGTCTATATCTCTACTCTCGGTCTCTTTCTCTCCCTTTCTGTCTCCCTTCTCTCTCGACCCTACCGTTTACTTTTTCACTAAATCTATCTCCCCATGTCTCATTCTTTTCTGCTCTTTTCACTCATTTACCTTTTCTCTTACTCTCCCTCTCCCTTTCCTACTCTCTCTCTCTCTCTCTCTCTCTCTCTCTCTCTCTCCATTTTTACATCTCTCCCTCCTTTTGTTCTGATCTCTGACTTTTGTTTTGACTTTTCTCTTCTAATCTTTTTTTATTCCCCTTTCTCTCTTTCTCTCTCTCCTCTATCCTATCTTTCTCATTTACTCCTCAATCTCTCCCTCCCTTTCTCTCATTCTCCTTCTCCATCTCTACCTCTCTCTCCTTTCTCCCAGTTTCTTCCTCTTTTTACCCAAATCTCTCTCCCTTTTTCTCTTTCTATATATTCTCTCTCTCCTCTCTTCTAATATCTCTTCTAATATATATTACTCCTTAATCTCTCACTCTCTCCTTCTCCCCCTTTCTCTCTTTCTATCTATCCTCTCTCCTCTCCCTCGACCTCTCTCTCTTCCCTCCCCCCGTCACTCTGACAGGTCGGTCCTCATTTGAAAGTCTAAGTCTCTGTGGTGAAGGCTCCATCACTCTCTCATAAATCCGCCTAACAAAGAATAATAACACCGACGTTCCGATTTAATTCCCATCCTATAAATCATACTCGCCGGGTTAATGAAGTACACATAGACCCCCAAATCCCACCATAATCAGCTCGCACACTCGTACCGATACTCGGCTTTAAACGAGTGTGTGTTTTTATAGCTCTCTATTTATCTACAGGGAGTGTTTTTTTGTGTTTTTTTATTTCCAGGAAGACAAATAAGGTACAAATAGCAGCAAGTGTAGAGTGTCTTTAGGGGATACTTTAAATGAAAAAGTGTAGCAGCAATCAAAATCACTCTTTCTGCCTCACTCACTGATCCCCCCACCCCACGCTCACGCGCACAGGCACTCTCGCTCCGTCTTCAACAGTATGTGGGTAATGGGCCAATTTGAGGGTTGAGGTTTGAACGCTCGTGCAACGTCACCACTCTTATTGCTCGGGGCTCTCGTGGCGCCTTTTAGCGATCGTGTGTGTACATGGGTTTTTAATTGAGAATACTCTCCCGCTGCCTATACACACCGAAATTAAAAACGCTTCACACTTCTCACTAAACACTTCAGACTGTCTAAAGACAACCAGCTGAAGTGCTTAAAACAGAAGTTCTCCTGCTCTTCTATTTATTTATTTGGGTTCCTTTATGTTTTGACATAATGAGAAACACTAGATGCTGTTTATATCGTATAAAAAAAATGAAATAACTCTTAAATTAATTTGTAGTGAAAGTTAAACACAGCCCTGACTGTTAAGACTTGGGTGCCTTGGAACAGTGTGCAGGTCCAACACAGTTAAAATATGACATAAAAATAAGTTTGTGTACAAGTTCAATGAGATATCTTCTGCTCTTCTGCTCTTCAATGGTCAGGCCCCTCACCACAGAACAGGTATTAATTGGGTGGTGGATCATTTCCAGCCTTGCAGTGACATTGACATGATGGTAGTGGCAGCAGTGCATACATGTATACATGATACATACGCCGTGCTGGCAATCCAAGTTAAATAAACCCTTATTTTTAGGACTGGGGTCCTGAATTTACAGAAAGGCATGTAGTACCACCACCACGTCAGTGTCACTGCAAAGAAACTCACCATCAGAAACATGTTCTCCATACCATAATATGTTGTGACTTATGATATAATATTAATATGAAATATAAGACTTGCCGTTATTGGTGATGCAGTGACTGAGTGATATACAGTCTACAGGAGAAACACTAAAGATACTTGATGCAAAGAAATGTTGTTCAGCACATGTTCAGCATATGTTCAGTACGTTATAACATTGTTATCTCTGTTTCATAGTTTGAGTACAGTTATATATAATTTATGAACAACACTTTAGGAAAGAGAGACCGGCCCCCTTTGAAAAAAGTGAACCAGCAAAGTAGGCTTGTCTAATAGAGTGGGCAGTGAGTGGACACAGTGTTTAAACAGTCCAGCAGCACTGCTGTGTCTGATCCACTCACACCAGCACAACACACCACCAACACTGTCAGTGTCACTGCTGTGCTAAGATGCTCCTATATGGTAAGGGAGCAATAATAAAATGAACAGTAAGTGTAGATACAAGCAGTAAGAGTATATTAAAAGTTATTATAATATTATTGCATGTGATCATATATAGGACCTGGTATGTTGTTGCATATGATATAGGTGTAATACGTGGTGTGTCTGTCTGTGTGTATATACACTCATGTGTATGTTGGTATTTACCTTCTGGTTGATGATGTTAACCCAGGCTGAAGTGCAGTTGCTGAGATCTGGTCCCTGGAGGTCCCACAGTCCTTCAGGTCCCAAACAAGCAAACGAAGCAGTGCCTATAGAGAAGATCAAAACATTTTTCAGACTTTGTTGTTGTTTCTTTATTTTTCTCAAAAAAGTTTCTTTTTTTTTTAAGTTTGGTTATTGAAGTCCTTCCCGGAAGGTTTGGCAAGATCGAGATTGATGTGTTTGTACTCAGCTTTCTGATTGGACAACAATAAACAATTAATAGGTTGCAAAAGTCTGTGCACCCAGTTTATCACGATGATAGAAATCCATCAGTTATGCCTGTTTAAGCGTGTAGGTTTCCAATTTAACCATCCACAACCACCTGCCAACCACCTGAGGATACAATAACCACACAGTAAGATCTTAGCTATCTTTAAGCTGCACAATTACACTGCTTCCATTTCCTTCAGGAGACTGTACGACTCTTTTCAAAATCCAAATAATCCTAAATGTTCTCTGTGGACTTTGAGGTGGCCAGTTCAATGTTCCGAGGACACCACCAGCAGCTTCTTTGTTTTGTTCTTTGTTTTAAACATTCTTGACTACTACATAGAAAATCAATAGTCTTGAGTTGTCTTCTTACAGTGGAAGTATGGAGAGAACCAACTGTGGATGTTTTAGATTTGTAGTAAGAGTGGAGCTTGAGTTTGTCCCCTCTATTAAAGATGAATGCTGTACTGTTTATCTGATGGGGCAGCTTTGGTGGTCCAGCAGCTCTTGCAGGTGGTTGTTGGTAGTCCCATGCTCTCTGCATTAGGCATCTTCAAATCTAGACTCTGATTCCAAGCTCCAGTCCTAGATATTGTTATCACTGGTCCATAACTGAACAGTTCTTGTTACTGATTGGCCACCTAGTGTCAAAGCTAGGAGTACTTACAAAATCCAGGACTGGGAACTGGATCTACCTCTGCTCTATATGTTTTATTATATTTGTATTGCAGAAATATCTTCTTTAGCCATGGTAGATGGTTATGAGAAAGAAAGATAAGGTGGGTTTGGATGGTTGTAGCTGGTTAGTTGGATAGTGGACACAATAAATACTGATATTTTTGGTATATTAATCATCGTTGGAGGCTTTTCAAAGTTTTAGGAATATCTTCTGCTGGCCATTTTGAGTGGAAGTTAAATAAACCATACAGTTCAGTTAGACCTCTGTTAGACCTTCTACCATCATCAGTAATTAACAGCTCCAAAGTTTACTTCTTTTGAACTCCACACCCGAGTTCTTGCTTAGCTACGGCCGACTTGCTGCGTCTCCACTGCAGTTTCCAGCGGGGATTAGCCGCTAGGTTAGTTAGCTCGATTTCTGGAGTGGCTTTTCCAGCACCGTGGACAAGCAAACATTCCCGATGTTCCTGGGGCCAATTAATGACTGCTATCAGAGTGTGGTTTACATTTGATCGTTCAAAGACTTTAGACGCAGAAACAATGAACATACAAAGAGCCGATTAGCGTGCGCCGACGCCGCTAAGTGGTCTCCTGCAGGACGAGATGAATGCTGCACTGTTATTCTAATTGCAGCCAGGCTGCATAAAGTGAGAGAGCTGGTAATTGGGGCCAGGAATGCGTCCCTCTGAGGGGGCGCATTTGCGTGTGGCCTAAGGTCCCTCAGTAAAGGTCAATTAAGGACCCTGAAGGGTTGAATCGTATTCTTAGCACTAATGAGAGCCACTCACACTCTTCCGACACACGCGTCTGAAGCTATATTTGGGTTCACCTAACCTCTTTGCCTTTTTGCTACATGTTCAATTGAAATATAATCAGACAACTGCACTTTCAATGCAATTACTAGACAAGTTGGAGATGAATACCAGTAGTTAGTAAATTCAGGGGGCAGTTGTGGGCTGGAGCTTAGGGACCTAGTCTAGGGATTGGAAGGTCACCGGTTGTATCCCCTGAATTGACAGGACATGACTAAAGTACCCATGAGCAAGGCCCCAGCTGCCACCCCAGGCACTGTGGATAGGGGTGCCCACTACGCTGGGCAATTGGGCTCACTGCCACCTAGTGTGCATGTATGAGGGTGATGGGTTAAATCCAGAGGTCAAATTTTAAATTCTACATACAGTTTGAGCTAAAACTAAAACCGTGTAACACAACAGTAGATGCTTTAACTCATTAACTTAATTACTTAACTTTCTGGTAAACTCATGCTAATTCCAAATATGATGTCTTCAGCTCAGCAACTGTATGCAATACGGGCCATTGTTGTATTTCACTCTTCACAGTGTCCCAGACATTTTCAATAGAAGTTCTATAAAGCACCAAAAGTGGCTCTGCTATAGTTACAATGTCAAGCTTGTAACAATAAAAGACGTCTTTTCAAATAGGTTCCATACCGAACTAGCTACAGCTCATTCTCCATCAAGAACTAGGGGTCACTTGCAGTATCAGGATATATCAAGATATATTGAATCGTGACCGCTGTATCACAACACTTATTGTATCGCCAGGTTCTTTCCAATACACAGCCCTATCAAGAACTATTTTCTGTACAGAACTGTTTACTAAAGAACGCTTGAAGAATAATTAAGTGTGTAGCATTCTCACTCTCTGATCACACAGCCATGTTTTTGTAACAAATGCAGAATGTGGTTCTTGGGTATGAGAAAGAGTGAGTGACAGTCACAAAGAGATTGTGGTAATGTGTTCCACAGTTTGGGGGCCATGACGCTGAAAGTTCTTCCCCCAACAGTGACCAATCTAAATTTTGGAACAGACAGGCGACCTGCGTCAGAGGACCTGAGAGTTCGGACAGGGCAGTACGGGTGCAGGAGCTCAGCTAAGTAGGCAGGAGCTAAACCATAAAGGGATTTGTATATTAGCAAGGAGAGTTTAAACTTGATCCGAAGCTTGACAGGTAGCCACTGATTTTTAAGAACGAGTGAGTACTCTAGCTGCTGAGTTTTGTACGGATTGAAGGGGATGGATAGCTTTGGGGGGAATGCCAATAAGAAGAGAGTTACAGTAATAGTAATCTCCAAAATACTATAGCATTACATTTTTTTTACAAAATGTTAATTTATTGGTCTCAAAAAATTCTCCACTTATGCAAAGAAAAAAGTGCATCTTCATGGCAACTTTACAGAGGAATATTTTCAAAACCATTTTGGAGCATTACTATTGGTCCATTTGTCAAGAATCTCATACACAATGCAAACGGCAGCTGCTGCGTTCAAATGATGCTGTGAAATAAAAAATCAACAAAAATGTAGCCAATCAGCTTGACTCTGTGATCCATGCACCAAAACTATAAGCATATCTTTGCTAATATTGTATTGCTCGTCAGCCAGATCATGCTACAGTCTGTAAAGCGTGAAATGTTAAAACATATGATGATATGCACAAAGAAATAGAGGAGTCACCAGGCCGGGGCTCAGTTGTTTGGTGTGGACGTTGGATTGATCCACTTCAAATGAAAAACTGTACTAACAACTATACAGCCTGACAATGCATTGGTTTGTATGCACTAACTTATGAAGGCTCCAAGCTAAAACAGAGGCTGTGATTGGTTCTGACTCGCTCTCTGAGTTTGGGTCTACTGGTTAAATTTCTTATATATATAATTTATATTATAATAATTATATAATATTTTTATATTATAATATAAGGTTTGCTTCCAGAACTCTGAAAGTGGTGGGTCATCGCCCCAGTTCTTTAAAATGTTCTGGTGGGTCAGTTGCCCATTTGCCCCATTAAAAACAGGCTGTTGTTGAATGCAGTGCTGTCTTCAGGGGCATATTCACTTGTGTCCTTCAGCCTTATCCTTTCCACACACAGATTAATTTCTCCATCCTTTCTTCTCAGATAGTATTAAGCACTGCGAGAGGCTGAAAGCAGCTGACTGGAGAAGTGAGAAGTGCGACTGCAGATGTTGTTCTTGCCGCTGAAGGATTATATCAAAGCCTCGTTTAATAACAGCTGCTGCTCTGTACACTGCGTGAACATCTAATGAAAAATGGACCAATATCAAAATAACTGTCACATTAAAATACAATAAAGCCCCAAACGTGTTTCTCCATCTCCGGTGGAGTTACTAGTCGTGAGATATGATATATATCATTGCTGTGACCATATACAAAACACAGCTCGGGCAGTACATATTCTCCTTTAAATCAGTTAGACTGGAGAGCTAGGTGACCGCCAATCACCCTGAAACCACGGAAACAAGCTGGCCAGAGTCAGCAAATGCAGCGAGAGAGAGAGAGAGAGAGAGGGCTACAAACTCCGGCAGCATTAAACTGATATAAAGTTTGATTGACACTTCATTTCCCTCTACAGAGCCTCTCTCACTCGATCATTCCACCCGATAGAGAGAGAGAGAAATGGAGGAGGGACAAAGAGAAGAAGCGTAGGACGGGGTTTAGGAACGAGAGTGAGAGACCGAGACATGAGACACGATGGGGAAAAAAGAAAGCCAGCGAGAAGAGAGAGAGAGAGAAAGAGAGAGAGAGAGAGAGAGAGAGAGAGAGAGAGATAAGGGGGAGTGAAAGAGAGCGAGGGCAGAGTAGAGGTGAGAGACGAAAGGGAGCAGGGAAGAAAACAGATGGTGGAGGGTAGCGAGGGACGACGAACACAGTGCTGCAGAGGCAGGGAGAAGAAAGGAGGAAGAGATGAAGAGGAATGAGAGAGGCAGGCAGAACGAGAGCGAGGGAGCGCATGACGGAGCGCACTAAAGCGAGAGGCAGAGGTAGGTAGCAAAAATGAAAGGCAAGGTAAGGAAAGAAAGGGATAGGACTGTATTAGAAGACAGGTGGAGAGAGAGAGCGTAAGAGGAAATCAGAGCAGAGAGAGAAAGAATCAGATCGAGAAGGAAATCAAGAAAGAGAAGAGAAGAAGTCAGGAGAGGAAAAGAAACAGAGAAAAAAATACAGAAAGAAAAAAACAGATGGAGACAAATCAAGAGAGAGGCACGAGAGAAAGAGAGGAATGAACAGAGAGAGAGAAGGTATGAGAGAAAGAAAAAAAAGTATATAGAGAGAGAAACAGAGAGAGAGAAGAAAGCTGTGAAAAGTTACAGTAACAGAGCATACAGAGTAAACGAAGAGAAAGAGAGAAAGAAAAAACGGAGATGAGAAAGACAGAACAGTGAGAGGAAAAGCAGACAAAAGAAACAATTTTGAAAACAAAAAAAACAAGAAAATAGAAAGAAAGAAAAAAAAACAAACTAAAAAGTCGAGAAAGAAAGAATAAGATAGAAAAAAACATTAGAAAAAGAAAGATTGAGTGAGAGAAAAACAGAGAACAAATGATACAGAGTGAGTGAATAGGTGGATATAAATAAACATGTAGCTTAGTTTTCACATATAGTTAACAAAGTTTTTAACAATAGTTAACAAAGTTAACAAAGTTTATTCCCTCCGAGCAACTTTGTATAATATTGGACCTTTAATATCATGTTTATTGTATATATATATATATATATATATATATATATATATATATATATATATCATACATGCGGCGGCTGTAGACATGGGGCTGTTGAGCTGCACTGGTTGAACATGCTCCGTGCTGCCTGTATAAAAGCCCCCTATCCAGTGCACTGTAGGCCACAGTGCCAGAACCAGACATCAGACCGACCAGCTTCAGATTTTAGACTGAAAAAATAAGGGTTTCATAAAACAGCCAAAGAAGGCATCAGGCTAAGCTAATCAACATCAGACCATACTATTCCTTTCTTTATTACCAGATTCACTACAAACTGCAATCACAACTTTACTGTGACACAACTTTACTGAACTGTGCTGGTACTGAAAGATTCTACTTCCACTGGCTCTGAGTTTACTCCTGCCTCTGCCAAACCAAGTGAGATGCTAAGAAATGAGAACTGTTTGACTGCACGTACTCTGTTCAGCGTGAGGCTGTGTTTACGTATGTTTGGAGCAGGGATTGATGGAGGTAAGCTACTTCAGAGGAATGTGTTGTTCCTGAACTTTCTGATTCAGCATCTTGTCTCGCTTCAGCTCACAACACATCAATATCCAGCTGTTCGTAATGTTATTGATCAAAAAGTCCATGTCTCCAGCACTCCAGAGTCCAAAGATACTATACTTTTCTTAAAAACAACTAAGGCAAAAATAGTTTTCCATAATTAAATGGCTGAATACGAATTTCACAGATGTCTTTATTCACTGTGAAACGGGCAACTGTAGAGAAACGTACTGACTCTGTTGGGGACCAGGGGTCCTGATGTCCACAATGCAAATAATGCCATTTTATTTTTATATATATCCAAAACTACCAGCACATCTACATGTGAGTACATAATGGACAATCTGAAGTTTTCTTTGGGGACTATTTTGCCTTAGAAGACCCCTCATGTATCCCTCCATCATAAATGGATTAAATAACTTGATCATCATCAGGTCATCAGGTATCAGTCAGCATTTACGAGGCATTAGACACATCAGACGTTCGGTTCTATTTACCACCAAAGCTTCTCTAGAACCAGTTTCACAACAAACCCCACGACTTTGCTGACATATTAATCATTTAACCCTGCAGAATTTTTCAAGCATTGGTGGAGTTTCCCTCTCAAACTGTAAACCAGGCGTGGGGAACCCGAAGACACCAACTCGCACACCAACTAAACCTGGCGATTAGCTGATTCAGAGTTGAATCAGAGTAAACACTAGTATGTCCAGCAATCTGGCCCCTCCAGCTAAGGAGCTGGACAATGATGGCGATGGGAACCAGGCGTCTGAAGAGTTAACCACTATCCAGTAACACATTCACAGGCTTTGCTGATGGCCAAACTCATTCACATCCGCCGCCAGAGCAGTTCTAATCTTTACTATTGCTTTGTTTAATGAGAGTAACGATACATTTAGACTCGGAATGAAAATGTTCTGCTTTGTTGAAACACACTCTTTACATATAAACGCAACAATGGCGGAGAAATCACATTATTAACTGAGAAGAGAGGATTAAAGAGCAGAACAAGACTTCTTTGCGTTGGTCTTAAGGGATTAATGCTTCTAAAAGCTACGCTGCATACAAATTATTACCTGAACGGCTGTGAATGCAGCGCTCCATGCTGAACACATTGTTTTCACGTTACTTTCGAGAAGCTCTTGATCTGAGGCATGTTTTAAAAAAAACATTCATTCATAGTGAATAGCGACATGCAGGGCTTTATAAGCAAGGGGCCTAAAACAGGGGTCTCTGAGGGATCCAGAACCCCCTGGTTAACCCCCTACAAGTCACAATATCAAATAACAAGCTCATGATGATGTTGTGCTGTCATCGTTTACGCTCAATTGCTCAGTTTCTTTACTAGCTTGAGCTTCAGCACTGGTCCGCCTCAGGGTGGCGCTGCCAAAGCAGTGGTTCACCTAGTCTGTCCTTCACAGATCAGCAGCTTTAATTATGCCCAGGTTAAGTCTTGATTATTTTACAATATGCTAATGTTTATGTGATTTGTAAACTTGCTGGGATAGTAGCTGGAGATGTGGGCCTGAACATCGATGGTGGTAGGAACTGTATCCAACTGTATAGTATGCAACTCCAGAGGCTTTGCTGACGGCCAAACTAGTTCCAATCAGCCACCGGAGGAGGTATCCCTCAAGATCCTTCCAGATTCATGGAGGACAGGCGACAAGACTCTTATCTGTCCTAGCACCGAGATGGTGGAACAAACTTCAATGGGCTGTCTGAAGAGCGAACTCTCTCACGGCCTTCAAATCTCTTTGTGAAGCACTTATAAGCACTAATCTATAAGTCTTGATCTTCTAGGAACACTGGCTAGGTATCGCACCTCTACTGTATATAGTCTTGTATTTATTCTCTTCTCTGTAGCTATTCCTGTCTGGCTAGGTATTGTCCTTCTACTGTGTCTAACTTTATATTTTGTTGTCTTCTTTGTAGGTATCAGCACTGGCCCTTCTTTATGGCAGTGTTTGAGCTCAAGAGTAGTTCGGACTTAAACCTGTTTGTGCTGAACACAAAGCACTTATGTAAGTTGCTCTGGATAAGGTAACTTCACAGGAGAGGTCTTCACTTTCAATGTAAATCAATGGAACCAGATTTTTTTCCCAAGTGATGAAACATTTCTATTGGTCCATCCACCAGAACATGTTTACACAATGTAAACAGCAGCTGTTGTGTTCAAATGATGTAGAAAACTGAAAATCAACAAAAATGGAGATGCATGGAGCTGGACCTTCCTCTCTCTCCTGGGCTATTTCTTCTTTGAAATGACTCCACTATTAATCTGCGCGTCTTTCAAAGGAACTAACCTGTGCACCACGCACCTATTCGCGTGTCAAACAGATATTCTCCTCTCGGTGAAACACCCACCGAGGAGTCTGTCAAAGGTACTCTGGTTATAGGAAGCTCTATTGTACGACACGTGAAATTAGCTACTCCTTTAGGGACACCAGCAGCTAGAGTTATCTGCTTACCAGGAGCCAGGGCGCCGGACATTAGCAGCAACCTTAGGGTGTTAGCAAAGAATAGATATTCGAGGATAGTGATTCACGTAGGTGGTAACGATATCCGTATGCGGCAGTCTGAGGTCACTAAGAGTAATATTAAAGAGGTGATCAAAATAGCCCATACGATGTCCGATGCCGTAATATGCTCTGGCCCTATTCCAAGATGGCAGGGTGCTGAAGCTTACAGCAGGCTTTGGGCGCTACACTGCTGGATGTCCAAGTGGTGTGCAGAAAAACATGTGGGCTTCATAGACAATTGGTCCAACTTTGAGGGGAAGTCTGGTCTCGTAGGGCGGGACGGTGTCCACCCCACGCGGGAGGGTGCCGCTCTGCTATCGTGCAGCATAGCCCATAGCCTCTTAGTTAGTCGGCAGAGCAGCGGAGGTAGTTGCTGACTGTCCAGAGCCGAGACCAGGCAGCAGACAAACAGGCTAAACCGACCGTCTGCTCGCTGCCTTGAGACGTCACCTAGGTACAACTATATTGAGACTGTTTCACTGCCCCGAATTAAACACAAACTTAGAAAATCTAAATCAGTTTGTTTAAATAACTTAGTTAATATAAGAATATTAGATCCAGTGTCTAGCTGCAGTGTTTCTGAATTAAGGTTTGGTTTATTTAATATAAGATCACTGAACTCTAAGGCTGTCATTGTAAATGATACAATAACCTACCATAAAATTGATGTGTTATGTCTCGTAGAAACATGGATTAAACCTGAGGAATATTTGGCATTAAATGAAGCCACCCCCATAGGCTATAAGTATGTACACAGCCCCAGACTGTCCGGTAAAGGAGGGGGTATATGTGTCATTCATAAAAATTCATTAGACATAAGTCAGAAACACAATCTCACTTTCAATTCTTTTGAAATTCTTCTCATAAACATCACCAATCCGACCACTAATAGAAGTGTACTCACCCTAGTCAGCATTTATAGACCACCAGGACCTTATTCTGAGTTCTTAAAAAGAATTTAGTGACTTTGTTGCAGATCTAGCAGTGAGCGCTGAAAAACTAATAATCGCAGGAGATTTTAATATTCACTTTGAAAACTCAGCAGATCCATTAAAAAAGGCTTTTTCATCTATCTTAGACTCTATAGGTCTCACTCAGAATGTAATAGGGCCTACACATTCCTGTAATCACACACTAGATCTAGTTTTGACTTTAGGTGTTGATATACATAATCTTACTGTTCTTCCACAGACTTCAGTAGTTTCAGATCACTACCTAATTTCATATGAATTGAGTCTTAGTAAAAATGTATGTACATCACCCCGTTATTGCATGAAACGTTCAATAATGCCAAATACATCTCAGAACTTTATTGAAACTCTTCCAGATTTATCAACCATAATTTTTCCATCATCAGACCCAACAGAGCTAGACAGAATAACTGACTGCGTAGAAAATACGCTCCGACTAACTTTAGACAACGTTGCACCTATAAAAATTAAAAAGATGCAACAAAAAAAAGCTCGCTCCGTGGTACAACAATGAAGTACGCACCTTAAGACAGACAGTACGGAAATTAGAACGCAAATGGAGAGTGACCAAGCTAGAGGTATTTCACTCTGCTTGGAAGGACAGCCTTAGCAGTTACAGAAAGGCACTTATTAAAACACGCTCAGCATACCTGTCCACACTCATCGAACACAACAAAAACAATCCTAGAGTTTTATTTAGCACCATCGCAAAACTTACCAAAAATCAGGCAGGATCTGAACCTCAAATACCCGCCAACCACAGCAGCAATGATTTCATGGACTTTTTCAATAGCAAAATCGAGAATATTAGACAAAAAGTTCTACCAATACGAGTAACCTATCCTTCATCCGGTTTGGCTCAAACAGCACAAAATGTGATTTTAGAAGAAAGACTAGAAACATTTTCTCCACTACAGCAGACAGAACTAGAAAAACTTATCTCTTTCTCAACTTCTGCTACATGCACACTTGATATGATTCCAACAAGCCTATTGAAACAAGTATTACCAGCTATTATTAAACCTATCTTAACTATCATCAACTCTTCTCTTAGTCTGGGTCATGTACCTAAGTCTTTTAAACTAGCTGTGATAAAACCCTTGATAAAGAAGCCAAATCTTGACCCCAGAGAACTGTCTAGTTATAGACCTATTTCCAATTTACCTTTTATCTCTAAGATTTTAGAAAAGGCTGTAGCTCGACAACTCTGTTCTCATCTACATAAGAACAACATATATGAAAAATTCCAATCTGGTTTTAGGCCACATCACAGCACAGAGACAGCTTTAGTTAAGATAACAAATGATCTTCTTCTTGCCTCTGATCAGGGCCACGTATCTCTACTGGTGTTACTAGATCTAAGTGCAGCTTTTGACACTATAGATCACACTATTCTCTTGGACAGGTTAGAAAATATAGTTGGAATCACAGGAACAGCGTTATCCTGGTTCACATCTTACCTTAGTGATCGCTTTCAGTTTGTAAAGATAAATAATGTATCGTCTAACACTACAAAAGTGAAATATGGAGTTCCACAAGGTTCTGTTTTAGGTCCTCTGTTATTTACACTATATATGCTACCATTAGGCTCAGTTATAAATAGACATGGAATTAGTTTCCACTGTTATGCCGATGATACACAACTGTACATATCAGCCAAACCAGATGACAAATCCAGATTAAATAAGATAGAAGATTGTGTAAGAGATATTAGACTTTGGATGCTACAGAACTTCCTTCTTTTAAACCCAGATAAAACGGAAGTTCTCCTCCTCGGCCCAAAGGCTGCTCGGACTACATGTTCAGATTTAATGTTAAATCTTGCTGACTTCTCTGTAGTTCCTGGTTCAGTAGCCAAAAATCTTGGTGTAACAATTGACTCAGATCTGACATTTAATCAACACATCGGTAATATTACAAGAACAGCGTTTCTTCACCTACGAAACATTTCAAAGTTAAGAAATGCGTTATCTGTGTCTGATGCTGAAAAGTTGATACATGCCTTTATAACCTCAAGGCAAGATTACTGTAATGCATTATTGTCAGGATGCTCCAGCAGGAACCTGAATAAACTTCAGTTAGTTCAGAACGCTGCAGCTAGAGTACTAACTAAAACCAGGAAATTTGATCACATCAGTCCAGTTTTATCAGCGCTACACTGGCTTCCTGTTAAATTCCGTATCGACTATAAAATTCTATTACTGACGTATAAAACCCTGCACGGTCTCACACCGGAGTACCTGCAAGATTTAATTTCCTATTATGAACCGCCACGTTCACTCAGATCACAGGATGCTGGTTTTCTAATAGTTCCTAAAATTCAGAAGACTACAATGGGGGGAAGAGCTTTTTCCTACAAAGCCCCAAAATTGTGGAATAATCTCCCAGTTAATGTTCGGGACTCTGACACAGTCTCAATATTTAAGTCTAGACTAAAAACATACTTGTTTAGTGTAGCTTTTTGTAATTAAGTTTCTCTTTTAGATAAAGGCAGGAGATCTGGGGGTTCTTGGACACAGAGGTTTATGGTAAACTGAGATGTTGGTGCTGTTGTTCCAACACTTCACGCGATCACACAGGTTTGTTGATGGTGGAGTGGGGGGACCCCAGTGTCTCAGGGTACTCTCATGTCCATGTTACCTTCTGGTTCTCTCCTTTTAGTTTAGGCTGTTATAGTTAGATCTGCCGGAGTCACCAACCACACTCTAAAATTCTGAAAATTCATATTCTCTACAGTCTTACTCCTGAGCCCAACTAACTCTTTCTCTTTACTCTTCCTGAGGAAATGACTGTCCTCCTGTCTGTTGAAGGCTGTTGAAGGACTGATCATCGGGCCATCACCCCACCATCACCAGCCAGCTCACCTGTCCATTTACTGCTACACCCTCAGTTACATCACTGTGCCATCCAGATGCACCAGCACTGAGATAGGATGGGACTGTTTCAGCTCACGCCCACTTTACATAAAGACTGTCATAGACTGCCTCAGCCAGAGACTGCCTCAGTCATACACTGCCTCTATCTGTGCAGCTTCTAAAGCTTTGCTATCCAGATTTCAAACAGAGACTCCTTTCTTTGGTATTTAGTTCAAACTGTAAATACTGTTTGACCAGAGGAGGATGGGTCTCCCCTTGTGAGTCTGGTTCCTCCCAAGGTTTCTTCCTCCAGTTGAGGGAGTTTTTCCTTGCCACTGTTGCCTCTGGCTTGCTCACTGGGGGATATATGTTATAACTGTTTTCAAAACTCTGTAAAGCTGCTTTGAGACAACATCGTTGTAAAAAGCGCTATATAAATAAAATTGACTTGACTTGACTTGACAATGCTCATTCAATTATTTAGAAATGATGAAATGACCCCCTCTCACACTCGTCCCGTGTTTTGGTCGGAAGCTCAGATCTTTTTTAGGCTTGAGCTTTCGATCAAGTGTGGATGGATTTGATGATGCGAAACAAAACTCTCGCTCTCCGCAGCCCCAGCGCTCGTTAATTTCACTATTACTCCCTCGCACACACGAGCGCAGCCAATGCTGACATATTGAGTGTTAATTTGATGTCACTGGCGCTCATCACCTCAGCGACTGGAGCAAAGAAAAACAGACAATCAGCACAAACAAACAAACAACGAACAAAGCCCCAGGTAAAACAGGCACTTCCTCGCAGTCTGACTGTCGCTAATGAAAAACAGCAACAGCAACAACAACAACAGAAAACTAATAAAGCAGTCGTCTAAAGTCGCCTGCTTGTCTGCTCGGAAAAGAAGAGTTTATTCGCCCTCATTGAAACTCAATGAAATTGACAAATGCTCAGCTAATATCTTCCATAAAAACTAACTATGGAGCCTGAATCGGAAATAAACTAATCATAAAATATTAACATGTATTATTACATACATGTTATTATACACACAGCACAGTGGCAAAGTTTGAGGCACTTGGAGACATCATTATATTATTATATTATTTATATTATATATATATTTTTTTAATGTTCAAATTGTATTCATACACAATGTAGTTGTTTTACATATGTGGATTTAACCCTTTCCAAGTTTTTCCATCTAGAAAAAAACCCAGTATTATTTACAGTCCTTATCTAATACTTACCTAGTCCTTAAGCTAAATCAAGATTGCTGCTAAAGGAACATTTATACAGAGTCTGGGGCATCCAGGAGAAATCTGGAAACAGTGTTCTTCAAAGTGGCACACATGATAATATCTACTTCTTTCATAATAAGATACACATGCTATGCTTATATTGGTTAAAAAAGAGATATAAAGATATATGGTGCCCTTGGACACTAGCTATAGAAAACTGGCTCTACAGCTATAGGGTTATGGCATCCATCTGCAAAGCCTCTGGTGTGCCAGTTCCCCAGATCAGATTTACTAGGACACATGTTTCTTGATATGGCATAACACACACACCACACATATTTCCATCTAAATTTCTTCCATCAGTTCAACTGGCATCATTTAACTGAGGGACTTCTTCCAAAAACAGATGGAAACCGCATTGTACGACACAGTGGAAAAAAAGATAAACTGATAACAGCAACAGGCTGTTCGACCAACCACAACAGAGCTTCTTAATATTCAGTAAAGGTCATAGAATAAAGTTCATGCTGTGGACTTAGAATTAGTGATAATGCATAGCTAACTGCTCAACGCTTACTTGTGGGCCACTACCATCTTTCAAATATCCTATTAGATAAAACCAACAGATTATAAGCATTTAAAGACAAGTGCCCACCGGGCTGGACAGTCTAACGAGATACTGTACGGCCCACTGAAACGAATGAATGTAGTTGATTACCTATAGTTCCAGCAGGACACGGCTGCAGGGCAACCAGGCCTTGCCGTGTTTTGGGCCAGGTAAGCTCCGCCTCCACAGTGGGACTACAGAACTCCACCGCCATGTTGGGCAGTATGGAGGAGGGTGGTGGACGCGTGCTGGCTTCTTTGACACCTCCCCCCGCAGGCTGGAGCTCTGTGGTGGTACTGCGCGGGACGGCGGTGGTCAGCACTGGAGACTTGGTGGTGGTGGTTTTGGCCATCATGGTGGTAGTGCTGGTTGTGGTGGTCGTCATGGACACCGTGGTGGGGCGGGTGGTGGTCCTGGTGGTCGTGGTGTCCATCAAGATGTGAACGGAGGATGAAGACTCTGAGGGAGGAGAGGAGAGTGAGTGAGTGAAAGACGGGCAGACGTTAACATTAAAAACAAAGAAACAAAGAAACATGATTCACAGCAGTCGTATGTCTGAGAAGACACTGTCATTGATTCTCAAGACTGGATAAGAAAATACAATAGACAGAGAGACAGAGAGAGAAATAGAGAGAGTGAGTGAGAGAGAGAGCGATAGAAAGAGATTTACATATACAAGGTAAAAAAGACAAAGAAAAATAGAGAGAAGGGTACAGTTGGGGAAGGAGAGAGAGTGAGTGGTAATAAGGGGGTACATCAGCTGTGGAGCTGCAGTGAGATCAGTGCTTCAGTCATAGTTCCCACCAGTCCCCTCTAAACACAAACACACACAAGCTTATTTAAACACATGGCTATTCTGCCCTTCTACAGCCACTAATAATGCTGCTGACCACCTCAGTATAGCACAAGGTTACGACTGACCATAACACCTGCACAGTAACTAAAAGTAAGGACCTGGAATTAATTTAGCCCACAGCACTTTATGAAGCCGCAGCTTATATGGGGCCGCAGAGAGAGAGAGAGAGAGAGAGAGAGAGAGTTAAGAAGAAGACGTAGAGCACAAGAGGTGAGAAGGAATCAAAACAAAGTGATAAAGCAAGTGAACAGGCCGGCCAGTGGCTATCAGGAGCAATTAGAGGAATTTCACTGTAACAGCAATTATATCTGACCACAATGGTTAATAAAGCCACACACCAAACACAGAGACAACACACTGCCTTACAGGAGAGAACACACCTCCGAGGGTGGCTGTTTGTGGGAGAAAACAAAGTAATGATCAATCCTGTATCAAAGCTTCAGACTCAGTCTGGACCCTCAGATACACCACAGCAGTGTGTGCACATGTTCTACCCATTTACTGATAAACATTACAATTCCCCAACAGACCTCATCATTCAGCATCAAATATCAACTCAACATATCCTCCATTACTCACATATACCACTCAATCAAGACCAACTGGAACATCAGTCTAAAATACACAGACTTACTGCATCATTTATACACCAACATGACCCACCATACACAGACACGGCCCACCAAACAGCATCACTCCCTAACACCAACATTCAGCATCAAATATCAACTCAACATATCCTCCATTATTCACATATACCACTCAATCAAGACCAACTGGAACATCAGTCTAAAATACACAGACTTACTGCATCATTTATACACCAACATGACCCACCATACACAGACACGGCCCACCAAACAGCATCCCTCCCTAACACCAACATTCAGCAAGTATATCAAATATAAAACATCACTGTTATCTACCAAACACATCACTCTCCATTAAACAGCATTCAAACACTAATAGATTTCTCTGAATCCCAGAAACATCCAAACACATTTTAATCCCCTTAAACTGAAGACCATCATTATCCACTGAAGACCATCATTATCCACTGAAGACCATCATTCTCCACTGAAGACCATCATTCTCCACTGAAGACCATCATTCTACACTGAAGACCATCATTCTCCACTGAAGACCGTCACTCTCCACTAAAGACCCACATTCCCCACTAATATCCATCACTCTCCACTAAAGACCACCATTCCCCACTAATGTCCATCACTCTCCACTAAAGACCACCATTCTCCACTAATGTCCATCACTGTCCACTAAAGACCACCATTCTCCACTGAAGGCCATTATTCTCCATTGAAGGCCATCATTCTCCATTGAAGGCCACCATTCTCCACTGAAGACCACCTCTCTCCTGCTAGCTGTTGGCTTTACAAAGTTCCAGGTACAGATATGGTGCTCAGAGCTGAACTTGGTTCCAACATGTGAGAACGGCTGCGCCGGATACGGAGAAGAGCTCCTTAATCCACGTCCAGCAGCCGAGACTGAATGAAACAATCACGCAGATTGGGTCGTTTGTGGAAATGCAGGAAATGTGAGATTTGCCAGTGACGTGGAGTGAGACAAGAGATAATAAACGTGTTTACTTGAGCGCTGAGCGCGCGCGTACGAGAGCGAGGAGCTCTACAGCTAACGAGAAGGAGGCTGGCGCGTGCGCGAGTGTGTGTAAAACTCCGGCGCGCTGCAACGCTTCCTACCAGACACGCCGTTCACACACTTGTCTCTGGAAAGTGCTAATTACAACACTTCCATCTGTCTGGTGACCATATGCAAGCACAAAAAGAACAGCTACAGAGAGAGAGAGAGCTTGCGAATGCACCGAGACACAGCGCAAGAGAGAGAAAGAGAGAGTGAGCGCGAGCGAGCGAGAGAAAGAGAATGAGTCTCCAGAACTGTGTTGTGGAACGCGGCCATATGCTTGGAGAAAGATTAGCAGAGGAAAATGGATTCTTAATGAGTAATCTACGAGAAATCTCTCAACCAGGAGAGCAAACTTCTGCAATTTCACATCCAGCCTCTCCAAACCATTATTATACATCATTAAAGCACAGGCCTGTTTTTTTTTCCACTACAATTCTAAAACGTTACACAAAGACCTGAAGATAGCTCATCCTACAGCTCCAGCCATAGCCAAGCCTGCCTGACCTCAATGCCAGGGGTGGCTCCATTGAATGGTATAGCATTATTAACAAAATATATATCCAAACTGTGATGTATTATGTGACTCATTTTAAAACTAGTCCCGGGATCTTATTTGGCAGCTTTTAAATGAAGCAGTAGTTATTCTGGCACCTGTGCACATACTTGAATGCGGCTTTTGCCTCAATTAAGGTGGAACGTGAAATTTGAATATCGTCACTGTCCAATGAAAAACAAGTGTCTCCAGAATTGCGACTTTACAGGAGAGACCAAAAACTTACTGTACTTTCAATGCAAGTCAATGGAACCAGAAGTTTTTCCAAGCTGTTTTGAAGCACTTCTATTGGTCCATTCATCATGAAATTTCCAAACAAAGTAAACGACCACTGGCATGCTCAAATGATGTAGAAAACTCAAAATCGACAAAAATGGACCGCGACGATATGTGTATCCACCACAGTGCATTGCATACCAAGTATCAAGCACACAATACTGAGAATCTAAGCCCATAAGGCGAGCCAGTCCTTTATGTCTACTGCCTCTATAACAAAGCAGACTGCTTCAGATGCAACAGACTAGACGGTGGGAGGTGATTAGAGGGTCTGCTGTGTTTTCATTTTCATCTGAAACACCACAACAGGCTAAATGGGCGAATGATAGCTGCAGTAGTGCATCTCAAACCTGGGGAAGAATTACACCCAACACTGAAACACAGTGTTTATTACAGGTGAACATCACAAGAGCGATTTTCAAACTTCAGATGCCACGGATTTCAAGGGAGCTCAAGTCTTTTCTAGGGAAGTGACCCATGTGACCCATGTGGTTTCGCCTGTTTCAGCTGCTATGTGCTGAAAACAAGGCTTTGTTTATATAAGGCACATTGACTCCAGCTGCAAGAACACTGTATGTGACTGTTTGGCCAGTGATGCAAAATCTTTTATAGGCTGTACCAACAAAGCACTTCTTTAGAGCGTACTGAAGTAAACAAGTAAACAAAAAAAAAAATTCTAGTGCATCTGCTACTCACGTTCACAGATAAACTCAAGTTCATTAACAAAATTAACTTGAACTATGATATTAGATACTCGTACTTAGTATAAGTACATGCATTCTAGCAGTAGGATGTGGCCAAAAATCAATATATTCAATTTGGCTAAATTATACTTTATGCGCACTTACAAATGACTTATTATTCATTTATTTTTTTATTAACTAATAAAAAAAACACCAAAAAAACACAAAAAACATTTATTATTTTTATTATTTTTTTCATCTTTACATTAAGTGGACCAATAAAAATGCATGCATTTTCCAAAATGACAACTTTACTTTTAATGTAAGTCAATGGAGCATTTCTATTGGTCTTTGTAGCTGCTGTATTCAAATGATGTAAAAAAAAAAAAAAAAAAAAAAAAAAAAAAATATATATATATATATATATATATATATATATATATATATATATATATATATATATATATATAGAGAGAGAGAGAGAGAGAGAGAGAGAGAGAGAGAGATGCAGATCCAGCCATTAAAGACAGTATAACTAATTATGCTGCATAAGACAAGGTTAAGGTCGCATGGCTTGCAAAAAATATCCTGTGGACGACGACTGCTCCGTCTAGAGTGTTTTATCTTTACTAAATATATGGGTAGTATCATAATGGCGCTCCATCTCCATAAACGTCTAATTCTAATGATAATTGGATGAGTTATAATGGTGATTATCCCCAGGGTCCTAAACTCCATCATACACCTGCTGTCAAGCGACTGATTAACTCATCACACAGCAGCTCACAACAAATGCAGGATTAAGTGCAGCCCTGAGCCACAGAGATCAGAACACAGCAATTTCCATTTTCCTTTTTTCTTTTCGATCTTTCACACACTTTTCATTTTCCTAGCTGGCTATCGTACAAAAAAAAAAAAAAACACCACCGATCATCAGGATTGACGGGGAACACCAATTATGCTGTGCGACGGCGGTTTCTCGTTCCGAGCGAAAGCTCCATTCCAGTCTATTTAAAGCGTTCGGCCTGCCTTAATTACCCTTTTTTTATCCTCCTCTTCCAGCAGCGAGAAAATTAAGACACCTTTCCTTCACCGCTGGAAAAAGCCTCGTTATTGTGAAAAGCAGGCCCCGCCATTTTTAACGACTTGTCATTGCGACGAAGGGCCGGTCTAAAGTTGTTAACTTTTAATTACTCCACCAAACAGTTTCGTTTTCCATCCGTAGCAAAAAAATCACTCGTTTGACATTTGGACATGAGTAGCGTGCTCAAAGCTCTAACGCTATATCTCGTTTCAGCGTTGTGTGTCAGCTAGCCTGAGTCACCCGTTAGTGGCAATGGGCTCCTTCTGAGGACTGGCATCACTTTCAGCCATAGCTTGTCAGCTTGTATAGAGCGATACATCTCGCAGTCAAGGCACAGCTCGCAGATCCAATGAACTTGGGGGGCTAACCCGAGCCGCACGACATGTGGGCTAAATTAGGTCAATTACTGTCTGGCTGGAGTACGTTTCTGGAGCTGAACTCCACTACAAGGGTACATGGCTTATGTTTGACATGTGCTCCCAGACTTCAAGACACGGCAGCGGCAAGCTAAGAAACACAATGTTAAGTTTAATCTATTGGAAGAGAGGTCAACTCGGTATTAGCATAATACAAGAGGACATATTCAATATTTCCCATATGTTTTACTCATGAACCCTGATGTCTGTAGAAAAAAAAAAGTATGCCTGTAAAAAAATAGCTACTTAAGAGCTAATGTGGCTAACACTGGATTTAATCCAGACAGGCTTGTGTTTATACACTGTTGGACATGTTAGCTTTAACTTCAACAGATGAAGTACAGTGATGTGAATACCAACTAAAAGAGATTTTTTGGTGTTCGCTTTTGCTTTTATGATTGCTAAGGCCGATCACTAACATGATTTAGGACCTTGCTGCTGATGAAAACAAGGATAGCAAAAGGGTTAGCACTAACACTCTCTCACATTACTAGAGGGTGCCTCCGTGTTGTGTTATACAAATGTCAGCACAAAGCACAATACAATGGCCAACGATCAAAAGTGCAGTGCTAATCACACAATGCAACCCTTCAATAGGCTACATGACCTGCAAGTATGCTAGCATGGCAAATGTAAGATGATTAAAAATGCATGCATTTTCCAAAATGACAACTTTACTTTTAATGTAAGTCAATGGAGCATTTCTATTGGTCTTTGTAGCTGCTGTATTCAAATGATGTAAAAAATAAATAAATAAATAAATATATATATATATATATATATGATTAGCCCAGGCTAGCATGACACATTTAGCCATGTTAACATTGGTTGTGTGAAATTTGCTTGGGATGAGAAAACTCCAAACAACAGTGAAAAATATTGTCGATCTGGCCGTACAAGAATATTTTTTGAAGTGTTTTTTGGTTAGCAAATATGACAAGCTTGTTTGGTTGATGCATGTAACACCCTGTAGTGGATTGTGAACTGGTCAAGTTGCTAGTTTTCCTGTTTTTCTAGCTGAAGATCTTCCATCTTTATCCATTTGATACTGTGCCAGGCCTCATGTGTTCCACCTCGGTGGTGGCACTGGCATTAGTAAAGTAAATATGCAACATAGAAGCTGAACCTTTAACCTACTTCACCAACAGTGCTACCATCATAAAGTGTATATTGTCCAGGGCCGGCTAGCACTGTGCAGTTTGCATATATTCACTGTTAGCCACGTTAACATTTTTGGCTGTATTGATGCAAATCAGCACTGGTTCGGTAGACCAAGCGACTTTCTGACTTTTGTATACCACAGCATGTCTCTGAGAAACGTTACAAATACACATAGCGAATAGCCAGCTTGATTAGCTTAGGCTTTGTCACGCCCTGTAGGTGGGATTGTGAGAGAGTGGAAAGTAATGCTAAAGCTACTGCCACCTCAATCCATTTCCTTCAGCAGCAGGCCTTAAATCTCTCACCTCGGGGCTAGCGTTAGTGATTAGCATTAGAGGCTAGTTTCAGAGTGGCAGTGAATCAAGAAGAGCAGGGTGATGCTAATGCGGTGATCTAATGTGACATGATACAGCGGTAATGACCTGAGCCAGGCCGCTGTTTACAGCTTAATTGCTCAAGCTGCCTCCATTAGACAGCCCAGGGCAAAGGAGAGGGTGTAAAGTACGCGGGGACACACAGGCGCATACGCTCACTCTCAGTCATACATACATCAGCGAGCAGTCATGTTGCTGTCATTACCTCATTCTTTTAAGATGCTTTCTTTGTGAGCTCTATACTGCACCTTCGTATTAGACCTTTGTTGCTAAATCTTAGGAGCTACTGTAGTCTTTGTGCTATAGATTCAATTACTTCTGACATTTGTTTATGTGTGACTATATAATTAAGAAACTGAGAATCTGCTCTCAGTTTTTCAACAGTATAGACCATAGACAAATCAACCTTTCCTCAACATCGCTGTTCCAGCCTGTAACAGAGACGGAGACTGGAGTAATGGCTACACGTGCAGGTGGGTTTTATTGAAGTCCATAGTGAGAAAACAAAGACAACAAAACAAACAAAACAACAAACCTAGACCAAGTGGGAATCTGAAAGAAACGACTAAACTACAGAATGAACACGAGACACGGGATGAAATCCAGATCATAAAGACTAAGTGCAGGCACAACGAAGGTTCGACTAAGACAGAGACAGGAAACACGGAACACCTGGAAGAAGGGAGGATACACAAACATGGAGCAGGTGAGGGCATAGACGAGGGACGGACATCTTTTCAGACCCTGAGTTGTCTTCTCACAGCGGAGGGATAATCGGAAACGTCTGTGATTAAATATTTAATAATAATTATGTACATTCTTATGAAGAAGGTATGAAACTGGGAGCTCAGCCACACTAAAAGGCCTGAAAGACCATGGAGGGCAACTATAGTGGACGACTGTAGAATTCTCAACAAGGGGAAGACAAACCCCCTTCACAACATCTAGGTTGGTATATCATTTTCAAAGCCTACAATTAAGAGACGCCTTCCTGAAGGTAAATACTGAGAGTTCATCTCAGGACACAAACCACTGGTCCAGATTAGCCCTTTTTCTAGAAAGTAGCTAAAAAAGGCTGCCGTGTTCTGAAAGAATATTCTTGATGAAACCAAGATTAACAAGAAGAGAAGTGTATATAGAAGGATAAAGGATTCAAAGTCTACCGCATTATCTGTGAAACATGGCGGAGGGAGTGTTATAACATGTAAGGCAGCTAGTGGAACTCGGTCACTGGTAGGGCTGTGTATTGGCAAGAACCTGGCGATGCAATACGTGTCGTGATGCAGCGGTCACGATTTAATATATTACAATATACTGTTATATGGCAAGTAAAGTCATATATTGCGATTTTTCAAATCCTACTATTAAAACTCACCACTACATGACCAGGTTTACCAATGCTTACAATAGCATTGCACCCTTGTGCTGCTTGTTAATGCTGGAGTGGAAAATGGATTACAACCCTGCCATCTAGTGGTCAGAGGTTTAAACAACACACAATGATTCACTGTCTGCCAGTGTGTATCGATACGGTGTTTTGAGAATCAATACAGTACCACCAAACATAATATCCCGATATTCGATATTTCAATATTTTCTTACACCCCTAGTCACTGGTGTTTATTACTTTACTGACTAATAAAACCATATTATAAAACATAACACAAAGCCAAAACACCCACAACACACCACAAAAACAACCCAAGAGCTTCTTAACGCAAAGACGTGTTCTTAAATGCCTGATCCAGTCAGCTCAACCCAAGTGAGCAAGCTACTTGCTCACTGAAAACAATTAAGGACACGTACAAACACACCTCCAACTGGCCAATGTCACCTTACTCGTTTAAAATCCAATAAAAACAGGTCTATGGTCTCTATCAAATGTTCATTCCACAGCCAATCCTTTCACTTCTGTAATTGCTTTACGTTAATTGAATAATTTGTGCATCTGATTGAGTCGTGGGTCATCACACCTGACTCCCCCAGCAAAAGGAGGGTGGAAAATCTGTTTAGACTGTGAGGAGTAGGTTCAGGATCCGAAACTGGGTGCAGGCCATTGTCTGGTCCGTGTCCAGAATATCCAGCAGGCCACACAACACAGAGTCCAATTCACCCCGAGCGGCTTTCGGCTTTCATGCGCGGCTCACAGAATGATTTAGACCATTAAGTCATTATCGGAATCGCCGCTACTGCTGCTGAAAACAAAAGCTCGCTGTCGTTTCGCATCAATTATATATCTCACTCGCAGCACAGGTGAAGAATCTGTGCAGATTCTGAGCTCCGGGTCATCGCCATATCAATTGGATGAAGTTAGTGAATAAACATCAAAAAATAAACATCAAAACAATCAGAAAAAAACCTGATGCAATTATGAACATAGATTTCAATCTACAGTAATAACTCCAGAGCCCTAAAAGTCATTGTCAAATAAATAAATGTCACTGAGATGTCAAGTAAATGTCAGCCCGGGCACAAGATCCTGAAGCGCTTTCAAGAACTCTGTGAACACTGACAGTCACATGCAGGAGGATTTCTGAGAGTCACAGTTACACTACACAAACACACACACACACACACACACACACACACACACACAACCACACAAACAACAAACACACATACACACAAACAACAAACACACAAACAACAAACACTCACACATACACACACACACAAACAACAAACACACACACATACACACACACAAACAACAAACACACACACACACACACACACACATACACACACACAAACAACAAACATACAAACATACACACATACATACACACATACAAACAAACACACACACACAAACAACAAACACACAAACGCACACACATACATACATACACACAAACAACAAACACACATACACACAAACAACAAACACACAAACGCACACAGATGGCAGTGTGTGCCGCACAAAAAAACCAGACAGTTTGTGTGTGTGTGTGTGTGTGTGTGTGCATGCGCTTTAATGCCAAACACACCACCGTGAGTGCCATGATCTGCAGATGGCAGAGATTAAAAGGTCTCAACCCAAACAGAGAGAAAACGAAAGACAGAGAGAGAGAGAGAGAGAGAGAGAGAGAGAGATAGAGAAAGAGAGAGAGAGAGAGAGAAAGACAGAGAGAGAAAGAGAGAGAGAGAGAGAAAGAGAGAGAGAGAGACAGAGAGAGAGAGAAAGACAGAGAGAGAGAGAGACAGAGAGAGAGAGATGATAATATTCATAATCTTCAGTCATAGTCAATGTTTTTAGTTACTTCGTTCAGCGACTGAAAGGTCTGATGTCTGAAATCTGATGGAACTGTCAGACATTTCTGCTGCTTTTCTTATTGACCTGTGATGCAGGGACGCTGTTAAACAAAATTAGATACTAAAGACAAACACTAAAAATGGAAAAATAAGAAAATTGGAGAGTAATTGATAACCCGGTGGTGGAAAAATATAATTTTCTCTAATGCCATAAGCAGTTTTTCTGATAGAAGGCCAACAGTGGTCCGCTATCCTACTGCTACCAGTTAATGAGGTATTTTTACACTGTACATGCACAGCACATATCAGAATATTGTTTTATTCCTAAACCTGGTCCTCTGTGAGGGTGTGGTCTCTTTATTTAGGTATACATTCCACATCAGGCTTCAGTAAAACGCCTGGTGGCACCTCCAGACGCATCGTCATTGATCTTTCATCTCTCCCGTCCGGAGCACACTCCACCTTTGCCATTAGCTGACGCTAACAAGGGATGAGAAAAGAGATGAGAGGAATAACTACTGGAGAGTGCAGAGCTAACTGGACGGGGTCGGAGGGTCAGACAGGGGTTGACGCAGAGTGGGCAGAGTCAGAGTAAACGGTGGCGTGAGGTCAGTTTAAGGTCCACTCACACTCCTATGAGCCCTTTACTCCGCTGAGGTTCCTATGACTTCATATGCTTAAAGCTTTCAAACTATACATTGCTTGAGACTTTAATTAGCTTACTAAACTTAGTACTCATGTATAGCCTCCAGGTAGTGTTGGTCATCCTGTAGTCCTTCATCAGATGAACTACAGTCTGTATTTTTTGTTCCTGTATTGTAAATGGAGCTGATATAATGGACAATGTGTGCAGATATAAGGAGGTGGTTTGAATGTTATGGCTGATCGGAGTACAGGAGTGTGTCAGTAAGCATTAACATGATATTTTGCAAAGCTGCTTCTGGCTACAAGTCTACCTGCCAACAGCTGGGCTGTAGCTGTTTTAAACTGTATAGGTAAACAGCTTGCTTTCTTCACAATTCATGGAGAAGTGCAGCCAAAAATACCACCATCCATTATAGCTGTCACTGAAGATGATCACTTTGGACCTGATTGGTCAACAGTGGTGTGTGGTTATACTTTACTGGAGTAATTATTTTTCAGATGACCTTTAACTTCTACTCCTTACATTTTCAAACCATCATCAGTTCTTTTTACTCCTCATTTTAAACATAGCCTCGTTATCCTATTTCATTTCAGCTTGTTTTCATTCATGTACATTTACATTCCAGTAAAGATTATTGATAACATGCCTTTGAAGTTTGACTGTGTGCATCACTACAATACTTAAGACAACTAGTCATCATATCTTCTGCTCCATGAAACACATGTTAATGTTCAGTAGTACACAGATATGCTTCTTTAATATATTATATTATAGGGTTAGGGTTAGTATAATGATATAATAATATATTGTACTAAAATACATTAATTATTTAATTGGCGTATATATGCAGCTGAAACAGGAAGCCTAGCGCATCCCAAATTTATCAACATTAACATTTTAATATAACATTATAGTCATTATGGCTTTTAGAAGAATGTTTTTTTTGGGGAGGTGGGCTAGTGCACTATAGACCCCTGTGGTGCAACCTAAGCTTTTGTCCTTAATTGCATTTTTACCTTACATTACTTTTACATTTATACTTTAAGTAGTTTTGAAAGCAGTACTTTTACACTTTTACTGGAGTAAAAGCTTGACTTGATATTTTTAAATATCTATGCCTCTATCTATACCTCTACCTGAGTAATGAATGTGAATACTTTTGACAACTTTGTTGGTCAACACAGCCAAACTTGGGGCGCCAGGAGAGCCAAAAACGAATCAATATGGAAACATATTTGATTCAAATCAATATTAGCATCAAACAGATTATTCATTAAATCATTTGGACTGTATTCACAGCCCTAAAGAAATAAATGTTAGCTCTAATTATAAATATTTATGTATCATATCTGCATCAACCCACGTTTTCTAGATTAGTGCATGCCTATTGGTTAATCTGCCCAACAGTCCCGCCGGACGTCAACAATAAGGGTGTTTTCACACTCGTCCTGAATATTCAATTGAGCATTCACGTGCAAGTATTCCATCCAAACACCTGGATCAACTGTGCCATTCCATATTATGTCTCCGTTGCTGCTTTTTATTATTTTCCTTAATCACAAACTCCCCAGCGGCAAACAATAGGTGCTTTTGGGATACATGGCTTTTCACCATGCCTTCGAAAAAAGGAGGCAGTCATGATGCAAAGTAAACCAAGCACATAAACTCTGCATGTGGCGCCGGGAGGGGACAGCTTTCACACATGCAGTAAACCCCGGACTGCCAGGAGGACCAGAGATCAGTTCTCCAGACCCCTCCCAGGCTAGAGTACAGCTTTTACCTTGCACCAGACGCCAGTGTACCAAACTCGCATGGCAAGCTACCAAACGCATCAGACCACAGGCAAACGGCGGGCTTGCACTAATAATAGTGTAACTGTCAGGTTGCATGGGCGTTATGTAAAGTTCTGTCATGTAAGGCCAGCCTAAAAATGCAGCGCCTATTAAAACTGCGCAGAAGTCTAAAACACTGCATGGGCCTTGACCAGCTGACTGCAGATGACTCAACTGTGGAGTGCGAGCAAGCAAGAGAGAGAAAAAAAGAAAGAGAAAAAGAAAGAAAGAATGAGAGGAATAAAGAACAAGAGAGGAGAGAGAAAGTGTGTGTGTGTGTGTGTGTGTGTGTGTGTAAAGCGGATTTTCTCCACTGGCTGCCCAGGCAGCACTAAGAAGCCCTGTAGATGTTCCTGTTCAAACTGTGACAGAAAAACAAAGAGGATGAAAAATGATGGCGCTCACGCTCATGTGGTTACGCAAATCAGCCATGAACACACACACACACACACACACACACACACACACACACACTCACTCAGACACACAGAACAAAACACTCAAATACTGGCAACTGCTGAATGCCCATTTCAGAAAATAAACAAATACTGGGGGTTGGAAAAAGAAATAAAGCGATTTAAAAAGTGGAAGAGATGAACCGCAGCGTAGAGGCTTGCACGGGCTTGATCATTAATGGCCACATTTGCTTCTACCAAGTATCACCTGCCTGTGTCCCCAGTGTCGTTCCAGCCTGCACCCACCTACAAACTATCCTAGCATTCATGCCCACACTTGCCTGCTCCAACCACCCTGCTACTTTGGGCCGTGGTGCTTGCCTGACGCCCATCCGCATTATAGGCTGATGCAGCGTTGTGGTCCACCAGTGTCAGTGACTGCTGGAGTAGAAGCTATGGAGCTGCTGTGTGGTTAATTAAAAGACTGATTTGTTTTCCTGACATGTCCTGGTATGGGCTCATGCCAGACAACCAGGCTGACATAGGTCAGTTGCCACAGCACAGTGTTCCTGCTAGCTGGCATACTATCCGCAGGGCAAGGCCGAGAGCTAAAATATCTGGTCCCACTTTAAGCGCGGTGTCTTTGATAACCGTGCAGGTACACAGGAACAACACATGCATCAACAAAGGAACTACTAGTAATATAGCCACTGTTACAGATGGCTTACAGCAGTGCCAATGTGTATCAGTTTCTTTATTTGCCTCATGTGATTACGTAAGAGCATCTCGAGAGGTCTAACAGAAAAAGCTAAAAACCTACTTTTAGTGGTCATCTGACGTTGCCAAAGCAAAATAAATGTTAGACTATTGGTGGGAAAATTGGAATTTCTAGTGTAAATATTATTATTGTCTTAATGTAAGTAAGTACACTTTTCCTTATGTTGCCAGTCTACTTATAAATGCTAATAAATTAACAGTGGTCACTACTAGTTACATTGCTGTTCATGTGTAAGTACACAGTCAATTAATATGAAGTGGGACCAAATATTTAATATATATATATATCTTTGCTGTCCAATGAATATCATATCTCCATTTTTGTTGATTTTGAGTTTTCTACATCATTTGAACACACCAATGGTTGTTTACATTGTGTGACAATTTGATAATGAATGGAACAACAGAGGTAAAAAAAAAACAGCTTGGAAAATTTTTTTCATTGACTTACATTGAAAGTAATGTATGTTTTCGGTCTCTACTGTAAAGTTGCAATTTTGAAGATACTTGTTTTTCATTGGACAGCGACTATATTTATTATATTGAACCCCAAAAAGGGGACACGTTTAAAGCCACAGTTCCCAAATGTGCCGGCCTGATGTATAGAGATGTGTATGGGTGATGGAGAAAAAGCTAATCAGTACCAACACTGTGCACTCTTTTCTACAGCAGTTCTGGCTCTGATGGCCACACTTCTTTGTTTCTGCTCAAAATATTCAGTTTCCAGACGAAGTTTGAACTGCATCTGAATTCATATGCATCTACCGGCACTCTTAGCCTTTGTAATTCAGCAACAGTAGCTTGAACCAAGCCCACTTAACCTCCCGCCACCCGAGCCCAGCTCACTGTACCACCACAAACACACATCTCCATCAACTCCACATACAACTGAATGGCGGGAAATAGTAGAAGTGCATATTTTGTGCGTGCTGAGGCCAAACAGAGCTGTAAAAAAAATAATAATAATAAATCCAACTCAGCTCTAAACTGTGAGCATCCTCTGGCATCACTGTTAACAGACAACTGCGCAGCCAAGCAGCAGCTACTGTCTACATGTATCAACATGGGTTTACAGCCACAACAACTGTAGCAACGCTGCTCTCGATCGCCGCTATTTAACAAGACATATGCTGTCATGACAAATTAAGTCCAGTAATAGAACAGTATAATGTTACCACTGCTGTTTATTCTCTATGACAGACGCTGTAATGTGGTATTTCATGACGGCTAACTAGGAAACACTTAGCAGCTATTAGCATGTGTCGTAAGCCGTCATAATATCAAATATTACAGCATCTGTCACCATAACTGACACATGGTAATAAAGTGGGCTTCTGACGTGGGAAACAAACGCTTTGGATAAAACTCTGTATAACTTTGTCACTAGCTCGTTCCTTTGACCCCAAAGGCTAATTACTGCCAAGCCAACCGCTTTGCCCGGCAACTGATTTCTTTTCCGTCAGATGGAAAAGATAAAATGCACAATGTATATCAGACGATCTGTGCATGTGTGGGCACAGCATCTGAGGCTGAGACCCCAAAGATACCAAAATTAGACCAGGCTAGCTAACTAGCCAATGTTAATGCCAACAGACTCTGCCAGCAAGTCCTCCACTACACAGCACATGAACATAAGGATTCACGATTAGGACTTTGTAAGCAGTAGATCTGTGTGGTTATACTCCGTGGCCCTGAAAAGTATTTGGACATGGGTAAACTCTACTGTAGTTCTTTGCTTCACTGACGATGGCCTCCTCGGCCTGGAGAAGAATTTCATACTCTTTTAAGTGTAGTGAAAAAGCTGCTGTGGAATCACTCAAGAGCAAACCGATCACAGGTTGGGGATGAGAGTCTCATATGTTTGATACAGAAGCACCAGTTACAGGTGTGCGAGCGCAGCTGTGCTGGCAGTGTGTATTTATTGCTGGGTTGCCCTTCTCGGCACGCTCCAGCGAGACAGCAGATCACACTCGTCTACACTTACAGAGCCCAGTACATACACACACACATACACTTCCACCCAAACTTCAACTTAAGGATAAATAATAGTTTCTTTCATTTTTCTAATTTCTAGTAGTTGGTGAGAAATTCATAGCAGTATTTATTGAATCATTCATAATAATAACTAAATAAATTATAGTAGTTAATAGGACTGTGCACGCCAACTCTGAACACTTTTCAGTTTCTTAGCACATCACTTTTTTAGCTCACTGACAGCTGTTGGTAAAGTAGTAAAGTAACTGGTGTCAAGCATGATTCATGATGCTGAATTAAATTTGAGCAGCAAATGAAATAAAAAAAAGTGCATTATTGGGGTAACTGAAAAAAATATAGTAGTTACA
This sequence comes from Megaleporinus macrocephalus, assembly GCA_021613375.1. Taxonomy (NCBI): domain Eukaryota; kingdom Metazoa; phylum Chordata; class Actinopteri; order Characiformes; family Anostomidae; genus Megaleporinus; species Megaleporinus macrocephalus. Next base: position 31,164,312 of record CM038724.1, read on the forward strand.
GAATTGTATACAGTAATAACTGAATCATTTATGATAGCTACTGAACTATTCATAGCAGTAACTGAACTGTTTAAAGTAGTAAATGAATGCTTTATAGCAGTTTACAGTAGTTACTGAATTATTTATAGAAGTAACTTTTGTACAGTGATTTACAGTGATTACTAATCATTTATGGTAGTTACTTTATCTTTTATAGTAGTTACTGAATAATTCATAGTAATAACTAAAGTATCTTTTGTAGTTACTTAATCTTTCATAGTACTTACTGAATTATTTATAATAGTCACTAAATCATTCAACATTTATAGTAGTTACTCAACAATTTACAGTAGCTACAAAACCATTAATAGTAGCTACTAAACCATTAATAGTAGCTACTATTAGTGGTTACTTTTATCATTTATGGTAGTTATTGAATAATTTTTTTTTTCAAAAGCAGTGAACTAATTGTTTACAGTAGTAACCAAATAATTTTAGGCTAACTGCAGATTCATTACATAGAGACTACTGCACCACACAGATACTACTGCCCCATACAGACACTACTGTCCCACCCAGAGACTACTGCACCACACAGAAACTATGGCCCCATACAGAAACTACTGCTGAACACAGAAACTACCCCAAAAATGAGACTACTGCCACACACAAAGAGTACTACCACACTCAGAGACTACTGCACCATACCAAAACTACCACCACACACAGAAACTACCCCAAAAAGAGACTACTGCCGCACACAGAAACTACCCCAAAAAGAGACTACTGCTGCACACAGAAACTACCCAAAAAAGAGACTACTGCCGCACACAAAAGACTACGATCGCACACAGAAACTACTGCCCTACACAGAGACTACTGCTGAACACAGATACTACTGCCCCACACAACTAGTACTGCCCTACACAGAGACTACCGCCATACAGAGACTACCGCAGTACACAGAGACTACTGCTGCACACAGAGAAACTATACCCAACTCAGATACTACTGCCCCACACAGATATTACCACTAAACACAGATATTACTGCCCCACACAGATACTACTGCTGCACACAGGTACTACTCCCCCACACAGATACTACCACTGAACACAACTAACACTGCCCTACACAGAGACTACCGCCTTACACAGACTACTGCCGTAGATACTACTGCTGTACACAGAGAAACTATACCCAACTCAGACACTACTGCCCCACACAGATACTACTGCACCACACAAATAGTACTGCCCTACACAGAGACTACCGCCATACAGAGACTATCGCCATACACAGAGACTACTGTTGCACACAGAGAAACCATACCCAACTCAGACACTACTGCCCCACACAGATACTACTGCACCACACAAATAGTACTGCCCTACACAGAGACTACCGCCATACAGAGACTATCGCCATACACAGAGACTACTGTTGCACACAGAGAAACCATACCCAACTCAGACACTACTGCCCCACACAGATACTACTGCACCACACAAATAGTACTGCCCTACACGGAGAGTACCGCCATACAGAGACTACCGCCATACACAGAGACTACTGCTGCACACAGAAAACTATACCCAACTTAGACACTACTGCCCCACACAGATATTACTGCCCCACACAGATATTACTGCACCACACAAATAGTACTGCCCTACACAGAGACTACCGCTGCACACAGAGAAACTACACCCCACTCGGACACTACTGCCCCACACAGATACTACTGCACCACACAAATAGTACTGCCCTACACAGAGACTACCGCTGCACACAGAGAAACTACACCCCACTCGGACACTACTGCCCCACACACAGATTACAGCTGCACACAGAAAAACTATACCCCACACAGTCACTATTACCCCACACAAAGACTACTGTCACACACAAAGAAACTACAGTTCACACCAGACACCACTGCTCCATATGGACAGTACTACCCCACACACAGACGGAGAGATGAAAACAGAGATGGAGGACATGAAAAAGAAATACAAAATAGCTTGCAATGAACTTCATGAAGACGAGATCATCGCCAGGCCGAAACACCAAACTGTTTAAGCGGCTGAAGGAAAACAGTCCCAGTCAAGACATTCATTACTTCTTCCTGCAAAATTAGGAGCTAAACGAAAAAATAATCAAATAAATAAATCAGTAAATGAAAGGAGGCAATGGCAATTACAGCAGCTCTGCAGAGAAAGTCCTACGCAGTGCCCCGGTGTAGCACAGCAAGCAATTAGAACTTCATGTTTTCTCCAGTGCAATTACTCCACACATGTAGCAATATTTCCTTCACAGCTGCCAGAGATGTTTATTAAAGTTCTTTTCCTTTTTTACCCCATTCCTTAAGAGCAAAAAAAACAACGTGGTGCGCCGAGAAATTGTTGCCTTGCTAATTACCACTGAACCCCCCCTCCCCCCGCACAATCACATGCAACGAAAAGGCGACGGCTCCCAGTTTTTTGTTTTTTTCACGCTGAAAAATAATTTCTTGAGCGCTAACGTTGCTCTTTGCTCCACCAATTACAGTCCATTCAGAAAGAACAGTGGTGGAATGCTAACCACCCCCTTCCCTTCACACAAACATGCTCAGCACTAGCCAAGCTGCAGGCAAAGCTTTCACTGAAATCACCAATTACCCGATTGCGCTCGCTCCCCCACCTTGCAGCCCACTCACTCAACACTGTGCTCTTCTATAGTGAACTACAAGCCATCGGCACAGCTTTTGCTCTTTAACATCCGACGCCAGTCAGGTAAATGTATCTTCAAGTTGGTTACAGTCAGGAGAAAATACAATGCACCAGTAATTGGTTTGCAACCTGCTTTACCCTTAAAGACACACTCACTGCTAAACAAACTCACTTGGGTGGGCTGTTAAGACCCCCCAAACGCATCTACTGGCTCTTCAAAGTTTGAGCACATATTACAGATGCATTCACACGAAGCGTTCTTCAAAAAAATAGGTAGTTGTAGAAGAACCACTACCGATTCCTGGAAGGACTATGATTGAAGGACAGTGGAAAGAAGAGAGTCATTCCATAAATAAATAAATAAATAAATAAAGCATCACTTCTTACCTGGGCGACTGTCCAGGGCTCCAAAATCCAGCGAGTACTTGACCACATGGTAATTATTCCAGACGTAAAGCAGGTTGTCCCTGGGATTGTAGTCAACAGCTGCAATGTACTGGTAGGAGTTGGGAAAGGGGATATCCAGGTACCCGTCCTTGCCCAGCTCTGTGTTGTAGATGTAGTCAATCTTGTTGCCCGTGGCCTCGCTGTCATCATCCTCGTAGACACTCTTGACGACATAGAGGATTCCACAGATCATGAAGGCGTTGGAGGCAGAGCGCTTGTCATAGGCCGTATCCCACGTACCCTCAACCCGCAGAGTGTAGGGGTTGAGCTGGCTGATCACGATGCGTCCGTTGTTGGATTCCGTGGCGTAAATCACCCAAAGGCCGTTTTCGTCCACTGCCAGGTCGATGTCGGACTTCCCTCCCCAGCGGTAGGGCGAGGTGTCGTGGTAGTTGGCGCTGGCGATGATGGCCTCTCCGCTCTTGATGCGAGTCCGAAGATCAAACTTGGCGATATTCCTGGTGCGCTCCTTGTTGAAGAACAGCGCCCCATCGTAGACCACAAATCCCGTGCCGTCCACCCGGTGGGGAAGCTTATATGTGGTGGTGGGACGTCCAGCCACGAAATCCTCCTTGCTGGAATATTCGGTGAGGGTATCCGTGCGATACGGTGTCCAGGGCATGTAGTAGATCTTCTCTGAAGCTTGTAGGGGATCTTTGCACCAGGCACCTGACTGGTGGTCCGATTCAAAGAGGTGCTCGCTCTGGTACACTCCTCTCAACAGCCCAGGGCACAGGAAGACTGTGGAAACAGTGACAGGAAGATAAGGAGGAAGATCGCAGTAAAACCAATTTACAGCAGGGGTCACCAACCCTCCTACTGCCAAGGTCATCTCCAACCTTCTAGTCTAGTCTGAATCTAGTTTCAATCAAAAACCAGTGATTATTTAATTATCGTTAATTAGAGTTTTACAGGAATTGCCTAAAGATCTTGTTGTAGGTCTCCAGGTTGGTGAACCATTGGTACATGATATATGTCCCCATAGAAGGTCTGGGAAGGCTGTGGAAACATGAGATGAGGATGAAGGGATGCAATGAAAACAGGGACCTACACCAGCTCGGAGGAGATTATGGAGGAGACACTAGAGAAGCATGATGAGAGAGCAGCATGGCTTAATTAGCTGTCCAAAGCAAATAAACCATAGATTTAATTTACACAAGTAGTTGACCGGCCAGGGTGCTTGTTTTGGGGTTCAACTTTGCTACATTAGGTAGCACTAAGTCTACACAACTAATATAGTAACAAGAATTAGAAGCCTATCAATAAGGATCATGGTGGGGATTCAGGATTGCAAAGCTAAATGGTATGCATAAGCTTCTATTACTTGTTGGCTACACAGTTTCAGTGAAAACTAAAGAAGCGAACTCTAAAACATGTCCTGGCCCAGTGATCACATTTACAGTAGGCCTGGAATGTGTGAATGTGATTCTTTGCTGAACTATATCTTCAGGACTTCACCTCCAGCTATCTGGCTAGTTCTTAAACTGATCAGTGTTGCCTCCTGAAATACCCCCGTGGCCATTATCCAGCAAACGAAGCGGAACGTTCTGTTTCCACGCGACCGTCTCCGATGCTGACGTGAAGCTAAAAAGCCTGATATTTACCCAAGCAAAGGTTGTGCTGTAAATTTTGATAAATAGGCCCGGGCGTCTTATTGGCAGTTGGTCAAGCCGGACGGTGGCTTCGGAGACACAATAATTACTTTATATTTATTACTATCTGAACATATTCCCTCCCCTCGCTAAGTCCGAGCAGATATGGTCAATTTGTGTCATCTTGATTTATAATGTCTGCTTGCCCAAAACTAATAACCGACCAGCCCTCCGCTTACAGAATCTCCGAGGAACCGAGAGATGCATCTCGACCGATGCGCCCATTCTCAATCGTAACTTTCTTTTCTTTTTTTTCTTTTTTTATCCCCACACACACAGTGGTAGATTAGACGGCGATCCATACTGCTAAAAAGATTATTTCAGAAATATCATCTAATTCCTATTCATTTCCTCCACGGAGCTGATGTCATCTATTGATAGCAAAGACAATATAGTCTTTGGAGAGGGCAGTTAGTGGAGGTTGATAATTAAATACTGCACTGGAGTTGGGAGCAGTCTGATGAATGTATCTGGGCTTTATTGCCACCTCGCTGATAATTACTGTTGCAGGAGAGCCAAAAAAAGTTTGCGCGGTCTCGAATGAACCCTGTAACTCGTTTTTTGACGGGTTTGACTTTTCTCTGCTCTTCTTCTTCTTCTTCTTTTTGTTCATAGAAATTGAAAGCTGACACCTCCGCTCAGGCCTGTGGGCAATCTGCAGCTGTGGAAGCTTCACAAATCATCTTTTTTCCCACTATCATTAGGTTAAAGTGGGGTAAAATATAAAAGTTTCACCTTAGAGTCTTCAGAGACTCTGAGCAAGGCTGATAACTGCATATTTACTAATAAATTCAATTTCTTTGAGATCCACGTTCAAGATTCCAGAGCTGCTCCTACAGTTGAAGACATATGGAGCACAATCAGTGCTGCCATTATAAACATGGTGGTCCTAACGGCTCTACAAATGTGATGCTAATATATAGTTCTAATACCAAGGCCAGCTAAAGCCTGAGCTAAAGCAGTACTTACTTTATAAAACAGAGTCCTAAAATCCAACATGCACACCTACAGCTGCCTCACAACTGAATTCCATATTAATACCCCAAGTCATGAAGAAGCCTTGCGCTGTTAATGGAATAATCTTTGACTGTAATGCTGCTAGCATGGACCGACGAGTGCTCAGATGCAGCTAATTTTCTTAACTAGAACTAATAAAACTAAATTATAAACTGCTAACAGGCTAAAAAATATCTCTTGAATATCTTTCAGGCTTCAAGCGTCTGTGTTTTAACCAGATGTGCCTCAAGTAGCATTAAACCTGGGCCGAATCTCAAATCATCTCCTTCCTATATAGTGTATAGCAAGTTATCAAATTCCAATTTGCCCAGAATTAGCCTGGCTGAATCTCAAATGACTACGTAGGGTGTTCGCATGATGTCACTGTTGGCGAGAGCTGCTGGGTAATCGTCTTCAAAGCTTGCCTTCACCGGTAAACTACTTATATTCCAGCTCCTCAGGTCAGATTGTAACCGCTGGGCCATTTAAGTTGGAATTCTTGTATTACTTTAAGCAACACATGTAAAGAATTCATTAGGGCTTCATTCTTTCCAAATACTGCATCCACAGCTAATTTCAGTTTATTCACCATAAACTGTGTTGATATGTAATTGGTGGGCTGCTATGTAAACATCATTCATAGTCAAATAATACATTTTAATAAAGGCAAATCAACATTCTGTTTAATATGTGTTATTGAGCATGAACTATTATCTAAATTCTAAATTCTTTGAGATTCAGCCCCAGAGTAGGACAAGGAACATACATCACCATTAACTTGGTGCTAAATAAGTAAAGAAATTGCATAAAGGTGCTAACGGAGGTTAGCATTGCTGTCACCATGAGCAAAAACTGCTATCAAAGTAAAGGTTTCTGCTCTAAGCAGTTATTTAGTATGATATATTCATAATCACATTGGGCAGGCGATGGTCGCTGGGTAAGGGGGGGTTATTTTAATAGCCCTACCTGTGATAAAATCACTGTAACGCATGGCCTCCAGTGGCTTTTTATTAAGTGGTGCTTATGTGGGACCATAAGCGTGGAGAAGAAGCAGTCCTCCTATATTCATACAAGCGTTACGAACACAGATGCTGAGTTTGGGCATGAATTATGGTGGTTATGTCAGCATCCCAAACACGGCAGTGATGTAATGCATAAAGTAGGCATTGCAAACATGCTGCTACAGCAGTGCTTATGTAAGCGCTATCATGTTCTGCGGTGGCGCGCTTGGTATCGGTAGCACATACGTGGCGATAAGTGCTTACGCAGGCGAAATAGAGCTTCTTAATATAACAGGATTTAAAGGCACTGTATTCCAGTGATCGCCACAATAACCCCCTTATTACTGTCTCTGAACATCAGCGCGCACATCCCAACGACTAACCATCCGAAAGACAGCAGCCTTTAAGAGAGAAAAGATTAAATGCACCGCTACGGCTCATCCTGCGAGGCTCGAGCTTTCACAGAGGAAGGATGCCGAGTAGGAGAAACATTAGCTGCTGCTAATCTCTGTGGCATTAAACACACAGTGCGCGTGGCCTTCAGCCAAGGCTCTCACTCGCTCTCCCGTCCTGAGGAGCCGCTCAGCTCATCAGCTCAGCTAGAACCAGCAAGTGTCAGAGCAGGTAAAGCTCTTCTCTGAGCACAGCTCACTGGCTCTTCAGGGTTAGAGTTTAAGAGCTCTGGACTGGAGAACATCAGCAGCTGCCTCGGTCCAGCATCTCAACCCCGAGCAGCTGCGCTGTCAACCGCAAGCCAGGAGAGATATCGCTCTGATAGTCGCGCAGAGAGAGGAGAAAGAGAAGGATGAGGAGACGAGAGGAAGAACAACAACACAAACAAAAGAGATTTATAGAAAAGGTACGTAAAAAATTCAACAAAAACAAAAAGAAAGAACAGGAATAGAAAGGCATAGAGCAAAAAATTCCAAAAAAGAAAGAAAGAAGAAAGAAAGACAAAAAGGTAAGGAGAAGAGGAAATGAAGGAGGTGAAGTGAAAAAAGAAAAAGAAAGAATAAGACCGACAGAAAAAAGCAAAACGAAGGAAAATTAAACAGAGATAATGATATACTGAGAAGATAGAAAATGAAGGGAGAGAAAAAAGGATATACATACAGAAAAAAGGAAATAAAGAAACAGAAAAAAGAAGATAATTGGGAGAAACATGGGTAAAAAAAAGAAAGAATAAATAAAGCTGACAGAAAAAAGCAAAAAGAAAGAGAAAAGAAGAGGAGAAGAGGGTAAAGCAAGAGCATGAATATATACATGAATGTATAAATGAATGAATAAAGATAAATAAGAAATAGATATAGAAGAAAAGAAAAAAAGGAAAGAACAAGAGAAAGCAAAAAGAAAATAACAGAAAAATACTATTAGAGAAGAAGACATGCAGAGAAGAAAGAGAAAGAGTAAAAGAAAGAAAAAAGGGAAATAAAGGGATAAGAGAGGAAGAACAAGAGAAAGAGAGAAGAAAAAGCAGAAAATTAAAGGATGAAAAGCTAAAGACGTACAGAAAAAATAAGTATAAAAAGAAAGAAGTATAGAAAGAAACAAAAGAAAGGAGTACAGAGTCAGCAGGGATGGTTGGGGTTATACACAACGCTCATGCTAAACTCCTGGACTCTAAAAGCAGTAAGGCAGCTGATCTCGGATCAGCTTTAAAGAGCACCTCCACCACTGCTGGAGCTACGGCTGCACAGGAGACAGCATGATGTCACAAACACGCATCCCACTCGGCTCTGTGTGGGTGAAGTGCGCGTGAACTGGTGATTTGGTTTCCCTCGTTTGCGGCGGGGTACATTCCTAATTCAGCACTCGCTCTTTCTGACCTCAGTGCTGAGAAGCAGTACAGCTGAACCGAATACAGTCCCCGCAGGAGCCGCACGGCATCTCCAACCTGACCTGCTGCATCTGTACCACACTGGGAATGCTCAGTATCTTAAAGGGCAAGTCCACCATGTTTTAGCCGAGCACTGCTGAAGGGTCTAACAGTCTTTAACTGTGCTCCAGCGAGATCGGCAAGGTGTTTGTAACAAAGCAGACAGTGATGTGTGAGATAATGTGGAATGTGTAGATAGCTTGTCGTCCTTCCTCACAGCTGTGTTTGGTGCCTGTCGTCTTCAGCCCGGAGGATACAAACATCATCATTATAATGTCATTTAAAATGCTGACAGCTCACTGGCTGCTCTATTGATCGCTCTGTGGAAGACGCAGCCGGCTGGAATGAGGCGCGCATATCAATACAGACCACATAATAAGCAGCCCGGCTAAAGACAGCGCCATGCTATGAGATCTAATTACAGATCACACAAATCAGGACGCGTCGGCGTATCGACGGAACTTTAACGCTGAAATATAAATACACATGGTCACTGTTCGAAGAACCACAAGTCAGTCCATAATGGTAACTTTACAGGAAAGGACAAAAACTGTCCTTACTTTCAATGCAAGTCAATGGAACCAGAAGTTTTTCTAAGCTATTTTGAAGCATTTCTATTGGTCCATTCATCATGGACTTTTCACGCATTGTAAACGACGGCTGTCGTGTTCAAAAGATGTGAAAAAAATTAAAATGGACAAAAATGGACATACATGTCTTTCTTTGGACAGCCATGACAGATTGGGCTATTCATGAAGCATTATCTATATTCATAATACTGCTCAAAAGCTTGTAAGAGTCTAAAAACGTTTAGTCGTGCGCCCTGAGATACACTCACATACTGACTCCCTTGAGGGACCCAAGTCCTTCTACATTAAAGGGCCCATATTCTACAATTTTCCTGTGTTATATTTTCGCTCCCCGAAGTCTACTTCCAATGTTTATGCAGTCTCTTGTAGCACTTTCATACACGACCGCTGTTCAACCTCTCTCAGCTGCTTCAAACTAAACAGACCGTGAGTCTTTAAAGGGCCCATATCATATCAATCAAACAGATTAGCATTACCATTTGAAATCAAATCATTTGATGCTGATGTGATAACTGATACATCTTACTGTCCATGTATTTCATGTATAGACAAACGAGCAAGCTGCAAAATCAGCTTGGTGTATACTCACTGTTTTTGTGATGTCACAGAAACCGTTGCGTGTACTCGCGCACCAGATTTATAAGGAATGTTACAGACTGGGCTTGTTTTTAAACTATAAACTATATATTCAATTAGATCAGAGGGCAGTATTAATAGGATATGCAGGACCACCAATCACCAACATAGGCTCACAGGCTTCTACTTAACCCCTCACGTTCCAACACAGATTGAATAAACACGTTTGAGTAATTTATTTGGCTATATTTTTGGAAATGTTTAGATGCTGATTGTCAAACTGTAAGTAGATAAAAGAAATATTTTAGGTCCTCTGAGAGGTGTAGAGGGCCATGACGGTTCCCCACTGTTTGCTGGGCAGATACAGTGTACGTACTATGATGTGGTCTTGTTGGCTAATAGCCATCCACTCTGCTATATACATTTGTACTTATATAAATGTTATATACTGTTATAACTATTAAGATATGTTAAAAACTAAAGCTGTACTGCTGTAATCCACCTGTAACAGTAAATACATCCGCAGCAGTTTCACTGTGGTTGCAGGTTATGTAACTGCACAGTTATTACATGCTTAATATAAAGTGGGACTGATTTATGTCTCTATGTTTGTAGCTATGCTGGTGATGCGCATCATCATCTCGCCTCTCAAACAATGGCTCTGTCAAGCTGGGCTTCAGAACTCTTTCACGCTCTTCTTGAATCCCAGCAATCCCGTCACTCGGGGTTTGACACCGCAGTTGTTTGTCGCGCCACGAGTGTCACACAGAAGACACCCTAAAATCCAGCTTAAGCAGTCAGAGCTTCCAGAGCGGGACGCATCTGTAAAAATCTGCCATTTTAATCCACCTCCAAATGTGGTCTGATTAGCTTGAATCAGATTTGATGTTTTTTTTTTTTTTTGCTGTCCATCAAAAATATATCTGGATCCTATCCTATCGGCTCTGATTGGCTGGTGTGTCGTAACAGTTTGGAACCCCACAGCATTTACAGTAGTATAGCTATTTCACATACTACCTGCGGTAAAGACAATAGAAAGGGGTGGAGCTAAGCTGTGTTAAACGTGTTCATGGTTGTGACATCACAGCCATGGTGAACTCAAAACCGGCCCTGCGGTTCATTTTTCACATATGGACTGGGAGGTGACAAAAGCATGTCCAAAATGTTTACATAGTTTAGAAAAATGTAAAAAAAAAAAAAAAAAGCAAGAAAAAAGATGCTTGGTTTTCCTTTATATGGGCCCTTTAATGACCAGCGCATGGCCTGCGTGTATTAACCCAGTGATGCAGTCAGAGCACAGGGCAGCTCTCAGTGAAGGCAAGTGTCATGTGCAGTGTACCCAGCAGCAAAGTAGGGGAATCAAAGCAGTCACATGGTTGAGAGGATGAAGAAGGGTAAAGGTGGACCAAGCACGTTTACCATGAGCCACTACCCATACACACACACACCCATACACACACACACACACACCAATACACACTTTTATAAAGAAAACGCATAACATTCACAAGCCTTTATTTTTTATTTGTGTACCCTTTATTTACTTTGTTGAGCTTTTTCTTATGGAGGGCATTATCTATCTATCTATCTATCTATCTATCTATCTATATATATATATATATATATATATATATATATATATATATATATATATATATATATATATATATATATATATATATAAATATATAAATGCAGCTTTGAAATGATCGATGCAATTGAAAACCTGTCTCAGCCTAGTGAAAAAGTAATAGCCCCACTGAACCTAATAACTGGCTGTGCCACCCTGAGCACTAACAGCTGCAATCAAATATTTGAGGTAACTTGCTCTGACTCTTTCATGTTGTTGTAGAGGAGATTTTGGCCCACTATATTGGACAGCGTTTGAGCAAGAACTTCCCATTAAAGCATCTCATTGGGATTCAGGACTTAGTTTCCTTTGAGCCATTCAGAGGTGAACTGCTGGTGTGCCTCAGATCGTTGTCGGGTTATGCAGCAGGACTGCCCCTGAGCTTTAGATCACAAACTGATGCTAGGACATTCTTCTTCAGCGTTTTCTGATAAGAGACCAGAAGTCATGGTTCCTGCAGCCATCATACTACCACCACCATGTTTCACTGTTGGTGCGATGTTCTTATGGTGGAATGGGGTGTTGGCTTGGGAACCGAGTCTTCCAGTAAGGTTCATCTTCGACTCCTCAGTTTGTAGAATATTATCTTCAAAGTCTTGTGGACTGTCTAGATGTTTTCAGGCAAACGTGAGATGAGGCTTTGTGTTCTTTTTGGTTAGCCCTGCGTGTTTCTTAATGTGACCTTAACTGAGGCCAGTGAGGTCTGCAGTTCCTCACAGATTCTTCTGTGACCTCCTGCATGAGTCACTGATGTGCTCTTGGTATGCCGGCCACTCCTGCAAAGTTCACCACTGTTTAAGCTTTCTTTATTTGTGGATAAGGGCTCTCAGGGTGGTCCACTTAAGTCCCAGTCCCAGTCTTAGACATGGCTTTGTAACCCTTTCCAGACTGGTAGATTTCAGGGGCTTAGGCTTTTTAGAATGCGACATCATGTGCTGCTTTCTGAGATCGTAGCAGACGGACTCTATTTAGGTGAGGTTTCGATCCAACAGGTCTGGGTGTGGTAGCGGAAGTGAATCCAATAGTTAACTGCTTGATTTAGTAGCTAATTACTTTTTCACATATAGCCAACAAGGACTGAACAGCATTTTTACTTCAACAAATAACAATAGAATTTTTGTGGGTTATCTTTATTTACTATTATATAGTAGTTGCTATGAAGCGTTCTAGTGTAACACATATGCAACAATAGAGAATGTATGTTGTAATGTGGCAATAAACACATAACAGTAAAATAGCATTAATAATACAATAGTAGTAAACAATAAAACTGATTTCTCATGAACTCTACATAATTAAATGGTTGAGACGTATACAAAGTAATTCATAGTGGTTTGGTGTGAGATGCTTTATACTAGAGAAACATAGTAGAGTCAGAACTGTATACACCGAAGGTGAATGGAACCAGACATCCACCCCTAAACACTCCCTCACAGAAACCTATTACCGGAAATGGCTATGGATAGACACAGCGAAACCCAGTTTCCATCACTGACTTTCTCCATAGTGAACCATTTCACACCAGACTGAATGGCTCGAGGACTAAAATGCTAGGAATTTTGAAAAAATGGCAGGAGTTCCCCTTTAACACTTTAAATAAATAATGTGATACTGAATACAGTCATATGTTAACATTGTGTCACACTGGGTCTAATGACAGCCTTATTTGCTATGAGAAAATTAACTAGCTAGTTAAATTATTCATACTCACTTTGTTGTATTTATTTATTGCCACATTACATCATACATCATCACAGTCCAAAAAAAAAAAAAACATATCTCCAGTTTGGTCAATTTTTAATTTGACCATGACAGCTGACTTTTATATCCGCTTAAAGTTTCATGATGAATGGACGGAGCTTAATGCTCCAAACAAGCTTTGAAAAAATTTCAGTTCCATTGACTTCCACTCAAAAGTAAAGACTGTTTTTAGCCTCTCCTGTAAAGTTACCATTTAGGAGATACTTTTTTTGTTTTCTTTTCTTTTTTTGGACAGTGATGATACATAAACATTTAATAAACCTTAATAATAATAATACCCTCCATATGTTCTGCTCATACAGCGCTTATGAATGTCTTACGCAGTGTTTATAAAGGTGTAATAAATGTACAATGATGAGAAAAGGCTGTGATGCGGCACTGATTTGTTGACAATGGCTCTACGGAGGAAAAGAGAGTACGTTTCACTTTACCTTTCTGTTCCACTTCTAGATTAGGCATGGAAAAAAGAGAGAGAGAGAGAGAAAGAGAGAGAGAGAGAGAACAAGGACAATATATTAATGATGTGACAAAGTGATCAGGTGTCTTCTTCCCCAGAGCACAGTGAACGTTATTAGATACAAACAATCATCACATCAAGGCCCTCTCCTCCCATGTCGTAATTAGACATCGTTATAAACAATAAACTAAACATTCATAAAGAACATCAGCGGGTCCCTCTGCAGCCTGTGGAGGGAAAGAGCGCGGACCCTCCGCACCCAGACACGGATTACAGCTCGCCAGACGGATGCAGCAGAAGACAAGGACAGATTCAGAAGATAAACATTTTGCAGAACATGGTTAGAAGAATAGACGTAGATCATTAATCTGTGTGTGTGTGTGTGTGTGTATGTGTGTGTGTGAGAGAGTGTGTGTGTGTGAGAGTGTGTGTGTATTGATCTATGATGAGGTCAAATGTCCACCCAAAACTCTACCCCTTGTGTGTATGTGTTGAGTGCGCTTGTAATCCTTTATTTAATAAACCAGGATTAACACCAGTTAAAGCCAGCTTATAGTCCATACAGACAGAGAGAGAGAGAGCGAGAGAGAGAGAGAGAGAGAGAGAGAGAGAGAGAGGGAGAGAGAGAGGGAGAGAGAGAGGGAGGGTGGTGGGGGGGTTAATTGTAAACTCAATAACAAACACACTAACTAACCTATAACACTTTTATTCATTAGTCATGTTGCTAATAGCTTATCACACACAATATCTCTCTCCTCCAGCTCTATCAGTGTCCCTCTATCTCTTTATCATCAGTCTTTCTCCATACTCTATCTCTCTACCCCTTTTTCTATCCATCTCTCTTCCTTATCTCTCTTACCTTCCTCACTCTCTCTTTATTTCTCTCTCTTCTCCATCTCTCTCCTTCCTCTCTATCTGTATCCCTCATCACTGTCTCCTTATTCCTCTCTCCTCTCCATCTCTCTCTCCTTCCTCTCTATTTGTCCCACTCCTTACTCAGCCTCTTTAACCCTCTTTCTCCTCTTCATACATCTCTCCTTCCTCTCTATCTGTCTCCCTCATCACTGTCTCCTTATCCCTTTCTTCTCTCTATCTCTCTCTCCTTCCTCTCTCTGTCTCCCTCCTTACTCTGCGTCTTTAACCCTCTTTCTCGTCTCTATCTCTCTCTCCTTACTCTCTGTCTTCCGCCTCACTGTCTCTTTATCCCCCTTCTCCATCTCTCTCCATACTCCAAACAGAAAGCGTAAAGAGAAAAAGAGTGAGAGAGGTGAAACAGACTAAATGGAAGTACAGAGAATAGAAAGACGGAAAGAGGTAAAATAGAAATATATATATATATATATATATATATATATATATATATATATATATATATATATAGAGAGAGAGAGAGAGAGAGAGAGAGAGAGAGAGAGGAGAAACAGAAATTGTAAAGAAAAAAGAGTGAGAGAGCTGAAACAGACTAAATGGAAGTACAGAGAATAGAAAGACAGAAAGAGGTGAAATATATATATATATATATATATATATATATATATATATATATATATATAGAGAGAGAGAGAGAGAGAGAGAGAGAGAGAGAGAGTGAGAGAGAGAGAGAGAGAGAGAGAGAGAGAGGAGAAACAGAAATCGTAAAGAAAAAAAGAGTGAGAGAGCTGAAACAGAGTGGAAAGAGAGAGAGAGAGAGGGGGAATAATGTGATATGAAAAGCTTTCTGATGCTTTCTGAGAGTAATAAGATTTGGGAAGGCTGTCACTGACTCAGACGTTTAAACACTTAAAGAGAGCGAGGGAAAGATTTAAGGAGCGTTAGAAAAGAGGAGAAGCAGCTGCTACAGGAATATCAGGTTTGATGTAGAACTTCATCGACTTTGAAAAGGCGTCACATTAGCTGTCAGCTGTGCCGGAAGTTTTTTTCCTGAGTACCTGGAACAAATTGGTCCCACATCCCTATTTGGGAACACTTTGGAGAGTTAGTGGAATAATTATCTGTCGCTCTCCGCGTCCGGATCATCTGACAGCCTTATGGTCCATCAGACGATTTTTTCAGTTACAGTCATAAAATCCTATTTCTACTAATGAGAAGTGCTGTGATCTCACACCTTCTCAGATACACCAGTGAGCTGAGCTGTGCCACAGCAGCTAGTTAGTGAATGAGACACCTCTACCTATCCAGTCTTATAACACCACATTTGTGGGCGGAGCCCGCAGATAGTAATCCACCTCTCTGCTCCCTCTTCCGCAAATGTACTCGTTCTCAGTATCTGTTCTTAGTGACTGTGGCGTTACGGAACAATGGTCCTCCCTGTCAGCCCCACCCATCTCTCAGCATGTTAGCCAGTGAGGGCATCTGTTGGCTGAGTTGACCGAATTAGCTGTCAGTGTTCTCCTCCAAGTGTGTTGAGCTCCAGCGATATTGATTTAGCGTCAGTATGAAAAGCCTTGTCAAAACTTCACGTGTCTAGGAAGAAGCACATTCCAGCCCTCACCCAGCCTCGTCCCATCATGTGATCAGGGAGGTGTTAGCTGGTGGGAGGAACTGGCAGAACAGTGCTGGAAAGAATAAAGCTGAATAAACCCATAATGCTGATTACACAGAGCTATATAACTATATATATATATATATATATATATATATATATATATATATATATATATATATATATATATATATATATATATATATATATATAATTTTATTTATTCTTCATTTACCTTTTTATTTTATTCCCTGTTCTATTTTTGGCCTTTTTTATTTTTTATTTTTCTGTCATTTTATTTTTATCTATCCAATCTCGGATTTACATTTAGTTTTATTTTCATCATTTATTTTAGCTTGTTCACTTATTCTTTTATTTTGACTTATTTCTTTCTTAATTAATTAATATTGTTTACTTGCTTTTCTAACATTTTTATCATTTAATTATTATTGCTTTTTTCATGAAGTTCCTTATTTTAGGTTTCTGGATTAAATACTTGTTTCTAATTTGAAGTTGTAAGTTGTAAATGCTTGGTTGGTATATATATATATATATATATATATATATATATATATATATATATATATACAGTACTGTGCAAACTTTTTAGGCACTAGGGGACATTATTATATTATGTATGATTTTTATTATTTACGATTATTAATATATATATACATATATATATATATACAGTACTGTGCAAACGTTTTAGGCACTAGGGGACATTATTATATTATGTATGATTATTATTATTTACGATTATTGACCCCTGTTCTAATGATATCTGTTGCTCTTACTGGTGTAAATACACTTACTGATAAGATTATGGTTTTTAAACAGTGAGCTTACACGTCTAAGATGTATTTTTGAAATCTTTCTTAAGCCCCACCTCCCATCCTGGTGTGCACTGACTGGTTGGCTCACCCACTCTGTTCTGAGTAAGCGGCATCCTAATAGAAGTTCCAGGGAGGTATTTTAACAACAGTGAGCTGTGAATCCCCGTCAGTGCGGAGGACAGCGTTAGCGCTTCAGTGCTCCTACTGAGGAGCTTCACGTCAATCACAGCTGGAGGAGAACACATCCTCCTTTATACTTGCAGGAGAGAAAAAACAAACACAAATGACCTTTCAGGAGCAGCACAGATCACTGACTGGAGAGAGAGGGGGGGGAGAATTAAATAGCTCCTATGATTTGTTGTTCTTATGCATGTAAGTTTTTAAAGATCACAATAAATAATAACAAGCCATCTATTAATGATAATGATGATAAAAATTATTATTATTATTATTATTTCTATTTTGAACTAGACTGTATGGATTAATAAAGCTGTGACTAATTTGCTAATTTGCTGTTGTCGGAAATGGACAACTGACCGTTCAGTGGAGTCACTGCACCAGACTGATGCTGAGAGACTCAAAGAGCAGATTTATCTTCTCCATACACTGTCCTCGGTCCATGTCAGACAGACTGGACACGCACCAGACAGAGTTTATAAATGAGCTGAAGACACTAATTCAGTTCTGCTGCTCCTCTACTGGATCTGTCCTGTACTGATCTTTAACACTACAGTGAGTGGGACTGATCTGATCTGTATGTGTGGTCATTATTATTGTTAGTGCTACTGTTAAGATTCTGTACTGCAGACAGAGAGAGAGAGAGAGAGAGAGAGAGAGAGAGAGAGAGAGAGAGAGAGAGAGAGACAGGCAGAGAGAGAGAGAGAGAGAGAGAGACAGGCAGAGAGATAGAGAGAGAGACAGGCAGAGAGATAAAGAGAGAGACAGACAGAGACAGAGAGAGCGAAAGAGACTGAGAGAGACAGAGAGAGAGGCAGAGAGACAGACAGAGACAGAGAGAGCGAAAGAGACAGAGAGAGACAGAGAGAGAGAGAGAGAGAGAGACAGAGGCAGAGACAGACAGAGAGAGAGAGAGAGAGAGAGAGAGAGAGACAGGCAGAGAGATAGAGAGAGAGACAGGCAGAGAGATAGAGAGAGAGACAGACAGAGACAGAGAGAGCGAAAGAGACTGAGAGAGACAGAGAGAGAGGCAGAGAGACAGACTACTCCTCTTCTCCTCCCCCACTGTCTCAGCCCCTGTCCTCCTCCATCCGTGTCCCTACTCCTCTCCTCCCTCACTATCTTCACTCCTCTGCTCCTCCCTCACAGTCTCCACTCCTCTCCCCCTTCCTTACTATCTCCACTCCTTTCCTTCACCCTCACTGCCTTCGTGCTCATCCTCCTCTATCACAGTTCCTACTCCTCTCCTCCCTCGTTATCTTCACTCCTTTTTTCCTCCCTGACTGTCCCTTTCTGTTCCTTTTCCTCCCTCACTATCCCCACTTTCTGCCCCACTTTTCTGTTCTATCACAGTCTCTACTTCTCTCCTCCTCCCTCACAGTCTCCACTCCTCTCCTCCTCCCTCACATTCCCCACTTCTCTCCTCCTCCCTCACATTCTCCACTTCTCTCCTCTTCCCTCACAGTCTCCACTCCTCTCCTCCTCCCTCACAGTCTCCACTCCTCTCCTCCTCCCTCACATTCTCCACTTCTCTCCTCCTCTCTCACAGTCTCTACTCCTCTCCTCCTCCCTCACAGTCTCTACTCCTCTCCTCCTCCCTCACATTCTCCACTTCTCTCCTCTTCCCTCACAGTCTCCACTCCTTTCCTCCTCCCTCACACTCTCTACTCCTCTCCTCCTCCCTCACATTCTCCACTTCTCTCCTCCTCCCTCACAGTCTCTACTCCTCTCCTCCTCCCTCACAGTCTCCACTTCTCTCCTCCTCCCTCACATTCTCCACTTCTCTCCTCCTCCCTCACATTCTCCACTTCTCTCCTCTTCCCTCACAGTCTCCACTCCTCTCCTCCTCCCTCACAGTCTCCACTCCTCTCCTCCTCCCTCACATTCTCCACTTCTCTCCTCCTCTCTCACAGTCTCTACTCCTCTCCTCCTCCCTCACATTCTCCACTTCTCTCCTCCTCCCTCACAGTCTCTACTTCTCTCCTCCTCCCTCACAGTCTCCACTTCTCTCATCCTTCCTCACAGTCTCCACTCCTCTCTTCCTCCCTCACAATCTCCACTCCTGTCCTCCTCCCTCAGTCTTTAGTCCTCTCCTCTTCCCTCACAGTCTCCACTCCTCTCATCCTCCCTCACAGTCTCCACTCCTCTCCTTCCTTCCTCACAGTCTCCACCTCTCCTCCTCACTCAGTCTCCACTCCTCCTCCCTCACTGTCTCCACTCCTCCCCACCTCCCTCAGAGTGTCCACTCCTCTCCTCCTGCCTCACCGTCTACACTCCCCCCCTCTCTCTCTCCCTCTCCCTCTCTCTCTGCTACGTTTTAATTTTTTAACTGGGTTTTATTATCTGCTTTAAAATAAAACGGATTGCTTTCATTTATCTTCTGATGTAATGACTTGATAACATTGACATAATAAAGGAGAGTTAAATCTCTCTCCCTCTTTCTGTGCCATATTATAACCTTGAGGCTGTACAGAGAACGGTGTGATGTGTGTGTGTGAGTGAGAGAAGGACAGCGAGGGCGTGTCTGAGACAGGTGTAACAGATTGGAGCTCGGCCCACTAGCCCCCTCCTTCTCAAAGAAACACGGTGATGCAATTAGAGCAGAAATAATTCAGCAGTCTTTAAACATACTGCAGATTCATTCAATCCCCACCACCGACATCAGATTAACAACGTCGTGAGCTGAGGGGAGCACTCAGTGATTAACATTAACTCATAATGCATTAATAATCTGAATAATAGCTGAACTGCTAATAGAATATCTCCATATGTACATGCCAACTGGAACTGTAGCCTCACCAAGCGCAACCTCTGACTGAATCAGGTGAGTAATTCTGTATATATTTAATCTAATAGAAGAATAATAGCTAAACACCTGCTACTGACTCCATTCCCATTCAGAAAATTTAGGTATGCTCTGCACTCTTCCATTTGCACCACAGCATTGGTTAATACTGCTGGACATGACGGGAGCCTGCAGACGTCTGCAGAGGACGTGATGTTCATGCTTTAAGAACTAATAAGACCCAAGAACAGCTAGCAGGATGCGCAACAGTGAATAGATGGGGCTCTACAGAGAAGCATGCGAGCAAATGAATGACAGTGGGTTTGCACCAGCACATGAAAAACAGATGGTAGCTCCTCAAGTCGGCGTACAACAAAGCTAAGAGCCAGAGTGGTAGAAGCGGCGGGACTGGCATCCAACATATGTGTCTCGGGACTTTGCAGGACACGATGTCGCCCGTCTATAATAAAGGCATGTCATGTGTATTTTCCTGCGTCTGCCGTACATTTAAAGCAATTAAAAACACGAACATGCCAAGTGAAACATATTGCTGCTCATCTCTCTCTCGTCTATGTTAAGTGGTTCTCTATGTGTGCGCGTCACATTGGATCTGATTACTTGTAGCATGCAAATAAAAACCTAACTCTTAGACCAAATTTAACCAGACAGACTGGTGAAAACCTTTGCATGTAAACATATTTAGTGTCCACATTATTAGAAACACAGAGCGTGTACCTACACTGAGAACTTACCACTGGGGAACTGAGAACATTTCCTGTTCCCCAGTGAGGGAACTGCATGTATCTGCTAGGAGTGTGTGTGTGTGTGTGTGTGTGTGTGTGTGTGTGTGTGTGTGTGTGTGTGTGTGTGTGTGTGTGTGTGTGAAGAAACTGCCACAGAAGAGTGTGATTACAGGTGTGGGTCTGTATGTGATGACAGTGAGTGATTATCAGAGTTAGAAGCCATTTGATGGATGTTTTCTTTTTTTACAGACGCCCAGCACCTCCAAACTCGGGCAAAAATCTCATTCACTGGCAGCAGGATGTCAATTTTTCATGCATTATATCAAAACGATGACTTATTGTCTAAAGTACTGACTTACTATGTCAAAAAATGTTGACTTACTACATAAAATGTTTGACTATTTTTTATATTGATCATTGATCGTCTACGTCAAATAATTGCATTCTCTAAAGATTGACTTACTATGTCAAAAATATAATTCTTTAAATATTTTACCTACTATGTTAGAATAATGACTTATTTTCTCAAAATATTGACTTACTATGTCAAAAATGTTAAAGACTTAACCTACTATGTTGAAATAATCACGTATTTTCTCAAAATATTGACTTACTATGTCAAAAATGTTAAAGATTTAACTTACTATGTTTACATAATGACTTATTTTCTCAAAATATTTACTTACTATGTCAAAAATGTTAAAGATTTAACCTACTCCATTGAAATAATGACTTATTTTCTCAAAATATTGACTATGTCAAAAATGTTAAAGATTTAACTTACTATGTTTAAATAATGACTTATTTTCTCAAAATATTTACTTACTATGTCAAAAATGTTAAAGATTTAACCTACTCCATTGAAATAATGACTTATTTTCTCAAAATATTGACTTACTATGTCAGAAATGTTAAAGATTTAACCTACTATGTTAAAATAATGACTTGTTTTCTTAAAATATTGACTTATTATGTCAAAAATGTTAAAGATTTAACTTACTATGTTTAAATAATAACTTGTTTTCTTAAAATATTGACTTACTATGTCAAAAATATAATTATTTCAAGTTTTAACCTACTATGTTAAAATAGTGACTTGTTTTCTCAAAGGTTGGCTTGACCTTTAATGACATTCTCAATATTTTGGAGATGTTGAAAAATAAAATGGTTTGCTTCCTGTACATTTTCACTGACTATGCTGAAATAATATTTTAAAAGTATATCATATATTTTTAAAGTATGTAATATATTAAAAGTTTGTTGCAAGTACATGAACTTACTATGTCAAAAGTATTAAATATTTTAAATCTAATTTGAAAGTCCAAATTACTTTAAGACACTTGCAAAATGTTGACACAGTAGATAAAGAGAAATAAGAAAAGCACACTGTTACTTTGTGTGTTTCTCAAAATTCATTTCCATTTTTGTGCTAAAAATGTATTTGAGGAAAAAGTAAACAGTGGTCACGGTGGTCACTCCCGGTCTGCAGTTGACACTGACAGCTTTTAAGATCGTGGATAAAGTTAGCACTTACCGAGAGGCCACAGGAAGCGTTTGCATAATCAGATATGGAGACGCTTCACTCTCGCATCCGCTCGGGTGACTGACCTCAATTTCTTTTTAATATGCCGTTCTGATTGAAGCTCATTAGAGGATCCATCACTAGCCACAGAAACAGAGCTGTCCAGAGTTTACTAACACACAGCCACGGCTGCTTAAAAGAACAGATTTTAACCCTATATGACCTGGAGTGGGTGGCTTTTTTATTTTTACTATCTAATTTGTTTCATTATTAGAACATTATTCTATTATGTGAGGATCTGCTTTTTTAGTTTATTATTTGCTGCCAAGTTGTTTTACTTACATGAGCTCTGCTGATGCGAAAGAAACCTAGCTCTGTAGAGGCCGCTCATTTAACAGACAGAAAGAGAGTACAATTAAATGTTATTTAGCTGATAACTATCCTATTGCCTGATTAGCTGCTCAGCCTCAGACTGCTGTCACAGTGCTAGACGTCTCAAGATGTTCTGGAGAAAAGAGGGGGGGGGGGGGGCTTCAGTGTAAAAAAACCTTAATAACAAGTAGTTAAACTGAGTTTAAAGTAATATTTTTTTATCACTTAGTATCAACCCTCGGTTCTGTTCAGCTGCACAGTCAAAACCCCTGCAGCCTCCTGGCTCTGGTCTACAATCAACTCCCACTGCTGGTGATCCCTGAAATCACCTCCATCCCACAAACACCTGACCACGTCTGAACACTGCCAGACCATGCTCTAGTAATCTATTATGGAGCCACTTAAATCAATAACTCAGATAAGTTGTAATATAAATACCAAATACAATGAAATAATAATTTAAAAAAAAGTATAAACTAATATATGTATGTATATATATATATATATATATATATATATATATATATATATATATATATATATATATATATATATACATTTTTTTTTTTTTTTTTTTTTTTTTTTTTTTTTTTTTTCTTCATTGTATTTGGTATTTGTATTGATCCATCATTTAAAAATCCTTTAAATCATGTTAAATCATCTTATACATTTTACATAATTTATAATAATAATATAATTAATGTAGATAACAAAATTAGATTTAATATGTATATAGTGCGTTTGTCCATATTAGCAGAACAATAAAAAAATAGCTTTTTTTTTTGCAACAATTTAAAAAATCGCTAATAACCAATTAAACACATCATGAAACCTTAAATGATGTGTATTATTTTAATACTATATTATTTAGATATTGTTTGTACTACGGTCTTTAATTAAATATCAAACAAAATTAAAACGTAATTAATAACTCCAATAAATTATGTAAAATAATAAGTGATAAAAAAATATTATAATAAAATAGGTCCCCTGTAGTCACTTGGCTCAGTTTTAAATCTGATTTCTGTTGCAGGTGATCCCTGAAATCACCTCCATCCAACAAGCACCTGACCGCGTATGGCTGTCCAGACGTGTGTTGTTCCAGCCAATCAGTGCGTGTTAATTAGGAGGGGGTTGGACCTGGGCTTCGTAATCGAGTTAACAGGAATAGCTGGGCCCAGAGCATTCATTTGAGTTCAAACTGGGTGTGAGTAAGTGACCCCTGGCGGCAAGGCAGGTCGTCATGGTAACATGTGGACAGATGAACAGGCGTGTGGTCACGGGTGGAGCACAGGTGCTGTTTGTTTAAAAAAAAAAAAAGAAAAAAAAAGCAGATGAGAAAACATCAAGAGCTAACAGGACGGAAAGAGATCAGCATACGCATGAAAGATTGATTACACAGACACAGAGACAGACAGAGAGAGAGAGGGGGAGAAAGAGGGAGAAAGAAAGAAACAGAGAGAGAGAGAAGGGGAGAGAGAGGGAGAAAGAAAGAAACAGAGAGATAGAGAGAGAGAGCAGGAGGTCATATTTGCTGTTAATATTACTTTAAGTTAAACCATCTTATAATTAAAATAAAATACATTTAAAATTTTTTAATTAAAATCAAACGCAGAAGTATGAACACAATCAAGTTTTATTATCTCATTATCATTTTATTATCATTTGTGCTTTAATTAAGGCTTGCCGATCCGCACTGATCTGCACTACTCTACCTCTACCTGGCTGCTAGCTCACTCACCTGAGTGTTAATGCATTAATGGGAACAGAATGTTTGGTTTAATAACTCTTCTTCTGTAACCGATAGTTTCTAGCTTGGTCATTTGGTACAGTTGGGAGAACCAGTCTGCCTCGGTGCCACCCTGAGGCTGACCAGTGCTGCATCTCTAGTTAGTTAAGAATACCAAGGCCAGAAGCTGGCCAACAGTGGCTGAGGCAGGTAAACACTGACCTTTCCCTGAGTTTATATTTGAGGACCTGTTTCACCCAAACAAACAGCATAATGTCATAAAGAGTTGATTTCCTGGCACCTCCTAGAATATATATTTTTCAAAATTCAAGGGGTCTAAGAGGTCAATTAGGGGGTCCCAGACCAACTAAGACTCTCTGTATTAGTATACGAGACACAGCCTAACCAGGATTCTGCCAGACATTGGAAGCTAAAAACAGTGGCAGCAGCTGTGTGGATATAACTTCAACTTAAATATAAAAATGATCATTGACAAAAATGGAGACACATGTTTTTCTATGGACAGCAACAACATTAAAATCTGTTTCAAGCTTTAAATATGTGCGTTTAATCTAGAACAAGACGAAGCACTAACATGCTAGTAGAAATGCCATAGGTGACCCTCACAGTCATAGAGGAGAATTTCTTCTCACTGTTGTGACCAAGTTCTGACGATTATTATTAGGGCTCTAATGTTCAGCTGTAGCGGTCACAGTTCGCCATGGACTGAGAAAACAGAGGGCAGAGAGAGAGAGACAGACAGAGAGAGAGAAGGTAGAGAGAGAGAAAAGCAGAAAGTAGCAGGTGCAGTCAGAGCTGCCAAAACAATCAGCTCATTCCCTTATTATCCTCATAAAGCTGTTAATGCCGTTTAGTCCATTGGCTCTGCTTTACAGCCAAAGCTGGACACGCAGGCTGACACACTCACACACAGCACAGGAAATAAAAGGCTGTGTCCCAAACTGGGCCCTATTCACTCCACACTGCTGTGGAGCCTGCTGTTTCAGACTGGTCCAAGAACATGTCATATGTTAAAAATGCTACTACTGAGTAATGTATGTAACAGTGGTTAGGGCACCATAATGCTAAGTAGGTAGTATGCTAGGACCTAGTAGTAGCACAGTAGCACTCTAGGAACAAGATCTTAGCATACTACCCACCTAGCATACTATACTACTAGCACATTTTGAACAAGCAACACAGTATGCTAGGTGGGTAGCATGTTAGGAACAAGAAAAAATACAGAAAACTAGGTAAATAGTACTCTAGAATCTTCTTCCTAGAGTACTATCTATGCTAGGAACAAGACCTATCACAGTAAACTAGGTAAATAGTACTCTAGGATCTTCTCCCTAGAGTACTATCTATGCTAGGAACAAGGCCTATCACAGTAAACTAGGTAAATAGTACTCTAGGATCTTCTCCCTAGAGTACTATCTATGCTAGGAACAAGGCCTATCACAGTAAACTAGGTAAATAGTACTCTAGAATCTTCTTCCTAGAGTACTATCTATGCTAGGAACAAGACCTATCACAGTAAACTAGGTAAATAGTACTCTAGGATCTTCTCCCTAGAGTACTATCTATGCTAGGAACAAGGCCTATCACAGTAAACTAGGTAAATAGTACTCTAGGATCTTCTCCCTAGAGTACTATCTATGCTAGGAACAAGGCCTATCACAGTAAACTAGGTAAATAGTACTCTAGAATCTTCTTCCTAGAGTACTATCTATGCTAGGAACAAGGCCTATCACAGTAAACTAGGTAAATAGTACTCTAGGATCTTCTCCCTAGAGTACTATCTATGCTAGGAACAAGGCCTATCACAGTAAACTAGGTAAATAGTACTCTAGAATCTTCTTCCTAGAGTACTATCTATGCTAGGAACAAGACCTATCACAGTAAACTAGGTAAATAGTACTCTAGGATCTTCTCCCTAGAGTACTATCTATGCTAGGAACAAG